>JADNYI010000170.1:0-77788 GCA_015501065.1 Infundibulicybe gibba | reverse complement strand
ACGATATCCCTGTTGAGGCGACGGGTGCCGGAGTTCCCGAACCCGTCCTTTCTTTCACCAGCCCTCCTTTGGACCCAGTTCTCTTAGAAAATATTGGATATGCGATGTACACCAGTCCCACTCCCGTTCAAAAATACTCCATTCCCATTGTGGCAAATGGCAGGGATCTAATGGCTTGTGCTCAGGTGTGTTTATGACGTTCCCTGGTTTCATTGGCATTCATTCTAATCAATACCCAACATAGACCGGTTCCGGCAAGACCGGAGGATTCCTTTTCCCCATCCTCTCGGCATCCTTTGCACAGGGTCCCCGCGCACCCCCTGATGTACCTCAAAGCTACTCCCGCGCACGTAAAGCCTACCCCACCGCCCTTATCCTTGCGCCGACCCGCGAGCTTGTCTCACAATTCATGATGAAGCCCGGAAATTTGCCTACCGGTCTTGGGTACGCCCCGCCGTGGTATATGGTGGTGCGGATATCACCAGCAGTTGCGATCGATTGAGCGTGGCTGCGACCTCCTCAGCGCAACCCCTGGACGACTTGTTGATCTCATAGAGCGGGGGAGAATCAGCCTCGCAAATATCAAATATCTTGTACTGGACGAGGCCGATCGCATGCTTGATATGGGTTTTGAGCCGCAGATTAGGCGAATTGTTCAGGGCGAGGACATGCCCGGAACTGCTGAACGTCAAACTCTCATGTTCAGCGCCACTTTCCGCGCGATATTCAGATGTTGGCCAAGGACTTCCTCAAAGATTATGTTTTCCTCAGCGTTGGACGTGTTGGGAGTACTCAGAAAATATCACTCAGAAGATTGAATATGTCGAAGATGGCGATAAGAAGAGTGTTTTACTCGATATTCTCGCATCTCAGGGTCGCGACGATCTTGGACTTACCTTGGTTTTCGTGGAGACCAAACGCATGGCTGACATGTTAAGCGACTTCTTGATGGGCAACAACCTCCCGGCTACCTCGATTCATGGAGACCGTACCCAGCGCGAGCGCGAGATGGCTTTACAGACGTTCCGGACTGGTCGCACCCCCATTCTCGTGGCCACCGCTGTCGCAGCTCGAGGACTCGATATCCCGAATGTCACACATGTGGTCAACTACGACCTGCCAAGCGATATCGATGATTATGTACATCGGATTGGTAGGACCGGTCGTGCGGGAAACACCGGTGTTAGCACGGCATTTTTCAATCGTGGCAATAGGAATATCGTCAGGGATTTAGTCGAGCTTCTGAGGGAGGCTAATCAAGATATTCCTGGATGGCTAGAGACCGTCGCTCATGAGGCCTCCTTTGGAGGGGGCTCGTCTTTCCGTGGTGGCCGAGGCAGCCGTGGGGGCCGTGGAGGAGGACGTGGTGGTGGTAGGGATTACAGGTCCAGCGGTGGCGGTGCTGGTGGGGGCGGATATGGTGGTGGTGGTGGTGGTGGCTACGGTGGACGTGGTGGTTATGGGGGATCCTCTGGGTACGGTGGAGGTGGCAGCAACTATGGTGGTTACGGAGGAGGCGCCAGTGGTGGAGGTGGCCAATCCTGGTGGTAAAGAGCGGCGGTGCTCCTATGATCCAACCGATGTCTTTTTCGTCTATGCCCCTGGCTCCATGATTCGTCCCGCAAGGCTATGATCCTATGCATCCATTTCGATTCCAACTCAAAATTCAACACCAATTCCATTCCCCTCGCACCCTGTCAACTATGGCCGAGATACTTTACGACTCCACTCACCGGGCGTTATCCACCCTAATCTTCCCAACACCAGCTCGGCCTAGATCCTTCCGATTTCTTTTTTGACTCTGCGCTGCTCTCATCAACACATCCCGTCTCGTCTCGTCCCATGCTCGCACCCTTTAATGACCGCTCACGTCGACCCTATTGTACTCACAGACCCATGTGCGTGTGCAACAACACCATTCTTAATCTCCGACACACCACACCATCCATCAATTTATTTGACGCGAGCACTCTTTGGCACGAGCATACCACGAAGCATCAGTTCGAATTTCGTTGCGCGATACATACCATACAGTCTTTATACCCCACACACATTACATTGCATTTATGTATTGCGACGCAGAACGTTCATCCGTTTTTGGACTGATACCCACCCTATAGATTCGATACGAGACAATCACTCTTATGTTTTTTAGAGCATCGCACACCAACCTGTCTGTAACTTAGGTCTCCCGAGAACTTGATCTCCCTTTGATAGTTTTACATGTTGCTTCCATCGATGGTATTTACGTTGAGAAACACGCGTTGTCCGAAAGTGAAAATTAGGGAAGGTAAATCAGCGAATGTTTCCGGAATTGAATTACGGAGGTGTGCGAAATGCATGATCGGTCTTGGTCAGGTAGCTGTGCCCCTGGAGCCTGAAATAATCATTCTTTCATAACCTGTATGAACCAGACACAACGCTAGAATCTCTTTCACACAACGACCAACTCCAAGTCTCTGCAGAGGTCGGGTACTTTTGGATCAACAATCGTATCGTACAAGTGAGTCCAACCCCTGCACAGTACACACCTCCACGTCACCCCGTTTGCCACCGTGAACCCTCACGACGTTATATTCTTTCTTACTCAGCAGTTTCCTGCTCTCATTTTCGCATAGTAACCTCACCCGCCTTTCTCCGCAGCCCTACACAAATACTACTATTAAACATCAATTTTTAGCAAGTCTTGAAGACTAATACGAAGCAGGACGAAGGACCTAATGTATCGGGGGCCATCGCCCATCTTCGACGTCCCCGAGTTCCCCACCTTGCGGAGGGTGAAGCCTCTCCCAAAGCGCCGACACACATCGGCAGCATTGATACCGGATGCGGGTGCTGTGGAAACCAGTACTACCTTCTCCCTCCCGCTTGATCTCGATAATCTACAGCCCGAAGCGATGGCAGCAGAGTTGCTTGAGCATGCGGACATGTTGTCTGCGAGACTAGCATTGCAATCATATTACATGCCTATATTGGCTCGGGTGCCTGAATTTCTGCCAGGAGGGGATGCGGACAATACTACGACTACCGGTGCCACCCTCATCAAGAAAATTTCACCAGGATATGATGATGATGTCAAGGGCGGTGATGTAGGGGATCAGGAGACAGGGACCGGGCCTATCGAACTGGCTACTGGCTACGGGAGCTGCGGCGCTCGGGACGAGGAAGATGAGCAGGTCGGGGGTGATTATGTCGACCACCTTCAACAGCCGGGCAACACGAAGAAGAGAAAGGTCCCCGCGAATATGTCGAGCTCGCCGAGGGGGGTTGGTGTTGGTTCAGGACATGCCACTCAAGATGAACCGATGGAAAGAGGGATCCCAACAGGGCGCCCGGAACACGAAATCATTGAACAGCATCCTCAACCATCTCCTTTTGGTTTGCTTGGGCAGAAGAGGGGAAAGCTGACTGCCGCGACATTGGCGGGCTTACAACACAAAGAGATGCTGAAGAGCCGGAAACGACAATTGGCTGCGGTTCTCGGGGCCCTATCACATGGTGATACATTGGCACTTGACCAAGCTCTTTCCGCAAATTACCCGTTCACTGGTGCGGGCTTTGATGATTTGAGAAACACGGAACCACCCAAGGCCCGGTTATCGAAGAGGAGGGTGGTACGCCTGGCGCGGGCATTGCGGATCAATCGCACGCTGCGGCATCCCGACGAAGTGCCGTTCCCATCTTGCAAGTTTACCTTTACCTGTCCCAGCGCGAGTGAGTGGCGCTTGATTATTTGAACGCGGCTCCTGATGTTTGGGCAACTGTTTTCCCCTACTCTTCGCGTGTTTGGTACTTTTGGTCCTCCCAACCATAGCTGCCGATCGCCTGATAGCAACCAAGGAAGAGGTGGCAATGCTGCGTAATCGCTTCGAGGCCGAACTAGCGCGACAGGCGGCCAAAGCTGCCAAATTAGCGGCCGCGAGTAAAGCAACACCCCGGCCTGTGAAGGGGAATCGCCAAAAGCGGGTGCAGCAACGCGCTCGAACCGCTGGGAACCCCAATGAGCAAGTGCCTGAGCCCCCCGACCAATCCCCGGCTGGCACAAAGACCCGAGGAAAGAAGAAGCGTGCTGCCCTCGCAAACGCCTCCAATCCCCATCATCTGCGCAACTATGTGCCGTCGCGGTTGCCACACTCGGGTCAAACCAATGCTACCCAGACTAACAACCCCCAAAATTATCTCGGGCCCATGCCTCTTCGGTTCCTATCGGCAGAGATCCCTCCCAGACGGCGAAAGAAAGCGCCACCAGCTTCCCAGCAACCTCAGCTTACGAACCCAGCTGAGGAGTGGATTTGTGCTTTTTGTGAATATGATTTATTCTACGGCGATGAACAAGAATATCGCCGGGCGATCCGAAATAGAAAGAAGATTTTGCAGAGGAGGCGGAGGGCGAGGGAACGTGCGGCAGCAGCAGCGAGTGGCAATAGCACGGCGAGAGGTCCCGACAGGAGCGGATCCGTGAATGAGGAGTATGATGCTGGGTTTGAGCCATCTGCTGATGAATTCTCTACGGTTCCCAAACTGACAAAGTGGAAGGGTGATCCTAACAAAGAGCGAGAGCGCGCGGGGGAGCAGGTGTCAGTTGGATAGCTACAGTTGGATCTACGTATGTCGAGGAGGCTATTGAATTTGGATATTTTTCCGTATGTTGTTTTAGTGTGGGAAGATAACCCATGGCTGTCAAGATACCCATGGGATGGTCAATCAGTGACCATCTTGGGAAGGCGTTTTGAGTTGAGATTTGAGTTGTGAGATCGTTCCGGCATCCGAAGCTTGCCTTGCATATTTGGTTCGGCTTGGACACTGTCGGCGTACGGCGGCCCGAGCTTATTTCGTTGTTCGTCCTAAAATCTACAAGGCAGGTTCACCGACCAACCCAAGGCCAGAAACGATCCCAGGTTTCTCAACTCTTTCCCGCCACCACGTACCCACATCCTGTGTTCTTCCAGGCCCCGTTATTACCTCGATCTTTCCCATACAGGTGATATTGATTTCGAGTTGTACCCATTTATGCGCTGATGAAACTCCAAAAATGCATATTGCAGCCGTGATTTCGCTCAAGGTGCGACTTTATACTCTCATTCCACGGGGTCTTATTTCAAACCTGTAAGAGTCCCTCCTCTTCACTCTGGGGTTGTTTGGGTTCTTGTCCAGGGATGCTGCAGGGTTAGTAATCCAACGAACAATGTAGCGATCGCGACCCTACCGTCCAGTCTGCCATCGGCCCAGAGCCTGTAGATATCCGGGTGCACCTTGACCTCCATCACGTTGCATACCATGTCTGACGGGAGATAGCACGTTCTACTGCCTTAAACCCGTCATGTCGCCGGATCTGACGACAGTTCCCAACTCAGTCTCCGTTATTCCAGTCTCTGTTATCACAACATCACCGCTTACACAATTTTTAGCGTCTTACTCATAACGACCGACGTCAACTCTACGAAAACTACGACCTCCGCGAAAAGCAAACACTGACGAAAGCTCCAATGTCGTCCGACGGGCGTTACATGTACCATGCTCAGGGAATGAGCGCGAACTACGATTACGCACCGTATCCCCCACATCCACTCCCCCCCTCATCGTATGATAATCCTCAAATGTCTCAACCCCCTTTGAGGCCGATGCGCTCGAACCCACCATCACAGCCTCATTCACCCCCACAACAATCACAGTATAACCATCCTCCTCCAACTTATCCCCCGGGCTATGCACCAGGTCCCTACATAGCCCAAGCACCACCACCCCAACAATGGCCGAGTGAAGGGTGGGCACACTATAATCAATCTTACGCACCACCTCCACCACCAGCGCCTCCAGCAGAACAACCTTATAATTCTGGCCCCGGACGGGCGGAACCTGCCTCAACTTCGTCAGATCCCAGGGCTTACGCTACTCCCTCAACTATAATTACGGAAGCACCCCGTCGTGTCGAGGAGCGGCCACCCCAAAACACGCAAGCGCAGCCGAAACTCAGGCGGCGGGAAAAGGAACCATCCCCACCAGCCACATCCCCAGGCACACCGACAGGGCTGGATTTTATGAAGGTGACTTTCTCATAATTCCCCCGCTGACGTCGAATTTCTCACCGCATCTCCTTTCACATCCACCCAAACCCGAAAACAAACGGCCGAATTGTTTAGCTGCTTGAGTCCTATCGGCTAATAATTGATGCCAGCGAGTCCTTATCCCAGAATGGGAGGCCTCCACCCATCGCGGAAACGGTGGAGCGCATGTTGCAAAGTGCGACATACGGCGCGCAGATGTTGGAGTCTGCAACGTTGCAACAACCATCGCCCGCATTAAACACGCGGTCACCTAAAGAAAACGAGCCAGAAGACGTGAAAGAACCTACAGGTGACGGCGCGGCGTCGACCAAGCGGCAGGCACGGCCATCATTCGCCTCGTCATCTCCAATTTTATGCTAACCTCATGATCCTTATCTGTTTGCCGCAGAAGGCTGATGATAATGTTCAAGAAGGCCAGACCTGTTTAGGATGCAACGCAACGTCCACACCCGAGTGGAGAAGGGGGCCAATGGGTACTTTATTTCTCGCATTCATTAGTTGCCAGGTGGGATACTGACAATATTCCCATCACGAACAGGCCCTAGAACACTCTGCAATGCGTGTGGACTGGTCTATGCCAAACTTGTGAGATTGCGGACCTCTATTTGTCCCCAGTACCCACAGGGTGGAAATGAACTGATACCTATCCCCTTGACAGATTAAAAAAAGAGTCCGTGAGCGGGGGAAAACAAATGGCCAAAATTCATCACATGGCATCAATGAGGACTCTGGCGGGGAAGCAGACAGTGGCGACGACGACGACTACGCCTCCCAAGATCGTCGCAGCGATGGGGCGGGATTAAGTAAGTATATTAGTGTCTGTCTTGTTCTTGTTTCTGCGGTATCGTCGTCCTTGCTATTGCTTTCGTTTTCTCGCTTCTGGTGAGCCGACCCCCCGACCCCCGTACCATAATAGCCATCTATCCTACTCTATATGCTCTTGTTGCAACGATACACCTCTCTTGCCGTTTGTTACTCCACCCCCTTCCCTATTTTTGGCTGGCAGATGACTGTATATTTTTTTTTGGTCTTTCTTGGCCTCGCGGTCTACACACACTCCCAATCAGTCCGCAATCACCGAACCTAATGCGTGTGTATTGCGGTTCCCTTTCCTCCCTCTAGGTCGACATATCTGAGCTCAGGCATAGCCTATTTATTTCCAGTGCTCCGACATCGCGGAACACAGCCCAACAACGTATTTTCGGCTCGGCTTCGTTTGGATGATTGTTCGTTCGTTCAAGTTCCCCTATGACACGCATGGGAGGGCGGCACACACAGAACTGCTCGCCTGTGCTCCATTTAGATGCTTGGTTTTTTTGGTATGGCTGTCATCATTCGTTCTGTCACAGTATGTGGCTTTTATCACCGACGACCAGGGGCTCATTCGCCGATTTCAATAATTGTTCTTATCCCTCAGGTCCCCCCGGTGGTTCATGCAATACACATCGCTACACCTCGTTCCCGGCCGAGGAATTTCAATTTACCAGTGCCGAGACAGGTTGCCTCGCCAGGGCCTTTGCTTTACATCGCCCAAACAAATTTAAATATTCTACATTCCCTCCCTCCCCTCTATAACATAGTCCAGGCTTCCATATAAATTTATCCCGGCTGGCATCATTTTACAGAACGATTTGACGACGTGAGTCATTCACAGAGAGTAGGTTTCGCCCACGGCCCATCAGCCACGACCACACGCCTATGGACTCGGGTAAATCCCAACTCGTCGCCCCTAGCCTCACCCGGCAAGAGGAAACTAAATCAACTTACACGTTTTTTATTGTCTTCTGGCACGGGTTATGGTAGGTTATGGTACTTTCAAACGGTTTATATGAAAAGCCCAACCGTTTCGGGCAGACTGGACGGCTGGAGCCTGGGGCCTGGGTACCTCGCTTGAGTCAATTCTGAATCATCAGGGGCAATTGCCACCCTTTGAGGCTCGTGAGTTGGGTCGTGTGTGCGTGCGCGCTGCCCCAAGCTCGAAAGTCTAATCAAAACACGACTGGCCAGTGATATTCAGAGATCTACCGCTGAGAGATCTGCCGAAGAGGTAGAGAACCCTGGCCGTATGTGCCTTGATAAGCGGCCGCCCAGCTGCCAGTTTTTCCGATTGTATTAGCATCGAGACGTTAGCAACAGAGCGCCAAATTCACTGGGGGCCATCAGTATCACGTCTACCCCATACTTCTTGCATGGCTGCTGTCGCCATATGGTTGTCGCCCAGAGTTGTTTAGATCCGGAAGAAGAGAAGACCATTCTAAAAACGACTACTGCAATACATACTAGTACATCCTTTGCCGACCACCCGAGAACTGCATCAGTCAACCGTCTAGTCCAGTGTGTGAAGAATGCCTTTCTCAGTTGGTACATATTGCGCAATCGAGTGGCCGATAAAGATTTCGGCAGCTAAGTATTACAGAATATATACAGTACATTATCGTCCTGGCATCCCCCCAGGGACTGCTTTCCCCATCCCTAGCGGAAGTTGCTGGCCATTCGGCACCATACCAGGCATAGGCTGCCCGTTCACTATCCCTGGGATTCCTCGACCATGGCCTATGGGCCAGTAACCTGGGGGAAGACGCCCAGGTTGCATCGCAAAGTTCATCTGCTGATAGCTGTTGTACATCTGCGAGTAAGCGTGCGGCGGGTGGGGTTGGGATTGGGGTTGGGGCTGCGGCTGGTTGTCTCCTGTGGAGGGGGTATGGGGAGATGGTGAGTTTTGGACCGTTGAGCCATTGGCCATATGTGGAGGTAGGGCCTGTGGATGGGAGGGAGAATTCCCGTGCATCGGCCGCAAGAGGGGGTTATACTGAGGGGAATAATTTATATGCTGTTGCGGATGTTGTGGCATCTGCGGGGTATCTGTTGGGAACTAGGAGGCATGGGAGAACGGGAAGCTAGTCGTTGGTTGGAGACTAGTGGGCTACTTCGCGCAGGCGAGGTAGTGGATTGTGCAGGGGGTCCTTGTGGTGTTGACCGACCATTCTTGGAGATGAGTCGTTGTTGGAGTAAGTTCTGCTGTTGCACTTGCTGCTGTTGCAAATGTTGAGCGTACATTAATTGATTGTGCGCGGAGTTCTGGGGAGTTGAAGTAACTTGCTGAGGGACTAGGTGTGGTGCAATTGGTGAATTCTTGACGGCTCCAGGGCGTGTACCTGGAGGAGGGGCATGCAAAAACTGTGCGGCGGGGGGCTGGAATACAGGTAGGGATGGGGGTTGCTGAACAGGGGTTTGGGGATGGGGCGAGGGCTGGGATATTGGCTGAGGTTGTGATGGTGGTCTAGGAGAATGTGCGTATTGTGGTGTAGGAGTTCTTTTCCCTGCTGCCTCAGTAGCCGCTTGCAAATTGGCATAGACCTGCGGTTGCATAGGGGAATGAGTACTGGGTGACGGAGAGGCATGGACTGTTGGGTTCTGGGGGTGCTGGTTAACAAAATGGTGGGTCGTCTGTGGTGGTGCAGGTGTTTGGGATCCATTGGCCCGCGTGAAAGCAGTGGTGGCGTAGGGCTGCTGTGGGGTATCCGGCTTTTTCTTGAGTTTAGCTTAGATTTATTGGCATCATCCAAATCAATAGGGGATTGCTCCTGAGTAGAGTTCGAGGCTGAGAGTTGCGGGGGTGGTTGCTGATGGACAGGTGGTTGTGTTGAAGGAGGTGTGGGCGCCTGCCCCTGCTTCTGCCTTTGGAGAGCGTCCAAGATGCGATAACTAGAGAAATGTTAGGAAATGAGAATTCTATTGACCCCGCTGCGTACCTGGGGGTAATCCTATCCGGCCTAGGGTTCATGAACTGCATAATCTTCGCCCGACGAGCCTTGTCTGTCTCGTCCTCTTCAGGCTCTAAGGCGACCGCCTTGCGCTTCAAGGATAGAGGGGCAGTTGGCGTAGAAACCCTTAACACATGGTTGGCGACCCGGGTCAGTGGGGATCAGGATCCAGACAAATTGGCGGGAGGTGGCAAGCTGTGAGTATGGATGTTAACAAGGGCTGTGCGGAGCATATTCGGGGGACGAACCAGTATTCGTGCTTCAATTTCAAGAGCGTCCTTGTCGGTCCATTTACCACCGAGTTTTTGTTCAATGAACAAATGTCTGCCCAAACAGTTTTCGGAGTTCGGGTGGAGAACGGTGCGGTTCGTTCAGGCTTCTCCAGCGAAGGCTCCTTGTTTTTCTGCGGCCGATAATCCAAGAGCTCAACGACCATACAGCCTACCGGTGAAAGATAATGAGACCAAGATTAATTCAAAGAGCCAACGTTACAAACCGTCATAAAATGCAACCCTCGCAGAATCAAACAATTCAAGGAAGTCCACCGGTATGCGGTGCTCCCGGATATCGTCGAGCAAGGACTGCTCGTGTATGTTAGCTACATGTGTCCGTAATAAACGAGGAGGTTAACCGGACCGCAATTGGGTTATTGTACAGAATTTGGGACCCTTGTTCAGAGTCCAGTGTTCGGGGTGCAGATGGATTGTAAATGAGGGTGGAAGAGCTTCTGTTCTTTCCAAAAGATCCTCTACATAGCGCGTCCTGTTATAACCTGCCATAAGATCATCCAAGAGGCCCCGTCTGCCTAAAAGTTGCAGACGTCCAGCGCGAGAGAGACAAGGATCCGCTGATGTAAGGCGGTGCACATTACAAGGGTTACGAGACCGTCACGTGCCGCCATTTTCACAGATGGACGCCCAGCTTCGTGAGGTCAGTGGCCATCCTTGGTTGTGGTGAAGGAAGATCGCTGACTTGCGCCCACCCGTAGCTCATTCCATTCTTGCGAGATAAAAACCCCCAAGTGCGACAGATTGCGCTCTCCAATCTTCTCCCTCAGACACTCAAAGGCGCAGCTCACCGGGATATCTTCTTTACCGGTCTGCAAGCTGGTGGTTTACAAAAATTCAAAGAGAGTGACATTATCCGGGATCTAAAGTTACTTTGCAGAGATCAATTGGTGCGCTGGTTCATTTATTTGATTGGTCAACTCACGATCAAGTAGTCTGTCGCTCATGATGCATTTCGAGCCTTGGTCAATCTTTCTGATTCCCCGTTGCTCGTTGCACCACTCTCGGAGCCATCATTTTTGATTTTTATCGTTTCATATATAATCGTAAGTGCGGCCAGTTCGACCGTGAAAAAATATTGCTACTACCCCTCGCAGAACCCCCAATCGATCCTCGCGGAATTGGCATCCATGCTGTTATCGAATTTAACAGCATCTTCAGTTGCATGTTCTACAATCCTAACGCTTAATATTCCGGTGATTCTTGGTGCCAATCTAACCAACTCCTATTACGCTGTTCACTCCCGCTGTGGAACATGCGATCCACCTGTACCATATCCGTCGGAGAAGTCCCAAGACATGTTTGCACTACCTCTTCTTGTGGATGCCTTTGTGCAAGGCGCACAGTTACATGAATCGGATGACCCGTCCAAGCGCGTGCGGAAAGGAGAAATCAACTTTCTTGCCAGCGTTTTCGCTAATCTTACAACTGTAAGCAAAGCGCAGGAGATAATAGGCCCGATTGAAAATATATCTTGATACAGGCTCCAGCTGGTCGGAACTTTTTTCTGACACCACGCCCATCAAATCCACTGCGATCCGATAGTGCACTTGAATATCCGCTGGCAAAGCTGATAACCTTTACGGAACACAAAGATACCATCCGCAGGGGCGGTGTTGCCTCGACGATCAAGTTGGTATTTAATCCTCCCTCCCAATAGGACGGAACCTATATCTCCATAGGAACTGTGCATTCCATGCATCGGGTCACAAGGCCATGTTGAGTCCTGAGTCTGTCAAAGCTGTTGTGCCGCCATCGGGTACCGAAGCTCCGGGTATTGACGTACTACCCTTCCTTCTGCTCCCACTCGCTGGGCCCGAGGAGTTTGACTTGGACGTAAGCCAGCCCATGCAATTTCCCAGAACCTGCTCGACTGTGTTTTAGGATCAAGATAAACTCCCTGAATCTCTTCAGTTTTTGCCGCCCACAAAAACCCGGGAACCAGACCCAGTAATCCGTTTAACCCATGTCGAATCACTCCTTCTGCTTTGCCACACCCGATGGGGACGTGACTACCAGAGGGCCCACGGAGTGTACCAAATTGTGAGGGCAGCTCACGAGAATGAAACTGTGGACAAGGTACGTTTGCACCCGTTATCTATGAACAGCTGCCGTACCTTTCGCATTAGATATCTGAGCACATAGAGCGCTTGGTTACGCTAATACAGGGTGACGAACCTTCAGAGAATGTCGACGAGGGTATCGATGAGGCTCAATCTGGGGCTGGTGCCCCGGCTCCCACGACACATTCTGACGATGAAGATAATATAATCGAAGAGATATAATACATTCAATCAAGATGTGCAAACCCAAATGAATGAATATGTACAACACCCAGTTCAGACTGGGAAACGGGGGTGATCAACCTAATTCACTGGAATAACTGGCTTATACAGAGTGAGTTCCATGAATCGCCTACCTTGTCTCTGGTAATCCCCCCATGTCATTTCGAGTCCAACGGTGAGGTGCTCAGGACGCACCATTCGTTTCCATGATGATCTCAAACCCTACCAAGTCTTTACAGGGTAGCCGCCCCTTTCCCCTTGCACCGAAAGAGTGAATATGTTTGTCTTGGCGGGACCGGATTCCTGTGGAAACCGCCCTGTAAACTCTCCAGAAAATCATCATGCCAACGTTGCAGGGCACTGGTGTTTATATAGGAGCACCTTCAAGCTGAAAACTCTACACTTCGTTTCTCTCATACTTTCATTCCCCACCGAGGCTGGTTCGCGACTGGGTTAGCGATACTTGATTTCACTGCGCGCCGGACGCGAAACCTATTTTTCTTTGCTCGTTACTTTCATTAACAATTCAACACCAAAATGCTTTTTCCCTCTGCAAAATCCTTGACTCTGATGGCGATGGTTGGGTCGGTCCTTGCCGCTCCCTACGCTATGCCGCAGCCAGTGAGTAGTTGTCGGATATCACGATGTTTTCCCACTAAACCATACTACGCCTGCAGGTCACAACAACCACGGCGGAGGTATGCTAGCTAAATCTCCTCGTTAACCTACACCATGGCTAACTTTCAAATAGGCTCTGCAGAACGTTCCAAGTAGCACCAGCCAAGCATCCCACTCCGGTTCAGTGATGGAACCAACCCTTACTACGGTAAATCCAACGTTCCTCCAACTATTGCTGTTCATCTTACATACCTCACGCCGCAGGAGGTTTCTCAAGCCCCTACGCCCACAGTCGCGCCTTCTGCTGAGATCACCAACCCTACTTGCCCACCACCTGCTACTGTTACTATCGTTAGTCCCCGCATTTAGTGACCCATCTGCCGTCCCTGATTCCTTGTTATGTCATTACAGACAGTGAAGGAGGAAGGTACGGGCACGCCGCCGCCGCCACCGGGACCTACGGCCGCTCCAGGTAACGAAGCAGTCCACGAGATGAAACCGGGCGAAGGGAATGCGCCTCCGGAAAACCTCGATGCGGGGAATCCTGATGTGGGGAAAGCACTCGAGGAGGACGCGGGTGCGGGAGATGCGGGCGCGGAGCACGCCGGTGTAGGAAAAGCAGTTGAGGAGAACGCAGGCAAGGAGAACCCAGCTATGGGGGATGTAGGTGCAGAGCATGCCGGTAAAGAGAACCCAGATGCGGGCGCGGGTGCGGAGAATGCTGGCGAAGGGAACCCAGATGCTGGCGCTGGTGCGGAGAATGCTGGTCAAGGGAACGCGGGCGCGGAGAAGCCTGGTCAAGGGAACGCGGGTGCGGAGAAGCCTGGTAAAGGGAACGCAGGTGCAGGAAACCCCATGCTCCATCCCCTAGGTGCAAAACCATTGAAAATTATCATGCGCCCCCGACCAGGAAAAGCCCTAGGAGTGGAAGCGAAGGCGGCAGCCAAGGGGATGGCAGATCACGCGGCTGCGGGTACCCCACCACCCCACGCAATGTAGTTGCTTAGGGCCGGAGAATGTGCATGGACAGATGTCATAATTTACAGCTCCTAGCAAACTAGACAGGTTTCGGTCGTGTTAAAGTAATATACAGCGCGGTGATTCAAAGTGTTGTCACATCAGTCGTGGGGAGGTTAGCTACTACGTTATCATCTCAAATTCAACAAACCGAATCGTGCATTCGACCCCACCCCACCGACAACAACTAATTAAAAATAAGAGGGGCTCTCGATTATCTCTGCTTCGGCGATGTGGCACTTGTCAAGTTGCTCTATACACACAATGGTATAAGTTGGTGGCACTGACGGTGTTGTAACTAGGTGCTATTCTTTTTGCTTTGCATGGTACGGACGGTGAACCAGTGACCAATTGGCCTACGACTTACCCAAGGCCTCGGGCCAAGGGAGACTGTTCTGAAACAGAGGCCTAGGTTCTGCGAACAAACGATCTGCGACTTAACCTGGACCCCCAACGTGGTTTATGCAATGTTCCAGAGTAACTTATTGGGATTCACGTTTGGCCGCATGTTGTTAAGCATTGTTCATTGCGCGCCTGATGAAGCCTCATGCACGCTGCGGAACCTTAACGCTACTGAGATAATAACATCGAGTCTCTAGTGTCACTAGTCACTGACTCGGACGGCCAGTCCTCCCTCGGATGTCTCCCACCCCTCAGCCAAGCTCGGCTCATTCCCCGGCGGAAATGTGATCTCGAAGTTGATGTGTGCTAATACCAACCCCCAGACGAAGGAACGCTTGCAGTGTCCCGAACTGGGCTCTCTCACATGTGCGAATGTAAGTCATCTCAAGATCAACATATCGGAGGGCTGATCGCCATAATATAGTGTCAGCTTGTTAGGGTGAATCTTGGCTAACCCACACTGTTGATTATTGCTGCATTAACATGGTAATCTAGTACTGCTCCAAGGAATGTCAAAAGAGTCATTGGGGAAAGCACAAGGTCGATTGTAAGAGCCCATATCTCCTGCCCTCATGGAGACCAGGATGGGTACAGCAAAACCGGGCCCCTACATTCGTGACACACGGGTCAAAATCAGCCCAAGTCCCGTTTGGAGCTTCCGCTGGATACTTATGGGGGAATGTGCCCGCCATAGACTTCTTGAACTTGGCTCGCAATGAGAAAAAAGCCGCCATGGACCAAGACTTTAAAATCTGCTTTGCAGGTGTGTCCCCAGTGAGAGTGTTGTTCTACCGATTGTCGTTGAAATGAAAGACAGCCTCGGGCGACATCCGGAACCTCGTTAAGACTGTAAACGGGCTCCCTGAAGGCTATCGCGGAAAGTGCGAAATACTCCTCAATGATATCAACGATATCGTTGTCAATCGCAACCTTGTGGCGCTTTTCGTTCTTCTCAGCCCAGGGCCCTCCATCGAGGAGGCTGCTGAGATGGCTATTCATGCTATATATTCATGCGCACTGACATCCCACATGGAAACCCACCTCCGTCGCTGCATTGATAAGATCTATGGGGATCCTGGGCGCGATGGTTTTCGTAACACCTCATTCAATATGAGAGGCAAGGGGAAATTATCGATCGTGCAGAACACCAGCGGCATAGACCTTATCCGTACTATGCTTAACTCTACGTATCAGCTAACCACGGCTATCAACGGAATGCACCAGACCATGCTCAACTCCCAGCGCACGGATTACGTTGAACGCTTCTTGTGCTTTTTGGAACCACAGCATCGCCTTGGCACTGTGCGGTTCCGGAAATCAGGTGTTCTCGCGCCATTTTCCCTCGATTTAGTTCATTTCACCCATCCAAATCGGCGAGTCTTTCCTCTTTATATCATCAACACTTCTAAGGCCAGATCTTAGGCTCCTATTTTCTCCGAACGGGAGTTGGATGACACACGATAGCGCGAGTCCCTTGTCCGGCTGGAACGTGTCTGATATTCATGCAAGTGGCGAACGCGCTGGCGCCATACCTGGCGACCTCTATGGATGCCTCTTCTTCCATCTCAAGGAGCAATTCATGAGCTTCGCGCAGCGTGTTCAAGATTGTGACATCCATATCGTCGTCGCAGGGTTCAATGCCCAGAGCATCTGCCGCGCAATCACCAAAGGCTCGGTGGCCCCGTTCCACAAGCACTGCTTCGACAGAATTGAAACATCGAATGTCGCGGATTATATTGGAATCCCAGAGACCCTCGAGGATTGGGCTCCCCTACTCCGGAAAGACAACAAGAATTCTGCTCTGATAATTACTTCCATGAATTGGATTGCTACTCAGCCTGACGAGCTTCAACGCCGCCCGAGCCCAAGTGAGATGAAACGCTGTGCTCGTATGATGGTCAGTATCACGTTGAACTGTTGAGGAGATGTCTTACTTGTACACAGGGCCTAGATAAAGGGCAAACACGTCCGGCTGCTGCTGACCTCGGTCTCTACTCAGTGCTTTCGGTTCGCCTCCCAAAGTTACTTGGGATTTTCCGGGACACCGAGGGGCAATTTGGAAGATATCTCCGGAATGCGGGCCAGGTTGAACAAGCCGCCCGGAAAATGGGATTGTGCATGAGGAAAGTGCATCGGATTCATCCAAAGGTGTTTCGCCCATACGTTCCCATATTATTATATTAACCTACAACATACACAATCAAGCGCTTCGGCCTATCTTTGTTGAAGCCGAATGAGGTCGTCCCGAATCCGTCAAAGGAGGAGCTATACGATACATGTAAGCCTATCGTCGGTTTGGACGTTTGATTGCCCTCCTGATTTCTATTTTTAATTAGTTCTTGTCGGGGGGATAGAAAGCACGATTCGGTTTGTTGAATTTGAGATGATAGCGTAGTGTCCAACCAGCAGACATTTTGCTGGGTTCAAAAACCATCGGATCCCTTTTATCCCTCTTGCTAAAACGCACTTTTTAGCAAGGGGAACACAACCCCAAGAGGGATTTTTATTTGGATAAAAACTGGGCGAGTGTTTTTCAAAGCCCTCACCGATTTCTGGCGCACCTACGGTCTTGCCCATAATACCGAACACCTTAATTATATATTCTGCAATGTTCAACTGTTTTCCGTTGTGTTCACACCCAATTCTCGAGTAAAACAACCCCCCGGGTCGCGTTTGCGACAGATTTATAGCCCTGCCAGATTTCAAAAATTTTACCAGCCAACTTGGCATCCGCATGGAATGTCATGCATGTCATGTATGAGAAAAGCTTAGTTTTTCAGAACTCTGTTTCATAACTTTCGCAATTATTCCAATTTCCGCGGCAGTGGCTAAGCTCAGGAGGGGAAGTGAAGGTATAGAAAGGAACGATCGCCTTCCACCTATAGTTCGGGGAGAGTACCGGAGTGAAAGATACAACGGTGGTACATAACATAATTGTCTGGGGTTGAACTTGAAGGGCATGACCACCACAAAGAGTGAACGCAATACGATCACAGCCCTGAAATCAGCAGTGTCTGGCAGGCCAGGATGGATTTTGATCATACCACCAATGAGGCCGTACAGTGAAAGTGATCCATAGTATGATACCTACATCATATACAAAAATGTCGCGTGCTACGCAATCATCTCAAATTCAACAAACCGAATCGTGCATTCTACTCCACCGACATGAACTATTATAAGTAGCAATCAGAAGGGCAATCAGACGCTACCGCTGATGGGCTTACATATATTGTATAGTTCTTCCTTTGATGGATTCGGGACGACTTCATCTGGCGTCAGCAAAGATACGCCGAAGCGCTTGATTATATACACCACAGGTCAGTACGGTGATACGGGAATGTGTGGGTAAAGCACCTTTGGATGAATCCGATGTGCTTTCCTCATACGCAATCCCCTTTTCCGAGCAGCTTGTTCAACCTGGCCTGCATTCCGGAGATATGTTCTAAATTGTTTCTCGGTGTCCCGGAAAATCCCAAGTAACCCATAGAGGCGAACCGAAAGCACTGAGTAGGGACCAATGTCAGCAGCAGTCGGTCGTGTTTTCGGGGCCTGTGCACAAGTAAGACATCTCTTCAACAGCCCAACGCGATACTGACCGCCATAGCAGCGCAGCGTTTCAATTCACTTGGGCTCGGGCGGCGTTCAAGCTCGTCAGGCTGGGTGGCAATCCAATTCATGGAGGTAATTATCAGGGCCGAATTCTTGTTGTCTTTCCGGAGTAGGGGAGCCCAATCCTCAAGAGTCTCGGGGATTCCAATATAATCCGCGACATTCGATGTTTCAATTCTGTCGAAGCAGTTCTTATGGAATGGGGCAACCAAGCCTTTAGTGATTGCGCGGCAGATGCTCCGGGCATCGAACCCCGCGACGACGATGTGGATGCCATGATCCTGAACACGCTGCGCGAAGCTCATGAATTGCTCCTTGAGATGGAAGAAGAGGCATCCATAGAGGTCGCTAGGCTTGGCACCAGCGCGTTCGCCACTTGCATAGATGTCGGGCACGTTCCAGCCGAACAGGGGATTCGCGTTGTCGTGTGTCATCCAACTTCCGTCCGGCGCGAACAGGAGCCTAAGATATGGCCTTAGAAGCGTCGATCGTATAAGGAAGAAAGACTCACCGGTTCGGTTGGGTGAAATGAGCCAAATCAAGGGAAAATGGTGCGAGTACACCCGACTTCCGGAACCGCATAGCGCTAAGACGATGATGTGGTTCCAAAAAGCACAAGAAGCGTTCAACATAATCCGTGCGCTGGGAGTTGAGCATGGTCTTGTGCATCCCGTTGACGGCCGTAGCTAGTGGATACGTGGAGTTAAGCATGGTATGGACAAGGTCTATGCCACCGGCGTTCTGCCTGATCGTCAATTTCCCCTTGCCTCTCATATTGAATGATGTATTACGAAAACCGTCGCACCCAGGATCCTCGTAGATCTTATCAATGCAGCGACGGAGGTGGGTCTCCATGCGAGGTGTCAATGCACATGAATATATAAGATGGATGGCCAATTCAGCAGCCTCCTCGATTGAAGGTCCCGAGTCAAGAAGAGCGAAAAGAGCCACGAGGTTGCGGTTGACAACGATATCGTTGATATCATTCAGGAGTATTTCGCACTTTCCGCGGTAGCCCTCGGGGAGCCCATTCACAGTCTTGATGAGGTTCCGGATATCCCCCGAGGCTATCTTTCATTTCAACGACAATCAATGGAGCGATGCCTCAGGGACACACCTGCAAAGCAAAGTTTAAAATCTTGATCTATCGCGGCTTGTTTCTCGTTGTGGGCCAGGTTCAGGAAATCAATGGCGGGTACGTTCCCCCACAAGTAGCCAGCGGAGGTTCCAAAGGAGGTTTGCACTGGTCCATGGGACCCCGTCATGAATGTAGGAGCCCGATTTTGCTGCACCCATCCAGGTTGCCACGAGGGCAGGATGTATGGGCTCTTGCAATCGACCTTGTGCCTTCCCCAATGACTCTTTTGGCATTCCTTAGAGCAGTACTGGATTTCCGTATCAATACAGCGACGATTGGAGTGCGTTATTAACCAGGATTCACCTTGACAAGCTGACACTATAATATGGCGATCAATCCTCCAGCATGTTGGTATCTCGATACGACTTACATTCGCACATGCGAGAGTGCCCAGTTCAGGGCACTGCGAGCGTTCCTTCATTTGGGGGTTGGTATTAGCGCACATCAACCTCAAGATCACATTCCCGCCGGGAAATGAGCCGAGCTCGGTTGAGGGAATGGAAGACATTCAAGGGAAAGCTAGCCGTCAGTGGTGCCAGTGGTAGGGGATCGATGTTATTATCCGAATGTTAAGGTTCCGCAGCGTACATGAGGCTTTCTTAGACGCGCAATAGACAATGTTGACAACATGCGATCGAACGTAAATCCCAATAAGTTAACTTGGATCCTCAACGTGGTTCGTGCGATGCTCCAGAGTGTCACAAATAATTTATTCGCAGAACTTGGGCCTCCATTCCAGCTACCCAAGTATATCTTCTATAGGATCTGGGGCGTTGAATGCTGAATCCACCAGTGCTTTTTCCCGGGACTAAGACTTAAAACTTTGAAACTTCACGTCCATGGGCGCTAATATTCAGTGCAGGGTTTCGGATATGACGCAGGGAAAGGTAGAAATTCGTGGTTCAGCGGTCCCCCGAACGGGTCTTAGGTCAACGGGTTGCCAGGCTTGTCACCGTCCGTACTTGTCCATAGTTTAGTGACCACTGATGGTGGAAATTTGAAAAGCAAAAAGCATCAACACCAGCGTTTGAACATCGCTGTAATTTACCACTAAACGTGTACCGGAGCAAGGTGAGCATACGCCAGAGCAGAAATAGCTGATGACCTGACCTTTGGACTCTGCCCATTTGCTCCAGTCCGAAGAACAAGCAGTACGTTAATTATTTTGACTCCAGATCCTGAACTCTGTCCGAGGGATTAGCTGCGAGTCTCGCATCCATGCTGGCTACTGGTCGTTGTGATTTGGCCAAATTGGTGTAGTATGCGAATTGCGATAATAATACGAGTGACGCGGAGAACAACCGAGGCAAGGATGCGGGGGACCAGGGAGGACTGTTTGGTTCTGAATTTGGTTGATTTTCCGCGACGGGTGTCATCGAACTCGCGTAATGGTACTTAGGTAATGGTTGGATAACCGTATGTTGGTAACCCGATAACCCGATCGCAGGACCACTGCACAGCGATCCTTACTAGACTATCAACCCAGACCCCGGGCTGGTTCGCGGTCGAATCTGTAGAGTAAGTCGAACTGTACTACCACAATATTCATATTTCAGTACTCCAGAATTCGCCTGAATACTATGTATATTTACTCTGCCCAGTCCCTTGGATTCTTCAATGCGTCGACGAGCTCAGCCTCTGGCGTACCCTGCGCACTTCCCCGGGCCAGGTCCGAGCAATACTCCAACACACGCGACTGGATCACGTGAGCAATTTCTACTTCGATCATTTTTCAATTTGAACCGATCGTCTATATTAGGCAAAACCCCTGAGCATATCCCTCATCATGCCAATTTCATCCATCATGCACTGCGCGTGCGTGCAATGATATCTGATCATGATTCCCTATAGCCACCAGGATGATAAATTATCCTGGTATGCACATCTCTGATCCTAGACGAGGGCAGAAGTAACCTGATGAGCATCAGCAGATGTGTTCCAGCTCCGTGTTCTATACCCCCATCTTCCTCTTCTGCCTCAGCCTCACCTTCCCGCCATCCTCGCTCCCGCTGCACTTCTCATCCGTGTCCGCCCGCTCGTCCCACTGCGCTGCTGGCGCTCCAGGGTCTGGATGTTTACGACGTCACTGTCGATTTGCACAGTGTGTAACGCACGTCTGATATTCCATTTTGAAGTTCTTGTTCATCTCATCATTTCCAGGGAGCGTTGTAAAAAATCACCATAGTGCTTGATGCTAAGGTAGCCCTTGGCAGATGGGTGATACATCACTCTAGCAATGTCACAGTCTGAATCAGAGCAAGCCCACCAGCACCATGATTTATATTCCACTGGCCATGGTATGTCGTAGGCGGTCCCTTTATCATTCACCCCCCTGCTTTCCCTCTGATCCACGATATGACTGCGCTTCCCCGAAGGGTCATTGTTGATGATGCTGATTCCCAGATACAATATTCTAGCATTGGCCAGTGGACGTCATTGATAGGCGGCCTTCCCCTTCAAGATTTCGTGGATATCGGTATCCCAAATTTCCTATTAATAAATGGCCCACCATTCCAGAACACCACACACTTCACAAACACCACCTCGAGCCTGAGCCTGCAGTTCAGAGGTGAGCATAGTGCGGCAGTCACTGGTGCCATCCCTTATACTTACTTTCAAGTTCAGGCTCTCAACCGCAGGTATTTGGCACCGGTATTCAGCACGAGTGTTTTGTTGACGATACCAGCATTGGCCCGACACTCAATGACGTTTTAATACCCACGAACAATGTTCTCCTTTGCGACGGGGCGCCGTTTTTTGAGGCAAAAGAATACACACTAACGCTCAATGTCACTCCCGGGGTGAGATGTACTTTGATTACATCACATATATTCCGTCTACCTCCGACCCACTAGGATCAGCCGCCGTGCTAGTTGACAGACTTGATCCAGCTGTTGTATATAGGTCGGACTGGAATCCTGGCCCCTTGCCAGACCAGCTGGACCAAGTTGACGGTCTTACCGCTATACAGGCCAACACTGGCATGTCCACACAAGCCAACGGCTCAAGTCTCACATTCAACTTCAATGGTGCTTCAATTCATTATATCTCGGCCGGCATCCTAATTTACCTTGTTGTAGGGACATCTGTGACCTGGGTTGGCCCCATACCCGGGCTGATGGCATCGAATCAATCGACTTCCAACGCAATATATTCAATAGACAAAGCCGAGCCAGTACCATTCAGCATTCATACATCAGGCCTTAACCTAACTAACCAAGTGTTATTCACGTCGCCTACCCTCAATCCCGGTCCACACTCCTTGGAGGTCATACATCAAGGGAGTGCTACCACACCACCACTCGTGCTCGATCATTTTATCGTCACCAATAACGTGTCAACATCTTCACTTCCAATTCCGCCTGCCAATAAGCCGAGCATGTCCGTTCTCATTGGGGCCATAGTTGGAGGTGCCGCTGGGGGGATAGCAGTGCTCTGCCTTGCCGCCTTCCTCCTACGGAGGCACGTTCGCCACAGGAGGTTTGGCACTGATCACGATAATACCTCAACACCACATCTTATGCCATTCGACGCTACGTCCTCTGGACCTACCGTGGTGAAGGCAGGAGACCGCACCCTCAAGGCCTATCGCTCTCCAATGGTGGACCCTCCCGAGCTCGACACACCCCCGCAAGCTGAAACTTCCAATCAGCGGGAACCCCTACTTTGCACCTCGCCCGTGGAGACAGTGCACGAGGATTGCAGCGCAAGAAGTATTGCTGATGGGGTTGCGGATCCGCCGCCCAGTTACGCTTCGCAATAGTGCTGTCGCGCACTAATGCCGGAGGCCCATTGTATTTGTTCTGCTACTCTCTTCCTCTTCGTTGGTGCTCTGAACATGGGGTGGATACCGATAGAGAATACTCTCGTGTTGTTCCACCTACTATGCGTGTGTGAATCTCATATATATGATACAGTCGCGGACAAACGAAGTCAAATTCAGTGAATCATAGATCCCGAATTTTCTGGGCAAAATGGACCTTAGCTTCAGGTTTGAATTCAGGATGTTGAAATACGTCCAAAGACACTGTCCCGGGGTCGGCCAATTTTTTTTCAAAAGACCCCGAGATTTATGCAGTTAATAATACATCTAAATGGCATCTAGATGCGTCAACGGCGCGTCGAGAATGCTTTCCCACTGCCCAGACGGCTGCCTTTCCCTCCACACCAAGTTGGTAGTAGTATGCATGCAGGTAGCATCGACTGGACAAGCACCCGATGCACTGCAGCAGGGGTGGCACGTTTCGCGTCTGCAAATGATTTTTTCGGTACTGGCCTGTATCTGTATTTGAAAATGGGATGGGAATTCACGCTCATGATCCACACCCCATATGTTGAGGAGACAAGCCATGGATCATCGACAACAGATTTTCCCCGAATCTTCGTCAGTATGCGGCTTCAGACCATATGGAGACCACTCCAAATCGGAATTCCGTTTAGATTTTTTTAGGGCGACACCTAAGAAGATGGTAGGCCACACAGTTGCTGTGAGTACCCTACTGCCCCACGAAACCTAGTTGTTTAGGGCTAGAGAGCATGCATGGACAGACGTCATAATTTACAGTACCTAGATAGTAGCAAAGTATACAGTTCGATCCAAAGTATACGTCACATTACTGAACATAGTACTACACTGCCATCTCAAATTCAACAAACCGAATCGTACATTCTACCGCACCGACATGAACTAAATAAGAATAGAAATCAGGACGGCAATCGAATGTCACTGCAGATGGGCTTACATATATTGTATAATTCTTCCTTTGATGGATTTGGGACAACCTCGTCCGGTGTCAGCAGAGATAGGCCGAAGCGCTTGATTGTATACACCACGAATCAGTATAGTAATATGGGAATAGATGGGTGAAGGCACCTTTGGATGAATCCGATGCACTTTCCTCATACGCAACCCCCTCTTCCGGGCAGCTTGTTCAACCTGGCCTGCATTCCGGAGATGCATTCCAAATTGTTTCTCGGTGTCCCGGAAAATCCCAAGTAACCCGTAGAGGCGAACAGAAAGCACTGAGTAGGGACCAATGTCAGCAGTTTGCGCTTGATCTAGGCCCTGTGTACAAGTGAGACGTCTCTCCAACAGCCCAACGTGATACTGACCACCACAGAAGCGCAGCGTTCCATTTCGCTTGGGCTCGGGCTGCGTTCGAGTTCTTCAGTCTGAGTAGCAATCCAATTCATGGAAGTAATTATTAGGGTTGAATGCTTGTTGTCTTTCCGGAGTAGGGGAGCCCAATCCTCAAGGGTCTCTGGGATTCCAATATAATCCGCAACATTCGATGTTTCAATTCTGTCGAAGCAGTGCTCATGGAATGGGGCCACCAAGCCTTTGGTGATTGCATGGCAGATACTCCGGGCGTTGAACCCTGTCACGACGATGTGGATGCCATAATCTCGAACACGCTGCGCGAAGCTCATGAATTGCTCCTTGAGATGGAAGAAGAGGCATCCATAGAGGTCGCTACGCTTGGCGCCAGCGCACTCGCCACTTGCATAGATGTCAGTCACGTTCCAGCCGAACAGGGGATTCGCGTTGTCGTGTGTCATCCAACTTCCGTCCGGCGCAAACAGGAGTCTAGTGAGATTTGGCCTTAAAAACGTTGATCGCATGAAGAGGAGATCGTACTCGCCGGTTTGGTTGGGTAAAATGTGCCAAATCGAGGGAAAATGGTGCAAGCACACCCGACTTCCGGAACCGCATAACACTAAGACGATGCCGTGGTTCTAAATCGCATAAGAAGCGTTCAACATAATCCGTGCGCTGGGAGTTGAGCATGGTCTTGTGCATCCCGTTGACGGCCGTAGCCAGTGGATATGCGGAGTTGAGCATGGTATAGATAAGATCTATGCCACTGGTGTTTTGCAAGATCGTCAATTTCCCCTTGCCTCTCATATTGAATGATGTATTGCGAAAACCGTCGCATCCAGGATTCTCGTAGACCTTACTAATGCAGTGATGGAGATGGGCTTCCATGCGGGGCGTCAGTGCACATGAATATATAAGATGGATGGCCAATTCAGCGGCTTCTTCAATTGAAGGTCCCGAGTCGAGAAGAGCGAAAAGGGCCACAAGGTTGCGATTGACAACGATATCATTGATATCATTCAGGAGTATTTCACACTTGCCGTGGTAGCCCTCGGGGAGCCCATTCACGGTCTTGACGAGATTCCGGATGTCGCCTGAGGCTGTGTTTCATCTCAATGATAATCGATGGAGCGATTGCCTCAGGGACACACCTGCAAAGCAGATTTTGAAGTCTTGATCTATCGCGGCTTGTTTCTCATTGTGGGCCAGGTTCAGAAAGTCAATGGCGGGTACATTCCCCCACAAGTAGCCAGCGGAGGTTCCAAACGAGGTCTGGACCGTTTTAGACCCGCCTGTTATGAAGGTAGGTATCCGATTTTGCTGCACCCATCCAGGTCGCCACGAGGGCAGGATGTATGGGCTCTTGCAATCGACCTTGTGCCTTCCCCAATGACTCTTCTGACATTCCTTAGAGCAGTACTGGATTTCCGTATCAATACAGCGACGATTGGAGTGCGCTATTAACCGGGATTCACCTTGACAAGCTGGCACTATAACATGGCAATCAACCCTCCGGCATGTTGGTATCTTAATACGACTTACATTCGTACATGCGAGAGTGCCTAGTTTAGGGCACTGCAAGCGTTCCTTCATCTGGGGTTTGGTATTAGCACACATCAGCTTCGGGATCACATTCCCGCCGAGAAACGAGCCGAGCTCGATTGAGGAGATGGGAGACATTCAAGAAAGCTGACCGTCAACGGTGCCAGTAGCAGGGGCCCGATGTTATTATCCCAATGTTAAGGTTCCGCAGCGTACATGAGGCTTTCTTAGATGCGCAATGAACAGTGCTTGACAACATGTGGTCGAACGTAACCAATAAGTTAACTTGGACTCCAACGTGGTTCATGCAATGTTGTGGAGTCGCATAATTTACTTGTGGAACCTGGGCCTCGATTCCAGTTGCCCCAGCATACCTTTGTGAAATCCGGCGCGTCAGGTGCTAAAACTACCAATGTTTTTTTCGGGGCTAAGGTCTAAAACCGACTTCAGGTCGATGGGCGCCAATATTCAGCATAGGGTTTCAGATATGACGCAGTAAAAGGTGGAAACTCACGGTTCAGTGGGGGTCCCCCTTGAACAGGTCGTAGACCAACTGGTCACTAGGCAGAACCTTGGATTATCCCCCAAGAGCATCAATCCCAAGATTCCCCACTTCCGAACAAAATTGACCCTCCAAAATTTGCCCAAAAAAAGCCTTCCTGGACCTCCTAAAAACCCATGTGAGCCATTTGTGTGTGCCTCGCCCGGTTCGCATTTTGAAGCTCGCGATAGATATTAGAGAGCCGGATCGTCAGCGATCTTTCGTCTTCGGACGAGAGAGATTGCACCCGTAATACATTAATATTGTATCTTGTATATTCGCAACTCCGCAAGCCAGCGTTTTTGGAATACTTGACCAAGCGGTAAACAGGACTCTGCCCGTTCAGTAGCAATGGCTGGTGGTCTTGAGGCGCGACGTTGCGGCAGTCTGCCCAGAACATTTCTTGGGATTGCCTGCGTCAGGCAACATTCCCAAAAAGTTCGGTTATTTAACATCATGGATGATTATACCTGTAACCTTGCTGGCCGAGGCCCCGATAGCTGATGGCCTTATCCTAACTCTGCCTATTTGATCCAGTCCGTGAAACGAGCGGTGCGCTATGGTATAAGGGGTGAGGCCGGAATGACGAGGGTGTATTACATAGTGCCACTACGTAATATGCCCTCGTCGTAAACCCATCCGCCTTGGTCAGGACGATTACCTTCCACAAGGAGCAAGTGCGAAAGGTAGGCGCCGGCTGGCATGGAGAGGTCACATAGTACTACGCAATCATCTCAAATTCAACGAAGCGCATTGAAGGCTCCATGTCTCCGACGTGAACTAATTGAAAATAGAAATCAGCAATACGGTCGCAATATTAAGGTTGATAAACCGACACATGTTGTATAAATCTTCCTTTGATGGGTTCGGAACAACCTCGTTCGGCTTGAGTAAGGATAGACCGAACCGCTTGATTCGTATCGAGGGTTAATGCAGTGAATTAGGTGAGGAAACACATGGATTGAGCACCTTGGGGTGAATGCGATGTACTTTTCTTATGCGCAGTCTGTTTTTCCTGACAGCTTGTTCAACCTTGCCTGCCTTCTCGAGGTATGTTCCGAATGGTCGTTCTGTATCTCGGAAAACCCCAGCTATCCTGTATATGCGATGAAGAGCCTGTACCGCGGCACCAAGGCCGCCGGTTGAGTGCGTAATGTCTGTTGCCAGACCCTGCATACGGGTTATATCCCTCTCAAACAATTCAGTGCGACACTAACCAGCGCAGAACTACATCGTTCCATTTCTTCTGGACTCGGATCGTTAAACTCGGGCTGATCAACCCACCAATTCATAGAAGTAATTATCAGGACCGAATTCTTGTTGTCTTTCCGGAGTAGGGGAGCCCAATCCTCAAGAGTCTCGGGAATTCCAATATAATCCGCAACATTCGACGTCTCAATTCTGTCGAAGCAGTGCTTATGGAATGGGGCCACCAAGCCTTTGGTAATTGCGTGGCAAATGCTCCGGGCGTCGAACCCTGTCACGATGTGGATGCCATAATCCCGAACGCGCTGCGCGAAGCTCATGAATTGCTCCTTGAGGTGGAAGAAAAGGCATCCGTAAAGGTCGCTGGACTTGGCGCCAGCGCGTTCGCCACTTGCATAGATGTCGGGCACGTTCCAGCCGAACAGGGGATTCGCGTTGTCGTGTGTTATCCAGCGTCCATCCGGGGAAAACAGAAACCTAGAGTTTGTCTTAGGAGTGTCAATGATGTAAAGAGGAGAGGCTTGCCGATTTGGGTGGGTGAAATGAGCCAAGTCAAGGGAGAATGGCGCGAGCACACCCGACTTCCGGAACCGCATAGCGCTAAGACGATGTTTTGGTTCCAAACTACTCAAGTACCGTTCGAGATAATCTGTGCGTTGGGAGTTAAGCATGGTCTGATGCATCCCGTCGATGGCCGTAGCCAGCGGATACGTAGAATTAAGCATGGCATGGACAAGGTGTAGTATGTTACCGCTCTGCATGGTTGTCAATTTCCCCTGCCTCTCGTATTGAATGAGATGTTACGAAAATCGTCGCGTCCTGGAGAATCTTCGTAGATCTTATCAATGCAGCGACGGAGATGGGCATCCATGTGAGGTGTTAGTGCGCATGAATAGATAACGTGGATGGCCATCTCGGCAGCCTCCTCGATCGAGGGCCCTGGGCTAAGAAGAGCGAAAAGAGCCACAAGGTTGCGATTGACAATGATATCATTGATATCATTCAGGAGTATTTCGCACTTGCCACGGTAGCCCTCGGGGAGCCCATTCACGGTCTTGGCGAGGTTCCGGATGTCGCCCGAGGCTGTGTTTCATTTCAATGATAATCGACGGAGCGATGCCCTCAAGAACACACCTGCAAAGCAAAGTTTAAAATCTTGATCTATCGCGGCTTGTTTCTCGTTGTGGGCCAGGTTCAGGAAATCAATGGCGGGCACATTCCCCACAAGTAGCCAGCGGAAGTTCCAAATAAGGTTTGGGTTGCTTTGGACTCGTCTGTTAAGAATGTAGGGGGCGCATTTGCCGCAGCCACTCGGGTTGCCACGAAGGCAGGAGATATGGACTCTTGCAGTCCACCCGGTGCCTTCGCCAATGTTTTTTTTGGCATTCCCCGGAACAGTACTAGATGTGATGATCAACACACGAACAGGGGCGCCTGTGTTGATTGAGATTCACCTGGACAAGACGGCACTATGAGATGATGATCAACCTTCCGAGTCTAGTGTATCGATATTTCGAATTTAAAATTTGAGACGACTTACGTTCGCGCATGTGAGAAATCCTGATTCCCGACACTGTGAGTCCTCCTCCGGAGTCCGGGCGTTAGTATTAGCACACATCATCTTCGAGATCACATTCCCGCCGGGAAACGAGCCTAGCGAGGTTGAGGAGGTGGAAGACATTCGAGGGAAGACTGGCTGTCAATGTGGCCAGTAGCGGATGGCTCGCTGGTTTTATCACCTCCGAGTCAGTAGCGTTAAGCTTCCGCAGCGTACATGAGGCTTCGCTCGGTGTGCAATGAACAATATACGTACAACATGCGGTCGAAGGCAAACCCTAATAAGTTGACTGCAACTCCCAGTGGGCTTACACAGCGGGAGAAAACGGCTGGAATTCCGTCATCCCGAACCAGTCAGGAGTCAACTAGTCACAGCGCACTGTCGGATTCTTGGTGACCTGTATCCTCGGGCGTGTAGCCAATTCCGCGCTAGCAAGTGGATTTGGATTTGGTTCAACTGCTCGGTTTGTTAACATAGTTCCCCTTCGTTCTGAATAAGTAAATTCGGCCATGTTTACTTTATGTAACACTCACCCCTCGTAGACAAGATGGCGATGACTCCGCCGCGTCCGCCCCAGCCTCGAGATTGAGATACCCATTTTAACTCCAGATGATCCCAAACCCTACCCGAGGAATTAGCTGCGAGTCTCGCATCCTTGCTGGCTAGTGCTAGTCGTTGTGATTTGGCCAAATTGATGTAGTACGCGAATCGCGATAATAATACGAATGACGCGGAGAACAACTGAGGCAAGCATACGCGGGAGGACTGTTTGGCTCTGAATTTGGTTGATTTTCGGCGACGGTGTCATCGAACTCGCGTAATGGTACTTAGGTAATGGTTGGACAACCATGTGTCGGTGAGCCGATAACCCGATCGTACAGCGATCCTTACTAGAATATCAGCCCAGGCCCCAGGCTGGTTCGAATCTGTAGAGTAAGTCGAACTGTACTACCACAATATTCATACTATTTCTACAAATTTCAGTACTCCAGAATTCGCCTGAAAACTATGTATATTTACTCCGCCCAGTCCCTCGGATTCTTCAATGCGTCAACGAGCTCAGCCTCTGGCGTACCCTGTGCGCTGTCCCCCAGGTCCGAGCAATACTCCCACCTGGCCGTTTCGGGCAAACTCATCAATATACTCTCGATGCGCGCACCAGGAGTCGCGAGGCCGAATTTCGTGCCGCGGTCGTAGACGAGATTGAACTCGACGTACCGGCCGCGACGGAGGAGTTGCCAGCGACGCTCTTCTGGTGTGGATGGATTGGAATGGCGTGCGGAGAGGATGGGGAGGTATGAAGGGAGGAACGCCCTGCCAAGGGTCTGCATAAGCGCGAAAATGGATGCCGGGTCGGCGGGGCGGGTGGCGTCGGGGGGAAGACGGGCGTGTGGACCTGAGTTGAGGTCGTCGAAGAATATGCCACCGATTCCCCGGGCCTCTTCCCTGTGGGGGATATAGAAGTATTCGTCGCACCACTTCTTGAAGGCCGGGTAGAGTACAGGGCTGTGCTCTTCACATGCGCGTTTTATGGTCGTGTGGAAATGGGCTGCTTCAGCCGGGTACAGATATGAGGGTGTGAGATCGGAGCCGCCACCAAACCACCAAGCCAGAATCTCTTGCTGGGGAGCGTCTCCTGGCGCAGTAATCTCAAAGTACCTGTAATTTGCGTGCACGGTCGGTGCGTGGGGGTTCCGTGGGTGAACGACGAGGCTGATTCCTGCAGCAAAGAATGGGAGGCCGCCCGGGTGATCCGGGAGCGGCATGGATGTGTGGTCGGCGCGCATCTGCTTGATCGCAGCGGGGGGGAGGTTGCCGTGCACGATGGAGATGTTGATCCCCGCCTTTTCAAGGATGGAATTGGCCGTGGAACCTGGGTCAGAGTACGAAGAAGGCGGTGGGAAGACACACGAATGACCCGAACCACCTTGGGGACGGACCCAAGAATCGCGGTGGAATGGAGGCGATGTGGGATCTAGTTTCTCAAATGCGGATACGATGTCGTTTTGGAGCTCGAGGATGAAAGATTCCACCTGCTGGCGCATTGAGCTCCCCATCGCCGTTCCAATCCGAGTGGCGGTAAGTACTGGTGCGTTCTGGAACCTGGCATTCGAGTTATCCGACATGCGCGACCGGACCACGTGAGCAACTCCCACTTCGATCATTTTTCAATTTGAATCGATTGTCCATTCTGCGCAAGCTCGCCCGGTCTCCTAAGGGGCTGGACTGGCTTATCCAGTTTCTCACCGACAATCCGAAGGCGTTTTCTTTTGACCATGCCCCATCGGATGTCCCACTTGGACCAGATGACGACTTCAGGCCCCCTGGAAACGTCCTCCATCCTGATACCGGCGACGGCCAGCCCCCTGGAGGCTTCCTAGACGACCTCTGGGCAGTCTACGTTCGACCCGAAGACGTATGGCACCGGCGTTTGGATTAGCATGTCCCCCGTCCATATTGTCTTATTTTGATTCTGTCTCTCACCCAGACCCCTTGGTGCAATTTCTCTCCGGTTACGCACGCACTCCATAGGCTTCATGTAGGTTAATAATCTATTCACATCACGGCCTTTCTAGTTTAGATTTGCGCTCCCCCTCTATGTAGCCGTACGTAGACACCGCTCACTCCCTATCGGGAGCGGTATAAAAATGTCACCTGATTAAATAAAATAAAATAAAAAATTGATTGTCCATTTTAGGCGAAACCCCTGAGCATATCCTGGGCCATCTTCGTGTCAACCTCGTTCATCATGCACTGCGCGTGCAATGATATCTAATCCCTATAGCCACCAGGGTGATGCATTCTCTCGGTATCTGATCCTAGATGAGGGCAGAAGTAACCTGATGAGCATCAGCAGATGTGTTCCAGTTCCATATCCTACACTCCCACCTTCCTCTTCTGCCCCAACCTCACCTTCCCGCCATCCCCGCTCCTGCTGCACTTTTCACCCATGTCCACCTGCCGTCTCACTGCGCCGCTGGAGCTCCAGGGTTTGGGTGTTCACGACGACACTGTTGATGTGCGCAGTGTGTAACGCATGTCTGATATTCCATTTTTAAATTCTTGTTCATCTTATCATTTCCAGGGAGCGTTGTAAGAAATTGCCATAGTGCTTGATGCTACAGTAGCCCCCGGCAGATGCGTGACACATTACTCTGGCAACATTGCGCTCTGAATCAGAGCAAGCCCACCAGCACCACGATTTATATTCTGTTGGTAGGTTGCAGGCAGCGCATTTATCATTCACCCCCTGCCCTCCCTCTAATCCACGATATGACTGCGCCGCTTCCACGAAGGGTCATTGTTGATGATGCTGATCCCCGGATACAATATTCTAGCATTGGCCAGTGGACATCATTAATAGGAGGCCCTCCCCTTCCAGAGTTCGCGGATCCCTTAGATGGCCGACCATTAAGTGGCCCACCATTCCAGAACACCACACACTTCACGAACACCATCTCGAGCCTGAGCCTGCAGTTCCGAGGTGAGCGTAGCGCGGCAGTCAGTGCCACCCCTTATACTCACTTCCAAGTTCAGGCTCCCAGCCGCAGGTATTTGGCGCTGGTGGTCACTACGAGTGTTTTATTGACAATACCAACATTGGCTCCGAGCCGACACCCGGTATTGGGCCCGCGAACAATATTCTCCTTTGCGACGGGGCACAGCTTTCTGAGACAGGGGAATACACACTGACGCTCAATGTCACTCAAGGAGGCGGTTCAGGCGGGATAGGCTTCTACTTTGATTACATCACATATATTCCATCTGCCTCCGACACACTAGGATCAGCCACCGTGCTAATTGACAATCTTGATCCAGCTGTTGTATATGTTGGCGGGGAGCTGGGCTGGAGTCCTAGCCCCTTGCCAAACCGGCTGGGGCAGCAGGGACTACTTAACAGTCTTCCACTAGTCAACCTCGGCGTGTTCGCACTAACCAACCGCTCAAGTCTCATATTCAACTTCACTGGTGCTTCAGCTCATTATATCCTGGCCAGAGTCCTAATTTACCTTGTTGTAGGGACATCTGTGAGCTGGGTCGGCTTTATACCCGTCCAGGTGACATCAAGGCAATCGGCTTCCAACGCAATATATTCAATAGACAACGCCGAGCCGGTGTCATTCACGTTTCGTACATCAATTGATAACCTAAATAACCAAGTGTTGTTCACGTCGCCTACCCTCGATCCCGGTCTACACTCCTTGAAGGTCACAACCCAAGGGAATAACACACTACCGGTCGTGTTCAATCCCGGTCCACAGGTCATGCACCAAGGGGCCCCACCACCGCTCGTGCTCAATCATTTTGTCGTCACTAATAATGTGTCACTTCCAACTCCGCCTGCTGCTACTAGTACCAATAAGCCGAGCACGTCCGTTCTCATTGGGGCCATAGTTGGAGGTGCCATTGGGGGGATGGCAGTGCTCTGCTTTGCCGCGGTCCTGCTACGGAGACGCATTCGCCACCAGAGGTTTGGCGCCAATCATGATAATACTGCAACGCCATATCTTATGCCATTCAACGCTACATCCTCTGGACCCACCGTGGGGAAGGTAGGAGTTCGCACCCTCAAGGCGCATCGCTCTCCAATGGTGGACCCTCCCGAGCTCAACGCAGTCCCGCAAGCTGAAACCTTCAACCAGCGGGAACCCCCACTTCGCACCCCGCCCGTGGAGGCAGTGCGCGAGGATCGCAGCGCGAGAAGTGTTACTGATGGGGTTGCGGATCCGCCGCCTAGTTATGTTTCCCAATAGTGCTGTTGTGCACCAATACTGAGGACCCATTGTATTTCTTCTGCCACTCTCTTCCTCTTCGTCGGTGCTCTGGGCATGAGATGGGCACGAGAATATCCTTATGTCATTCTACCTATGCGTGCGCGTGAATCTCATATATATGATACAGTCGCGGACAAACAAAGTCAACAAATTCAATGAATCGTAGATCCCGACTTTTTTAGGCAAAATAGACCTCAGCTTCAGGCTCGAATTCAGGATGTTGAAATACACCCAAAGAGACTGTCCCGAGGTCGGCCAAATTTTTTTCAAACAATTTCGAGGTCTTATGCAGTTAATGATCCATCTAAATGGCGTCTAGATGCATCACGGCGCGTCGAGAATGCTTCCCTACTGCCCAGACGGTTACCTTTCCCTTCACACCAAGTTGGTAGTAGCACGCACGCAGGTATAGCGTTGACTGGACAAGCACCCGATGCACTGCAGTCGGGGTGGTACGTTTCGTGTCTTCAAATGATTTTTTCACTACTTGCCCGTATCTGTATTTGAGAATAAGATGGGAATTTACACTCACGATCCACGCCCCGTATGTTGAGGAGACGAGCCATGGATCATCGACAACAGATTTTCCCCGAATCTTCGTCACTATGCGGCTTCAAACCATATGGAGACCACTCCAAATCGGAATTCCGTTTAGATTTTTTTAGCCGGTTTCTTGGCCCTGATATATCGCAAGTCGCAACGACGCTTTTCGTTTCCTGCTGCGAGACATTTGTCGAGACAACAGGAGCCTAGAGAGGGCAGGAGGTAATTTCTTCATGTAAACCACTGGTCTTGCAGAATTCAAATTCAGCCATGGAGAAGGAATCGGTTGCGCTATTTTCCTTAATTTTAGGGCGTATTTCGCCGACCGGCTAAAATTTTCGGGTCAAATTTTAAAATGCGAATTCGGCCATATTTACATTATGCTCGTAGACAGCAAGGTGGCGATGGTCCATGGTCCTTTCCGACTCCTGTGTTCAACCGCGTCTGCCCCGACCTCAGGATTAAGGTTATGATGCCCATTTTCACTCCAGATCCCGAACCCTGCTGAGCAGCAGCTGGCCTCATTGCATGCCCCTAGCTCCCCCGAGTGATGTAAGTCCACCCATCTCCAACTCACCGCCTTCGCACTCACATTGAACACCACGAGCATCGTCATAGCTCACTGGACCCGCATGTCCACCGGCTCCGTCGCGCTCTCACACAACATCGCCCGTAGTTTCGCCTAGGTGAGTAACGCGTCTGTCCTCTTGCGCCAGCTGGCGCTGATGCCCCCTTACAGCCGTCCCCCAACGCGCCTTGAGTGCACTCGTGTCCCCGTCCCGGATCCGGTGCTCCGCCCGCGAGTATTGTCGCGCGCCCTTCCAGCGTCGCCGCTTAAAACTGCGGTATTCCTCCGTGCCGCATTGCGCTTGGTCCTGTTGCACCCCCCTCTGGTTCGTATAGCCAATGGTGAGTGACACCCCCATTCCCACTCTTGCAGTCTGATGCCCCCTCCTCTCGCATCTCCATTCCCACCCTCAGTGCAATACCCTTAGGCACTGTGGCGCCCATGTCACGTGAATAGCTTCGAGCTCTTGCAAGCCCGGAACGAGCGAGTTCGATGTTGAGGGAAAGAGGGACAGGGAAGAACGGTAAGAAACGAATGGATTCGACGAGACGGCGCGATTACAAACAAGAGTAAGGTAGTTAATGTCCAGTGTAGTGTCCTATGCCAAGGTTGAGATATGCTCGGCGATCCATATGGTTGCCGGAGATCGACGCGTTCCTCGCGTGAAGGGGAAACCATCCCTTCATACGGGTCCAGTGCGTTGCTGGGGGCGTCGTCACGCTCCCATTCACCACCTTCTGCTCTCCACCCACTGTTGTTATCAGCGGTAGTATAGATATCAGTAATTACCTGTATGATCGTAGATAACCAATAATGAATAATAATGCATGATAATCTTTGAATATTTTGACATAAACAACAGCCTTGATCTGCCTACCCGGTTGAAAGACAGACGGGCTGCCCGGAATTTCCATGACGGGATGTCCTCCGATCGTCCATGTCTCCCATCCACCTAAGGGCTCGGACCAGTTCCCTACCTGGTTGCTGGACTTCAGAACCTCCCTTGACGCCGACATTATGGACCCCTCCGCGCTGACTCTCTTCACGGACGGTTCCGTCATCGACAACGACAGACTCCAGAGCGGCTCTGCCTTTGAGGCTTACTACCTCGGCGGTCGCCTCCATTCACACAAACACAGTTCCGGCAAGCTCACCTCCAACGACACGGAGATGATAGCCATGTCATCCGCCATTCAGTGGGCGGTCCTTGCGGACTCTACCGTGGTCCACATCTACTCCGACTTCGACTTTGCCCTTAAGGCAATCCTTGACACGTCTATTCACCCCCAACAGCTCGGTCAAGACCTGTAGACTCTTGAGGGGTTGGCTCGATTTTTCCCGCAAGCGGCAACAGGCACCTACACCTCCACTGGTGCCCGAATCAGTCAACAGGCTAGCGAAGTCGGCCTGCGTCCCCCATTCGGGACATGGTTGCAGAGACGTCTCCTTGGCCTTTTTCAGGAGTTTGTCTTCCTCCAGTCTACTCTCTAATTGGCGAACCAGCAGGGTACGGCGCACGACACCGTGTTTCAATGGTCTTGAAAGTTATGTCATTGTTAATGCCTCATGTATATCGTTCATCCGCATGTATTGCGCATAGCGACCGCTCACTCCTTCTCGGGAGCGGTATATAAATATTATGATCAAAAAAAAAAAAGAATCGATCGTCCATTTTTGGCGAAACCCCCGAGCATATTCCGGGCCATCTTCATGCCAACCTCATCCATCGTGCACTGCGCGTGCGTGCAATTATATCTGATTCCCCATAGCCACCATGGTGATGCATTCTTCCGGTATGCGCATCTCTGATCCTAGACAACGACAGAAATAACCTGATGAGCATCAGCAGACGTGTTCCAGTTCCATATTCTACACTCCCACCTTCCTCTTCTGCCTCAACCTCACCTTCCAGCCATCCCCGCTCCTGCTACACTTCTCACCTGTGTCCACCCGCTCGTCCCTGTGCTGCTGGCGCTCCGGGGTTTGGGTGTTTATGACGTCACTGTCGATTTGCGCCATGTGTAACACACGTTGATATTCCGTTTTAGAATCCTTATTCGTCTTATCATTTCCAGGGAGCGTTGTAAGAAATCGCCATAGTGCTTGATGACAGTAGCTCTTGGCAGATGCGTGATGCATTACTCTAGCAACATCACGGAATTAGAGCAAGTCCACCAGCACCACGATTTATATTCTGTTGGTAGGCTGTAGGCAGCGCATTTATCATTCACCCCCCTGCCCTCCCTCTAATCCACGATATGACTGCGCTTCCACGAAGGGTCATTATTGATGATGCTGATCCCCAGATACAATATTCCAGCATCGACCAGTGGACATTAATAATGGGAGGGAGCACGGTCGGCGACCCAAATGGCCCAAATGGCCCACCATTCCAGAACACCACACGCCTCACGAAAGACGTCTCGAGCCTGAGCCTGCGGTTCCGAGGTGAGCGTAGCGCGGCAGTCAATACCACCCCTTATATTTACTTCCAAGTTCAGGCTCCCAGCCACAGGTATTTGGCACCGGTGCTCACTACGAGTGTTTTGTTAACGATACCAGCATTGGCTCGACACCCGAGGGCATTTTCATATCCTTGAACAATCTTATCCTTTGCGACGGGGCACAGCTTTTTGAGGCAAAGGAATACACACTGACACTCAATGTCACTCAGAGGGGCTTGATGGGCTTCTACTTTGATTACATCACATACATTCCGTCTACCTCAGACCCACTAGGATCAGCCACCGTGCTAGTTGACAGATCTGATGCAGACATTTTGTACCAGGGGGTCTGGGATCCTGATCCCTGAGGTATCCATGTAGCCCCATTATAATGTTGCAGGGGAATTCTAGCTGTGCCTGTTATAATGTGTCTGCATCTCTACCATAGCTAGGGCAAATTATGATGTACACTAGGGATGAATTATAATGATTGAATTATCAGCAGGATTGGTAGTATGCCCGCATTAGGAGCGAACCCTGACCCGCCCATTAGTAATCCGATCAAATCCCAGCATTGCCCGCCCCAGCCGCCCTCCAGGGGTCGGGTTTCCCGCCCCCAGCGGATCTTTGCGCGCAGGGACGCGTTAGAAAGCGTGTACAATGCGCTCAAGAATGCGCTAATTTTCGAGCAATTCCGTGGAGAAGTGGCTAGGATCGAGCGATTTTAAAATAAACATGCATTTGGACCGTTTTTGTTATATAAAATTACTGAACCGGCGGATTCTAGCGGTAAGGGACGCGTCTAAAAGCGATTTTAAACCGCTTTCGATCCGCCCCTGCCTCATCCTATTCCGTGGAGAAATGGCTTCCGCACAAACCACCCATCCCCAGATAACCCCCTTCCTGAGGCAATACACAAACCAATAAGCTCATAAAAGGTTTAGCATGTTTTCTGAGGGTCATGGATTACTTATTCATCTCCCATGGGGCCCACATGAAATTATTCTGGCAGTGGGTAAACCCAGTACCCAAGACTTTCAAGATAATCATAGGCCAGACTAACTCCAAGCTCAAGCCAGATACAGTTTCATCTGACTTTTATAATATATACTCTGCTTACTTCCCAGAAGCAGTAGATGGCTTCATGGGTGCTATATACTAGGTTTTGTATGTTTATGTGTGGTATTTAGTAGGGAGGATGATGTTCTGTGGGCAAAATATCCATATGTTATCCCAATAAAATAAGCATATTGGTTTGGGATATGATATTTAATTATGATGGGACCCAAAAGAAGTCTGGGGAATGATGAGATGTCAAAGGAAGTCCAGATGTTGATGGGATGGCAAAAAGAAGCAGCTCAAATAATAATGGTCCCCTAGGACCCCCCTCATTATAATGTGCCCAGCCATGTATGTATTATTATTAGAAGCAATAATTGCCATTTGCTTGCAGTATTCTGAGTGCACATTATAATTCCCCCAAGCTATGGCAGACATAGTGGTACATTATAACGTGCACAGCTGGAATTTCCCCATGAAATAATAATGAGGCTACAGGGACTGTTGGATCCCTTGCCACTGGGCCAGTTGAACCAACTTGGCAATCCTACTGCTACACCAGTCAACATTGGCAATTTCGCGCACGCCAGCGGCTCGAATCTCACATTCAACTTCAATGGTGCTTCAACTCATTATATCCCGGCCAGCACCCTAATTTACCTTGTTGTAGGGACATCTGTGACCTGGGTTGGCTTCATACCCGCACAGATGGCATCGAATCAATCGACTTCCAACGCAATATATTCAATAGACAGAGCCGAGCCGGTGCCATTCAGCTTTCATTCATCAACCCAGAACCTAACTAACCAAGTGTTCTTTACGTCGCCTACCCTCAATCCCGGTCTACACTCCTTGAAGGTCACACACCAAGGGAACACTACCACACCACCGCTCGTGCTCGATCATTTTATCGTTGCCAATAATGTGTCAACACCTTCACTTCAAGTTCCTCCGGTGGCGTCAGCATCCCCGCAGCCACCCGCCATGTCATCGACAGTTGCTACTACTAGTGCCAGTGCCAATAAGCTGGGCACATCCGTTCCCATTGGGGCCATAATTGGAGGTGCCGTTGGGGGATAGCAGTGTTTTGCCTTGCCGCCGTCCTGCTACGGAGGCGCATTCGCCACAGGAGGTTTGTCACCAATCACGATAATACCGCAACGCCACATCTGATGCCATTCGACGCTACGTCCTCTGGACGTACCGTGGCGAAGGCCGGAGATCGCACCCTCAAGGTGCATCACTCTCCAGTGGTGGACCCTCCCGAGCTCAACGCAGCCCCACAAACTGAAAATTTCAACCAGGGGGATCCCCTACTTCGCACCCCGCCCGCGGAGGCAGTGCACGAGGATGGCAGCGCAAGAAGTGTTACTGATGGGGTTGCGGATCCGCCGCCCAGTTATGTTTCCCAATAGTGCTGTCGCGCACCGATACCGGAGGCCCATTGTATTTCTTCCGCCACCCCCTCCTCTTCGTCGGTGCTCTGGGTATGGGATGGACACCGATAGAGAATATCCTCATGTTATTTCACCGACTATGCGTGTGTATGAACCTCATAGATCAATATGTATGCCAATATCCTGTTGAGAACTCTTGTCCCGAGTTCCACCCGCCGCCTTCCACACCGATCGAGGTACTTGTCCGCAGCCTCCTTCATCGTTGCAAGGAAGTCAGCGTTGAAACCGACAAGGGTTTAAAGTAGAATGGCATTCTGGCTATCCGCTTCAAGTTGTGACTCTTAGTAGGTTCAAACCACCTCCTTGTATGCAAGATGCCGCGGCGCTCACTGGAACTGCACGCAATTCCAAGCTCTCTTCATTCTCCCCCATCTCCCCCATCTGAAGATTCGTTCCAATTTCATTCTCTCGCCCTCCGGGGGGCTGGTCGAGGCTGTGCCGCGGGATTCCCATTTTGAGCCGGTCGATCATTGTCAGCCACCTCAGCATTGATAAAATGGCGGCTGGCACTCCAAACTCTCCATCGAATAAACTCTCATCATTACAACATCAAAACTCTCTCAAATGTCTATTATGTTCACTCAATCCTCGGCCATCGTTGATTCGATGGTCGTGTCTCTGCCCGATGCCCCCGCATTGGACGCAGCTCAGCGCATCGTCGAGAAGCGGAAGACCGATCTTGTCCGCCGCCTCATCCTTGCCGCAATCTTCGGATCGGGGGAAGGCGTCTCCCTCGAGGACCTCGAGAACTATCTGACCTTCTGTGGAGGCTGGGCTCGGTATGTCGTTCATCGGAGTCTGCGGGATATGGCTTCTCGTTCGGCGGTACGCCTTAATATTCTCTTTTGATTCTTCCATTGAGACGGCCATCAGGCCACGACAGTTCCAGCTTTCCCTCAGTCAAGCGAGATCGCCCCCGTCCCACAGAACGCTATCGTTGTCAAGAAGCTCGCTGTCGCGACCTCGAAGCCTCCAAGTGTCGAAGACGTCGCCTCAATTTTCAATGCTTGTATCCCCGCGTTGGATGGCCTCTGGTTTGATGGCCTCCTGGTCTTATCCTGTGGCCTTCAAGTTGATGTCCCCTCAATGGCTCTCAGCACAATTGTTCCACGGGAAGCTCACGGCAATATCGACGTTATATTGCTTCTTGCTTCCATGGCTTCGAGTTACACCACTTCTTCTCTTCTTGTGGACCTCGGCTCTGAAACTTCCATTGTGTCGGTCGCATCGGACGACGATGATGGTGATGTCAACACCCCGGCCATTGTATCTCCGGCTGAGGCTCCGAACAAAGCTCTCGCGGTCCTTTCAAAACCCCAGGTCCCTATTTTCAGTGCTCAGGACATCATTTCCATTCTTGGCGATCTCGACATCGATGTATCTGTACCGAATGGCCTCTGGTTTGATATCCTGACCTCACTCCGTGGTCTTCAAGTCGACGTCTCAATGTATCCGAGCAAGGCTCCTCAGCTGGGAGGTCATATTGACGTCAGCCTCATCTTGTCGCTTGTTGCAAAGGCCACCTGCTGTGGTCCTTCGCCCCTTCTCGTGGATGTTGGCCCTAGCAACGCTTCAATCGTAGAAGTGGCATTGGACGATGTTGAAGTCTGGACGGACCCCAACCGAACGCTGGTCGAGGAGATCCCGGAGGTCATTCTTAATCCACAGAACGCCCTCGTCAAGAAGTTCTTGGCCATAACTGCAAAGCCTCAGGCCTCCACTTTCAGTGCTCGAGACATTGCTGGCATCCTTGGCGATCTTTATATATGCGCATGTACATCGAAAGGTATCTGGCTTGATCTTCCGGGCTTACCTCACAGTATTCGGCTTGACATCCCGCCACTGGCTCTGGACACAACCTCACAACTAGGAGGTGATGTCAATGTCGACCTCGTCTTATTACTGGCCTCGATGGTTACCTCGCGCGCCTCCTTGTTCTCCCAATTGGTGGACGCCGATACCAGTTCGATTATCGAGGTCACATCAGAGGGCGAAGCTTCGGTGGACATTGATCGTACCTTGATTGAAGACACTTGCATTCCGCTCACCAAGAAGGATCTAGTAGTGTCTCCAACTAGAAATTTGAACCCGAACGCCGCTGTCTTCGTTCCACCATCTGCCCGTCTCCCTCCCTCGGGCAACACTCAAGAATTGGCGGATCCTCCAAGGACCGTTGAATCGGAAGCTCCCGCACCGTTATCCCGTCGGGCCAGGGCGCGGCGCCTGGCGGCTGCGCGGAAGAAACGTGCCCAGTTGTCTGAAATCCACGCCGCCCCTCTCAAGGCCCCTTCGATGCCAGCTCCTGCGTGTCCTCCAGTGTACGCATCACTCAATGATGCACCCACACCACCCGTTTATCACACCATCAGTACCGTGCCCGCCCCCCTCGCTGGGCACCCGCTCCTCGCCCAACCTATGCACGCGCCGACACCTCAGTCTCACTATTACCCCCATCCCCCTGCGTTTCCCCTCCCCATGTGTACTATGGCTCAGGATATAGGCACCCGTCCCGCATGCCTGCACCTCGACCTCCCCGCCAGATGTACCTGGATGCGCACCGCTATCTCCCGCCCGCGTTTGTTCCCGGGAATGGCCCGATGAAGCAGATTTTCTAGTATTGATATTTATTTCTATCTTATTTGCCGATCTACCAACATATGTATATTATCTTGTCCGTACTCAGAGATTGAATTTAAGACAATTCTCTCACCCTCCTTCAGTTCTTGACTTTGTATCTGTTGGTTTCGAAGGACGACGGTTCACGAATTTGTAGTCAGGGTCCCAGAACCTTTCATGATGAACTCGTAGCCACATTTTGAGTCAGAGCCGTTGGGTTCCTTTCTGCACACACTGTTTCGCTTTATTATCTCCTCGAACCCCTTGCGAGTACCAAGACTGCGCCTAAAAGTATCTCAGGGTTCTCATCCAACAATCCTCTTTCAAAACACGTCCGTCGTCATTGGTCGATTTGGAATAGCTGATCCGGAAGCATCCAAACAAACGTCTTCGGGGCCCAATGCGTATCCGCCGAAGGCTTGGGCAAAGTATCCCAAGAAACCAGTACCAGAGAAGGGAAGGATTGCGGCGGGTGCAGATCAGAGGAAACCGCCGCTCAGTGGGAAGCTGCACGGCTTGGATCACGACTCCCCAGAGGTGTGAATATCCAAGACTTTGTCGTGGATACTTCGCCATACGGCAAAGTGACAAGGCCTCAAGATGCGGCCTGATGGGTATATTGAAGTTGTTAACTTGGTACGTTCTTCATGCGCCTACGATTGTTGCATTTATTAATAAATGGTAGCTCTCAAATCCGAAGATCAAGTCTACTGGATTGGATTTAGAAGGATTGCAACATATTGTGAAGGACAACACGAAGAAGAGATTTGAACTCGCATTGCCAGTTCTCCTGGGGTGGAGCTTGGTGGATAAGAGCCGGTCAAGGATATTCCATCAATGCACGCCTCCTTGTCAGCTTCCCACAATTTTTATCTGACCTCCCATTTTTCCAGACGGTGGGAGTCGAGTATCAGCCAATCAAATCCCTTGCAGACATCCCATCTGGCATTGTTGTTCATGGTACCAACCCTCGAGCATGGAACCTCATACGTACGTGCATTACAGTAGCAGATCTCTCCTCGGTCCTTCTGATTTCTTTATCAGCGAAAGAGAGTCTTTCAAAGATGGCAAGAAACCACATCCACCTCGCACAAGGCGTCGCCGGTGAAAACATTATTAGTGGTACGTGCTCATGGATCTGTGTGTATCTTGCTAGCTTACAAGCTCCAGACATGCGATCTTCCTCACAAATACTCATCTTTATTGACATGGAGAAGGCCCTCAGCTCTGGCATCGAGTTCTTCCTGTCCGCCAACGGGGTTGTATTCACAAAAGGCGATGAGCGCGGTTTTCTGTTGCCCAACTTCTTCAGCGGGTGGGGAGCGCAGGCTGTGTGGCCTTACCCAGCTGGGGTGTGTCTAGTTGAACGGGTTTGGTAGTTATCGCTCCCTTATTCTATTTGGAGGAGTTTCATGGAAAGTGCTTCACTTCGGCCATATTGATCTGCCAACTTGCCATTTGATATAAAAATTAGGGTTTCGATGTCATATGGCAAAATTCACGCAGCTCCCTTCTGGATTTAATAGCTATGATATGATCTCGATTGCGCCAATCGTCCTCTTCTTTGCTTCGATGCTGACCCTGCGGCACATATAACATGATGGGTGCTATATGCAGCGTCAGGATTAAACAACGAGGCGAAATACCGCAGCTGATTGTACATCTGCTCAACCGCACAGTTCCGCCGCATCCCGCGCGCAGGCACTGCCATCCATAGACACCCATCGTCTGCGTCCAAATTCCACATGTGGAATCGCCACACACTGTCCAGCCCTCATAGTACCGCGAAATGCATCGTCGGATCTGAGCTTCAAGCTGCATTTGAAGGCTCTCAGGTTTGAGTGGGGCTTTACATGAGAGACAAGCAGGGCCGATGGGGAGAAGAAGCGTCGACTGGCGCACTGAATTGAGAGGGCACGTCAAAGCTGCGGATGGTGAAAAATACCTGGCGCTCGTGGATTGGAGCAAACGGCATGTTGCCTTTGCATTCGCGGCATTCGACGATGAATGGCACAGCATCCCTGAACCTCTCTGCATCGGACATCTGTGAGTCCAGGGCGGTGAATGTGCGATTATCTTCACCGCCTGAGTAATTGGAGCGATAGCGGTTGGGGTTGAGACCTACGCACAAATGATGATCATTGGGGTGTGGAGGCCCGGGGAGCCGCCAGAGACGCATCAAGGCATTCGGCTAGTCGCGCACGGTCATTCCCCTTGAAAGGCTCACAGAGGCGCTCAATAGGGGGCAAGACCTGCTGGGAAAGGTAATGCTCGAAATCTGATAAAGGTGTTAGTGCCACCACTGGGGCTCATCTGGTTGCGCCCATACCAATCCGCAATGATGACCCTGCTCTTCTAACTTCATCAGGGTGTTTCGCCCTGTCCACTTGTGCAGTTTTCGCTGTCTCCTCCCCTTCCGCCAAACAGAAAACATATGGTATGACATTACCGGCGCGCGCCGTGCCTCCCCTCGACTTCAGCCTCATGACAGCTTGTATGTGCGGCTGGGATTTGGCATCTGGATAATCCTCAGGGTTCTCGTCGAGACGCTAGGGGTGAACTTTAGTTTTAGAGCATGTCGGACAATAAGGGAATGCTTTGAACACAATGAAATCCTCCAGCTTTGTCTTCCCCTCCCTAACATTGTCCCCAATGGTGGTGAGGCACTCGTGGATACTGACCACGTCATTTTCGGTTGCCTCCCCGGATAGGATCTGCTCGAGTATATATCTATATATTCGTTTGATTGAGCGGAGCTCCATTTCCCCGCTAGGTCCGAGCGACTCACTGAGATATAGTTTTCGACAGCGCGCGATACTCCCGCCGCTTCGTATCGAGGCTCTTCACCTCTGTTGATGTGCGGGTGCCGTCCTCCACCTTGGTAGCGGCATATTCAATCTTTTTCTGGAGCAACAATAACCTCTGGAATACGCCGTCCAGATCGATTTGTCAGAGACCATGTGGTCGATGAAATCATGCTCCTCCAAAGCTATGAGGGTGATTCAGGCTTGATCGCAGCGGGGGGAGATCCCCGCCTTTTCAAGGATAGAATTGGTCGTGGATCCTGGGTCAGAGTACGAGGAAGGCGGTGGGAAGACACATGAATGACCCGAACTATCTTGGGGGCGGACCCAAGAATCGCGGTGGAACTGAAGCGATGGGGATCTAGTTTCTCAAACGCGGATACGATGTTGGTTTGGGGCTCAAGAGTGAATGATTCTACCTGCTGACGCATTGAGCTCTCCATCGCCGTTCCAATCCGAGTGGTTGTTATACTAGCGGCCGCCCCTGGCGGCTGGAACCTTGCTCCCCGGTGCACGTGCCCAACGAGTGTAAAAACGACATCGCAATTCAAGCGTCGGGCAGAACTAATTAACATACAGGCCATTCCACCACACGGCGCAATCGAGGACGGGGACGGTTATCTAGAATATTAGACACCCAGCGTAAACATTGAGCAACTCTGGAGATCACCCCTCACCACGTCCTTCAGAATCAGGTACTCGTACCCAATGGATTCTTACACGTGCCCGGCCGTCGCAACGTACGTGAGCTTGATGGCTGGGTTGGGAATGCGGGTCTGATGAGAGAAGACTAGGGCGCTGTTGCTATTGATCCTCCCCCTCTGTGGCGCGCGAAAAAGAGTCCGAGGACTGCTACCCCGAGTCTGATGACGTCAAGGCTGGTTGGATTTGTAGAAAGTCAGAAATTGGTTGGCGGAGAGCAAGGGGGTGGGGAGGCTCACATGCTCCGAGTAAGAAGGAAAGCGCCATGTCGTTGTAATGCCATAGAATGATTCTGAACTTCAGTACTCCAATTCGAGTCATTCCAAGTCCAGATGTTTGCACACAATCGATCAACTGGATGCTATGTCCTGGATTCTTGAATGAGTCTTGATGAATGGTGGGAGGGTAGGGAAATATACCTATTCGCAGTGAAGTTCATGAACCGATGTTCGAAGAACAAGCGATAATTCTTTTTTTTTGAATAGGAAAGAACATGAAGATAAAGCATGTATAATGGTTATGACACCACACGTTTATGTAGAATTGCCTGGGGTTGTGACCGCACGACAATCTTCCGTTGGTCAGGGGTGTTAGCCACAGATACCAATAGGTTGAGGACGGGTTTTTGAGCGGACATGGCCCATGGGTGGTTGACACTCGGACGTGGCTCGGTTCAATGATGGAATGTTTGTCTCTGTATCTTTTCGGGTCCACCGCACCTGTTGACTGAGATAGGTTGTGACAAACACTGGCAACCGCCAGACCCTAGTACTCTCACCTACATCCGCCCGCTTGTCCCAGCGTGCTGCTGGCACTCCAGGGTTTGGGTGTTTATGACGTCACTGTGATTTGCGCCATGTGCAACACACGTCTGATATTCCATTTTTGAATTCTTGTCAGTGTGACTTGTCTTATAATTTTCAGGAAGCGTTGTAAAAAATCATGCTTGATGCCACAGTAGCCCTTGGCAGATGGGTGATGCATCACTCAAGCAACACCGATACCACGGTCTGAATCAAAGAAAGTCCACCAGCACCATGATTTATATTCCACTAGTTAGGTTGTAGGCAGCGCCTTTATCATTTACCCCCCCTGCCCTCCCTCTGATCCGCTATATGGAACTTCTGCTAAGGGTCGTTGTTGATGATGCCAATCCCCAGATACAATATTCCAGCATTGGCCAGTGGACATTATTAATAGGAGACCCTCCCCGTTCAGATGTCGCGGATCCCGCAAATGGCCCACCATTCCAGAACACCACACACTTCACGAACGCCACCTCAAGCCTGAGCCTGCAATTCCGAGGTGAGCGTAGCGCGGCAGTCAGTCCCATCGCTTATACTTACATCCAAGTTCAGGCTCCCAACCGCAGGTATTTGGCACCAGTATGAGTGTTCACTACGAGTGTTTTGTTGATGATACCAGCTTTGGCCCGATACTTGAGGACGGTTACGTACCCATGAACAATGTTGTCCTTTGCGACGGGACGCCATTTTTTGAGGCAAAGGAATACACACTGACGCTCAATGTCACTCACGAAGATGGAATGCGCTTCTACTTTGATTACATCACATATATCCCGTCTACCTCCGACCCACTAGGATTAGCCACTGTGCTAGTTGACAAATTGGATTCAGCTATTGTATACAGCACGGCGGGGGACTGGCTTCCTGGTATCTTGCCAGGACAGGTTATTGGACAAGCTGATAGTCCTACACCGTCCAACACTGGCAGTTTCGCGCACGCCAGCGGCTCGAGCCTCACATTCAATTTCACTGGTACTTTAACCCATTACATCCCAGCCGGCATCCCAATTTACCTTGTTGTAGGGGCATCTGTGAGCTGGGTTGGCTATATACCTGCCCAGATGACATCAAGTCAATCGACCAACAGTCCCTGTAGCCTCATTATTATTTCATGGGGAAATTCCAGCTGTGCACGTTATAATGTACCACCATGTCTGCCATAGCTTGGGGGAATTATAATGTGCACTCAGAATACTGCAAGCAAATGGCAATTATTGGTTCTAATAATAATACATACATGGCTGGACACATTATAATGAGGGGGGTCCTAGGGGACCATTATTATTTGAGCTGCTTCTTTTTGACATCCCATCAACATCTGGACTTCCTTTGACATCTCATCATTCCCCAGACTTCTTTTGGGTCCCATCATAATTAAATATCATATCCCAAACCAATATGCTTATTTTATTGGGATAACATATGGATGTTTTGCCCACAGAACATCATCCTCCCTACTAAATACCAATATAAACACACAAAACCTAGTATATAGCACCCATGAAACCATCTACTGCTTCTGGGAAGTAAGCAGAGTATATATTATAAAAGTCAGATGAAACTGTATTTGGCTTGAGCTTGGAGTTAGTCTGGCCTATGATTATCTTGAGAGTCTTGGGTACTGGGTTCACCCACTGCCAAAATAATTTAATGTGGGCCCCATGGGAGATGAATAAGTGACCCATGACCCTCAGAAAATATGCTAAACCTTTTATAAGCTTATTGGTTTGTGTATTGTCTCAGGAAGGGGGTTATCTGGGGATGGGTGGTTTGTGCGGAAGCCATTTCTCCACGGAATAGGATAAAGCAGGGGCGGATCGAGAGCGGCTTAGAATCGCTTTTAGACGCGTCCCTTACCGCTAGAATCCGGCGGTTCAGTAATTTTATATAACAAAAACAGTCCAAATGCATCTTTATTTTAAAATCGCTCGATCCTAGCTACTTCTCCACGGAATTGCTCGAAAATTAGCGCGTTTTTGAGCACATTGTATATGCTTTCTAACGCGTCCCTGCGCGCAAAGATCCGCTAGGGGCGGGAGAACCCGACCCCTGGAGGGCGGGCTGGGGCGGGCAATGCTGGAATTTGATCGGATTACTAATGGGCGGGTCAGGGTCCGCTCCTAATGCGGGCATACTACCAGTGCTGCTGATAATTCAATCATTATAATTCATCCCTAGTGTACATTATAATTTGCCCTAGCTATGGTAGAGATGCAGACACATTATAACAGACACAGCTGGAATTCCCCTGCAACATTATAATGGGGCTACATGGATACCTCAATCGACTTCCAACGCAATTTATTCAATAGACGATGCCAAGCCGGTGCCATTCAGGATTCATGCATCAGATCAGAACATAAGTAACCAAGTGCTATTCACGTCGCCTACCCTCAACCCTGGTCCACATTCCTTGAAGGTCACACACCAAGGGAACGCTACCACGCCACCGCTCGTGCTCGATCATTTTGTTGTCAGTGGGCCAACACCTTCACTTCAAGGTTCCCCGGTTGCGTCAGCCTCTCTGCAGCCACCCTCCGCGTCATCGACAGTCGCTACTGGTACCAATACTGAGCCGAGCACGTCCATCCCCATTGGGGCCATTGTTGGAGGTGCCATTGGGGGGATAGTAGTGCTTTGCCTTACTGCCTTCCTTCTATGGAGATACATTCACCACAAGAGGTTTCATAATAATTCCGCGGCACCTCCATATCTTTTGCCATTTGACGCTACGTCCTCTGGACCTCCCGCAGCGGAGGCAGGAAACCGCACCCTTAAGCCCCATCGCTCTCTGGTGGGGGACCCTCCCGAGCTCAACCACTCCATTTTATTCAATAGTCCCCCGGTTATCGATGTCATGGACGCAGCTCCACAAGCTGAAACCTTCAACCAGGGGGATCCCCCACTTCGCACCCCGCCCGTGGAGGTGGTGCACAAGGGTCGCAGTGTGAGAAGTGTTGATGGGGCTGTGGATCCGCCGCCCAGTTACATTTCTCAATAGTGCTGTCGCGCACTGGTACCGGAGGCCCATTGTATTTCTTCTACCACTTTCTTCCTTTTTGTCGGTGCTCTGGGCATGGGATAGATACCAATAGAGAATATCCTCATGTTATTCATGATCCTATGCGTGTGTGAATCTCGTGGATCAATATAGTATATGATACCCCGTCAAGAACTCTTGTCTAAATTCGCAATATGCCATCAGGGCACCCATCATTGATGATAATGATCGAATGCGGACGTAAACGTTCAATGCATAAGGTTTTCACGTTATAATCGAGGTAGGGCCTGGTACGGCTCTTTCCTTCGTACCCTATATAAATTAGGTTGGGTTACATAAAGGCTAAAAAGTAGGTTCACAGCCATCCCTCCAAATGACTCTAGTCGACGAAATCACGTTCTTCCAAAGTTATAAGGGTGATTCAGGCTTCGTGTCCTTGTGTATACCTTTGCTTCATCACTAGCAGGATCGCATAACATTCGTCTAGCAAGGAACCTGATGTTTGAGCCTTCCCATCCAATGGGAGGCCACTTTGATCTTCTGAAACGGCTCAGGCGTGACCAATATGATCAGCCTTCAAATCCCGCATTCGATGAAGTAGGACGTATGCGTCCCCCACACCGAACACAGCCGTCGGGATATCTCGATGGGCTATGCGAATCGCAAGGCATCCGCTGACATGCTCGAGAGCTGGAGGAGCTTTTCGCGCATGACCGGCAAACTCGGGAGCAGTTTCCTGCTCTGCGGTGGCAAGACGTTTCCCCGCCAGTCTCCAGGAGGGGGTTCCGTCCTCATGAGTCATAGATACAGGCAAAGATAATGAATGGTGCGCCCGCGCTGCTCACACAATCTCTGGCCATGCCCCCATTGGTGAATACCGATGTCGTTTCTTCCCAAACGAAGCGGTGAATTGTCGTAGGTGCGATGTTCCGCAAACCCGGCGGCATGTCCTCTTCGTGTGCCCCTTATATTGGAGGGAGACCTCGAAAATCTGTACCGTTGATCAGCTTGGCGCTCCTCTCGGGGGTTCAGCTGGCTCAACAAATTCTTGCTCAAGAACCCCGGGCCGAAGGCATTCTCGTTCGACCACGCCCCCTCGGACATGGCTCTTACTCGGGAAGACGACTTCATTCGACATCCTGACACCGACGACGGCTGGAGAATTCCCGGCGATGATTTCCTCAGGGAGATCAGGGCCTTCTTCGCTGCCCTAGAGGACGTGTGGCATCGCCGGCTCGATTGAGCCCCATACATCCCTGCTTCCTACAAGTTACTATAACCCCCCGATACATCCCGGACCATATTTGTATCTGCTGCGATACGCATGCAACTTACACTAGTAGTCGATGCTTCAGTCATACTACTCTCTGTTCTATACCACGATCTCTGCCCACCCGCATGTAACGTACATAGCGACCGCTCGCTCCTCACACGGGAGCGGTATATGAATATCATGTGATTAAAAAAAAGATGAAGTAGGACGTCGAGAGAGACACCGAGGAAATCATGACCAACAATCATGTCTGGATGAGTCGGCTTTATAGATGGCCTCTATCGCAAGTATAAGTGTCAATAGGTGTAGTGAACAAGTCAGCCTCACCACTTCGATCATTTTAGGGAACTTCAAACCCACGCCGCTGAAAGCGGCGTTTAAAACGATAAACTTGGCTGGTTAGGGTTTGGTTATGTAGCTGTTAGGCCTAGGGTTCGGTTAAGGTTCAGTTAGAATCAGGATGGCAATATGTGTGGATATTATAGTATTACAAGAGTACTGGGGAAGTTTGAGGCTGGGGAAGGCATTCCACGAGATGTGGACTTGCGCCCAAACCGTCGAAATTCGTATTTCAAACTCCGTTTTCAGCGGCGTGGGTTTAGAGTCCCATTTTAGGCGAAACCCTGGAGCACATCCCCCACATGCCATCTTCATCCATCATAGACCGCGCGTGCGTGCAACGATATCTGATTCCCTATAGCCATCAGGGTGATGCATTCTCCTGGTATGTGCATCTCTGATCCTAGATAATGGCAGAAGCAACCTGAGCAGATATGTTCCAGTTCATTTTATACTGAGCACTCATATTCTACACTCCCACCTTCCTCTTCCGCCTCAACCTCACCTTCCCGCCGTCCCCACTCCCGCTACGCTCCTACTCTCACCTGCGTCCGCCCGCTCATCCCACTGTGCCACTGGCGCTCCAGGATTTGGGTGTTTATGACGCCACTGTTGATTTGCGCCATCTGCAACACACGTCTGATATTCCATTTTAGGATTCTTGTTCGTCTGATCATTTTCAGGAAGCATTGTAAAGAATCGCGCTTGATGCTACAGTAGCCCTTGACAGATGGGTGACACACCACTTAGGCTGTTGAACACCACAGTCTGAATCAGAGCAAGTCCATCAGATTTATATTTCACTGGTCGTAGGCAGCGCCCTTGTCATTCACCCCCTTACTCTCCCTCTGATCCACTATATGACTACGTTACGAAGGGTGATTGTTGATGATACTGATCCCCGGATACAATATTCTAGCATTGGCCAGTGGACATTATCAGGAGACCTTCAAGCCATTCCCACGAACCCCCCAAATTCCACAATATTCAATGGCCCACCATTCCAGAACACCACACACTTCACAAACACCACCTCGAGCCTGAGCCTGCAGTTCCGAGGTGAGCATAGCGCGATAATCAGTGCTATCCCTTATACTTACTTCCAAGTTCAGGCTCCCAGCCACAGGTATTTGGCACCGGTGCTAACTACGAGTGTTTTGTTGACGATACCAGCATTGGCTCGGAACTCGATGATGCTTCAATAATCTCCAACAATGTTCTCCTTTGCGACGGGACACCGTTGTTTGAGGCAAAGGAATACACACTGACGCTCAATGTTACTCACGGGGGCGGGGACGGCTTCTACTTTGATTACATCACATATATTCCGTCTACCTCCGACCCACTAGGATCAGCCACCGTGCTAGTTGACAAATTTGATTCAGCTGTTGTATATAACTTCGCGGACTGGAGTCCTGGCTCCTTCCAAAACCAGGTGGGGGAGTCGCTGGACCAAGCTGACGGTGTCAACCCCGGCATTTTCACACGAACCAACGGCGCAAAACTCACATTCAACTTCACTGGTGCTTCAATTCATTATATCCCGGCCGACGTCCTAATTTACCTTGTTGTAGGGACATCTGTGAGCCTTGTTGGCTTTATACTCAAGCAGATCGCATCGACCCAATCGACTTCCAACGCAATATATTCAGTGGACAAAGCCAAGCCGGTGCCATTCAGCTTTCATGCATCAACCGCCGCGAACATAAGTAACCAATTGTTATTCACGTCGCCTACCCTCAATCCCGGTCCACACTCCTTGGAGGTCATACACCAAGGGAACGCTACCACACCACCACTCGTGCCTGATCATTTTGTCGTCACCAATAACGTGTCAACACCTCCGCTTCAAGTTCCTCCGGCTGCCAGTGCGTCAGCATCCTCACCGCCATCTGCCGCTCCTAGTGCCAATAAGCCGAACACGTCCGTTCCCATTGGGGCCATAGTTGGAGGTATCATTGGAGGGATAGCAGTGTTCTGCCTTGCCGCCTTCCTGCTACGGAGGCGCACTCGCCACAAGAGGTTTGGCACCGATCACGATAATACTGCAACACCACATTTTATGCCATTCAACACTACATCCTCTGGACCTACTGCGGCGAAGGCGGGAAACCGCACCCTCAAGGCCCATCAATCTCCAATGGTGGACCCTCCCGAGCTCCCCTCCATTCTACTCAATATCCCCTCGATTATCGATGCCGCAGACGCAGCTCCGCGAGCTGAAACTTTCAGCCAGCGGGATCCCCCGCTTCGCGCCCCGCCCGTGGAGAGGGTGCACGAGGATCACAGTGCGAGAAGTGTTACTGATGGGGTTGCGGATCCGCCGCCAAGTTACGTTTCACGATAGTGCTGTCGCACACCGATGCCCATTGTATTTCCTCCATCACTTTCTTCCTCTTTGTCAGTCCTATGGGTATGGGATATATATGAGAACATTCTCAAGTTATTTCACCTACTATGCGTATATATGAATCTCATAGATCAATATATATGAATCTCATAGATCAATATATATGATATTCCGTCGAGAACTCTCGTCTAAATTCGTGACATGCCATCAGGCCACCCACCACCGATTATAATGATCGAATGCGGATGTAGATGCCCAATGGAGGTTCTTATGCCATTGAGTTATGGCTCTTTCTTTCATGACAGACCTCGCCTGGCATCAAGGCCTACGCGGGTCGCAGACTGTCAGAATGAGGCAGTTCTTGGCCGCTCTCGGGGCAAGCGTGAGTGTAGGATTGGAGCCGCCATGTTGAGCAAAAATGGGGGGTCGAGTCACTGGCGGTAGAGCCATTGCCCATCGTGGTCATCCCCCTTGTATCGTGACCACTCCCTATGGGGCGCGGTATCCGTGGACAATCCCCTGGCTACAGCGTATTGTTACAGTAGCAGTCTTGAGTTATCTCTGGGATGGGTAGTGCGTGACGCGTTCAAGAGTTGAGAATCCTGCAATCGAACCGCATTAGCTACTATGACGGAGGAGAACAAAACAAGCGGCATCGACGCACATGGGGTGAGGTAATTCCATGTCTCCGTCCCTGTTATGATATCATACATGCGGCTCTCGACGACCAGGTTGAGACGGGAGGTCGCGCGTGCGGTATCGTACACCATGACGACTGAGTTTGTTGGGTTGAATGGGGAAACCATTGTCCCCATGTGCGGCTGTGTTGATGGCCTCCTGGGTGGACTGTAGCGGCGGCATCTTTGTCTGTCGTGGTTGCTGTTGCGGTCATCCCCCAGAGGCTGCGGCTTATCAATGACATCGGCTCATTACGGCGTATTGTCACTGACTGCCGTCATGAGCCGTAAGGGGTTGCTGGTGCCCAGGGACCGTGGTGCGTTGTCGTTGTTTCTGAAAACAATTGTGCGCTTGTTGTCCTGACTCGCTGCTGCCCTCCAAGAGCCACGGAGCACTATCGTCATCTTCAGAGATCCACGGCTCATTATCTGTTAGAAGGATGTTCAAGATAGGAAGAGAGATAACGCAATCAATGATTGATGAATATTCATAATGAACTGTCATCGTGGTTGTTTGGTTTGGTTACGTTGCGACGAAACCTAATTCCCTACGGCTGGATAGACGGACCGATCCACCTGGGGTTTCTGAAACCCGGAGTCCCCACCAGGCTGGTATACTAGTCCCCTGAGGCGGGATTTTTTTTTTGAAACATGAAGATTCTCCTCATCTTTAGAGAAGGAGTGGTCACGAGTCCAATTCTCTGCCTTGGTCGTTTTTCAGTTCGAGTCGATTCCTCTAGTTGGGCGAAACCCCTGAGCATATCACCCATCTTCATGATCACGTCTCTGATCCTAGACAACGACAGGAACAACCTGATAAGCATCATCAAATGTGTTCCAGTTCATGTTCTACTGGATATTTATATCATATTACATAATTTCTCCACTCTAACCTCCCTCGAGCGTCTGCAGGATGCATGTCTTCCTCAACCCCACCTTCCCGCCGTCCCCGCTCCTCCCACCCCAGCCGCGCTCCTCCTGCTCTCACCCACATGCTAGTCCCCCACACGCCTGACTCAGCCGCACACACCCGAAACCAGATGAGCGCTGCTTGCACCACTGCGCCCCTGGCGTTTCGGGGTTCGGGCACTTATGGCGTCACTACCAATTTTGTGCAGTACGCAGGGCATGTCCGGTAACCTGTTTTAGATTCTTGTGTTCCTATCATTTCCGGGAAGCGCTGTAAGAAATTGCCATAGTGCTTGATGCTACACCGGTCGTAGTAGCCCTTGCTCAATATTGACAGGTGGGTGATACATCACTCCGGCAATATCACGGTCTGAATCAAAGCAAGTCCACCAGCACCATGATTTATTCCACTAGTAGGTCGTAGGCAGCGCCTTTATCACTTACCCCCTGTCTTCCCTCTGGTCCGCTGTATGGCTGCACTCACACGAAGGGTCATTGTTGACGATACTGATTTCCAGATACAATATATTGGCATTGACCAGTGGACATTATCAATTGGAGAGCCTCCCTCTTCAGATATCCCGAATGTCTCGAACGGTCCACCATTCCAGAACACCACACACTTCACGAACACCACCTCAAGCCTGAGCCTGCAGTTCCAAGGTGAGCATAGCGCAGCAGTCAGTGTCATCCCTTGTACTTACTTCCAAGTTCAGGCTCCCAACCGCGAGTATTTGGCACCAGTATGGGTAGCTACGAGTGTTTTGTTGATAACACCAGCATTGGCCCTACATTGGAGGAAGGTGGCATACTCGCGAATAATGTTCTCCTTTGCGACGGGACACCGTTGTTTGAGGCGAAGGTATACACACTGACGCTCCGAGTCAATGTCAACTCCAAAGACAGAATGGGCTTCTACTTTGATTACATCACATACATTCCGTCTACCACCGACCCACTAGTTCCAGAGTCTACCACCAACACATTGGGATTCGCCACCGTCACGCGAATTGACAAACTTGATCCAGCTGTTGTATATAGCACGGCGGTGGACTGGTGTTCCGTTCCCTTGCCAGACCAGCTGGGCCAACTTGACAGCCCTACCGCTACACCAGCCAACCTCGGCATGTTCACACGAACCAACGGCTCAAGTCTTACATTCAACTTCAATGGTGCTTCAATTCATTATATCCCGGCTGGCGCCCTAATTTACCTTGTTGTAGGGACATCTGTGAGCTGGGTTGGCTATATACCCGCGCAGAATCAATCGACTTCCAACGCAATATATTCAATAGATAAGGCCGAGCCGGTGCCATTCAGCATTCATGCATCAACCGAGAACCTAACTAACCAAGTGTTATTCACGTCGCCTACCCTCAATCCCGGTTCACACTCCTTAGAGGTCATACACCAGGGAAACACTACCACACCACCACTTGTGCTCAATCATTTTGTTGTCACCAATAACATGTCGACATTTCACGTTCCGCCTGCCACCACTACTAGTATCGGTAAGCCGAGCACGCCCGTTCCCATTAAGGCCATAGTTGGAGGTATCATTGGTGGGATAGCAGTAATTTGCCTTGCCGCCTTCCTGCTGTGGAGGCGTACTCACCACAAGAGGTTTGGTGCCGATCACGATAATACCGCAACACCACATCTTACGCCATTTGACGCTCCGTCCTCTGGACCTACCGTGGCGAAGGCAGGAAGCCGCACCCTCAAGGGCCATCGCCCTCCAATGATGGACCCTCCCGAGCTCAGCCCCTCCATTCTACTCAATATCCCCCGGCTATCGATGTCACGGACGCAGCTGCGCGAGCTGAAACTTTCAACCAGCAGGATCCCCCGCTTCGCACCCCGCCCGTAGAGCCAGTACACGAGGGTCACGGCACGAGAAGTGTTACTGATGGAGTTTCGGATCCGCCTCCCAGTTATGTTTCTCAATAGTGCTGTCGTACACCGATGCCAGAGGCCCATTCTATTTCTTCTGCCACTCTTCATTGACGCTCTGGGCATGGAATAGACATGAGAATATCCTTATGTTATTCCACCTATGTGTGCATGTGAATCTCATAGATCAATATATACAGTGCCCCATCGAGAACTCTGGCCTAAATTCGTGACATGCCATCAGGCCAGCCACCACCGATGACAACGATCGAATGCGGATGTAAACATTTAATGAAGATTCACACGTCATCGAGGTACTTTCCTTCATGCCCTATATAAATTAGATTGGGTTACATAAAGGCAAGACGTCGAAATTCGCCTAATTTAGGCAGAACCGGCTTCGGACTCCAAGCTGGGACAGTTGAGCCCGACATCGAGCTCTTGTTCAATGTATATATCCGACAGATTCCTGCCCTCCAGCCTCTGGCTGTCACCCACTCTACCTGTTGTGCTCAACCCGTCGTATCATGAGCGCCTCTGACAACTGCGCCATGCCGTCGTGGTCCTCGTCCTCGAGTCCCTGCGCATCACGCACCGCACACCCGTGTAGCCTGGCAGCGTGTACCTCTACCACTTCCCCGGCACGCGCATCCTGATCCAAGATAACAAACCAGCAGCAGCCTGACGAGAGAATCCTGGCCCGCTCCGCCCCGCACTGGCAGACGCCTTCCGGTTCATGCTGTACTAGACGCTCGTATTTTACACCCCATCTTCTTCGTCCGCGGGACGTACGCTTCCTCAACCCCACCTTCTCGCCGTCCCCACTTCCTCCACTGCATCCCCCGCCCCCCTTGCTCTCGCCCGCATCCAACCATTCACCATTCCACCTGCTCATCCCGCACTCGCGCGCGACCCGACCGGACACAAAAGGCCCCGAAACCGGATGTCCATCACCCGTACCACTGGTCCACTGGTTCCAGGGTCTCGGCGTCCATGACGTCGTCAATTTTCGTGCGACATGTGAGGTGCGGTTTGATAATCAGTTTTTGAAAATTATTTGTCTTGCCGTTCTTGGAAAGATGCAAGAGAGGCCATGTCCATCATTTCCATGACATTTAGTAGCCCTTCCTTAATATTGACAGATGGGTGATACATCATTCTGGAAACCTCATGGCCTCAAGTACCACGGTTTATATTCCACGCAGCACTGGTAGGCCGTGGGCAGCGCCTTTGCTATTTACTCTTTTTACCTTCCCTCTGATCCACGATATGACTGCCCTTCCACGAAGGGTCATTGTTGATGACGCCGATCCCCAGATACAATATTCTGGTGTTGGCTGGCAGACAACTTCCCCCCAAGAACAAACGGAGGTTCAACCGGATGTTCAACCAGGTGGCCCACTATTCCGGAACACCACACACTACACTGAGAACACTTCGAGCCTGAGCTTCCAGTTCCAAGGTGAGAGTAGTGGCGCGGCCATAAGTGCCATCCTTCTTACAAGTTCAGGCTCCAGTCCGCAGGTGTTTGGCACTAGTAGCGGCATAGAGAATTTCTACGAGTGTTTTATTGATGGCACCAGTATTGGGTCAAAAAAAGCAGATCCGGCATCCGGGAATAATAATCTCCTTTGCGACGGGACATCATTTGTTGAGGGGAAGGAATATACGCTGACACTTAATTCCACCAGCAATCCCACAAGAGAGTTGGCCTCCCTTGGAGTCTGGTTTGACTACGTCACATATATTCCATCTACCTCCGCCCCACTGGGATCAGCTACCATCCTGGTTGACAGCCTTGATCCAGCTATTGTGTACAATATCATGGGGGAATGGGAGCCTCGGACTGATAATAGCCTAGGCACCTCCACACTAGGCTATGGCTCAAGTCTCACATTTAACTTCAATGGTGCTTCGACTCATTACATCTCCGCTGGCATCCTAATTTCCAACCTTGTTGTAGGAACATCTGTGAGCTGGGTTGGCTTTACACCCCAGATGCCGTCGGGTCGGCCAACTTCCAATGCAACATATTCACTAGACAAAGCCAAACCCGTACTATTCACGCTTCCGAGTGGATCACCCGATGAGAATCGAACCAATCAAGTGTTCTTTACATTGCCCACCCTCAATCCTGGTTCACACTCCTTGGAGGTCACGCACAAAGGGAATGAAACCACACCACCACTTACGCTCAGTCATCTTATCGTCACCAATAACGTGTCAACAACTTCGCAGCCACCCACCATGTCATCGACAGCTACTACCAGTGACAATAAGCCAAGCGTGCCTGCACCCATTGGAGCCATCGTTGGAGGTGTAATTGGGGAATAGCAGTAATTTGCCTCACCACCTTCCTTTTACGGAGGCGCAATCGTAAATTGAAAATTAGCCGCAAGGGGTTCAGTGGCCGCACCGATACCGCGACACCCCGCGTCTTACGCCATTCGACGTCATGCCCCCGAGCCTACCATGGCGGAGGCAAGCAATCGTATCCCCAAGGCCCATCACTTATCGACGGTAAACCCCTCAGAGTTTGACCCCTACCTTTTACTCGATAGGCTCTCGGGTATTGATGACGTGGACGCAACTCCACGAGCTCAGGATTTGAATCGGTGGGAGCCCTCACTTGGCGTGCCGCCTGTGGAGACAGCGCATGAGGATCGCGGCGCGAGAAGTGCTAATACTGTCCCATTTCATTCAATTTGACAGTCACGGGTCACAGGGCATCTGCTGGCGACGAAAATTGGCCCATTGTCACGGGTCACGGTGGGTTTGCTGAATAGAAAAAAGGTCACACAAAATAAATTTTTTGAAAAGTGCCCTAAAACGCCTTTTTTGGTGCTAAATATCAAAAAAATTTCGCGGATCCGTCGAAGTTTTTCTCATTGTCACGGTCACATCAGGCGGTGTCGAATAGCTAAAAAAAGTCGAATAGGTTTTTCAAGGTCACGGGTCACATCGGTGTCGAATTGAATGAAATGGGACAGTACTGATGAGGCAGTGGATCCGCCACCCAGTTACGCTTCCTGACGCCATCCATTGTATTTCTCCCCTATCTTCTTCCTCTTTATTTGTGCTCTAAGAACGATAGAGAATGTGCCCACGCGTTATTGTCAGTCCAGGCGCGTTCCTTCGTTATTGTTATGCTTGTGCACCCACCCCATTTGGTAGACCGTCTGTTGCTGATCAATTTGTAGGCAAGATGGGGTAGACACAATTTGTATTGCCAATTTACCAGATTCTCTAGTAAGCGCGACATACACCTTCCCTCAATCGCAGGACATTGTCAGGGTGGAGTTTGCGCGGCTGGGAACGTGCCTCATGGGGGCAGATCCTGGGACAGAGTTGGCCCAGTCGACGTGAGTGGTGGTACCCAGGCCGTGTTGCTATGCGGCCGCATTCAGGGTTCTGGGACATGCGCCGGTTCGGCATGGAATGAGGTGCGTGTAGCCATGGACGCGTTTTCCCATAGGGAATGGCCCATGGGTGTTTGATTCCATGACGCCTGTGTACCAAATGAAGGCCCAGAATCGGACGCGGCCGCATCTCACGTTAGGTCTGGGGATCTAGGTACATCGAGTTTGACATAAAACAAGGATACATGGTTGTCCATATGGAAAGTCCTGCGGCCAAGGCGGACTGGTGTCCGTCTGATTTGCCGGCGCGTATGATGCCAAGAATGGTGCGGCTATGCCGCGTGTCTGATTCGTCGACGCGTCAAGTGTTTCTATACTGGGAATATCATTTTCCCCAGCCCAGCCAAAAGTGGTGCGAGAAGTTGCAGTGACCCCAAAGCCCCAATATTCCCACAACCGAATTATCGTTCCGCCCAAACCTCACCGAATTTCTATAAAACACCCAACTCGCCATCCCCTTGCAACGTTACCAACAGAAATGTCCCTGAAATCCCTCACCCGCCACCTGCCTCGCCCCACAACCCAGTGCTTCTCCCGCAGCTTCCACTCTCCCTTTGCTATTCTCGGTACATCTCATGCCGCACCCGGCCCGTCCGTCCCGCCGTCCCCCTACCAAAAGCAGCACGACGTGACATCATCACACGCAGACTCAGAGTCAGACACCCTGTCCACCGTATACGTCGTTTCCGCCCCGGACGCCACAGACCACTTCCATTCCGTTCCCGCCGGCGCGTTCCCCACCTCCTCGCCATACACATCCTTCCCCAACACTCCCGCACCCCAACGCGCCAGCACCAGCTCATATACCGCTCCGCACGCACGCAGCGAGCCCTCTACCTCCTCTGCGCGCTTCGCGCACCCTATCACTACGCGTCGCATCCCCATGAATCCCTCTGGCGCGGATGAGAGCGCCGCGGTACCTCAGGCGTCCGCACCCGATGCGGTGGGCGCCCGCGGGGGTAGCTTTGGCGGCATTGTACTCATGGATAGAGAGGGCACGGTGTACCCCGCCCGCGGCCTCGAGCTCGCAGATCGCAACCTCCCGCCTATAGGCGAGCCCGGGGAGGAGATGGGATACATGGGCGCGAGCGCGTGGAAGAGTAGAAGATGGGCATGATGAAAAAAGTGAATAAGTAGACGCTATGGTCAATTTTAATGTGTATGATTACTCGTTGTGTTATCCCGCCCATGATGCTGTTTATGACTGGCATTGACTGCAATGTATGCCGCTTGGCGCCAGGTTTTGTTGCAACTGTCGATGCGTAGCGGTTGATTGAAAGATATCATTTGAATAGGCCGGTTGAACATTTGGGCCCGCGCCTCAGGATACGTAGTCACGGACTACGACATGAGATACAACACCGGAGCACTATCAGCATCCGCATCCCCGCGCCCAATTGCTGTCTCCACTTGCATCGTCCCGCTCTCAAACACTGCCCCGCCCCAACGCGCGCGCCAACTAGGCCCCTCCACCCGGTACCCACCTCGTTATGATACGAAGTACACTTCGAGGTTCGAGGATTTGGATGGATCATAAGCATAGGTATGGTACTCCCACCAAGTTTAGCTCATATTTCTTCGTCCGCGGGACGTACGCTTTCCTCAACCCCACCTTCCCGTCATCCCCATTTCCTCCGCTGCTCCCGCTTCCATCTTCCGCTCCCCCTGCTCCACGATTCCACCTGTTCATCCCGCGTTCGCGCGCAACCCGACCGGACAAAAAAGATCCCGATACCACACTAGTGCCAGGGTCTCGGTGTCTATGCCAACGTCGCCAATTTTCGTGCGATATGTGAGGTGTGGTTTGATAATCGGTTTTCAAAATTTGTTTGTCTCATCGTTTGGCCCAGAACGCTGCAAGAGAAGCCATGTCCATTATTATCACGGCATTGAGTACTAACCCTGCCCTAATATTGACAGATGGGTGGTACATCATTCTGGAACCCTCATGGTCCCAAGTACACGGCTCATATTCCATGCAGCATTGGAAGGCCGTGGGCAGCGCCTCTACTATTCACTCTCCTTACCTTTCCTCAAAAAAATTTATTGACCCCGGTGGATTTTCGGCTGTCATCGCGTTGTTTGGTTTGGTTTTACATTGGAATGAAACCTAATCTCAACTGGGGTTTCTGAAACGCAGCCAGGCCGGTGCAGTCCCCTCCCAGCGGCAAGATTTTTTTTTTGAAACAGAACTTGGAGTTGTCACGAGTCTAATTCTCTGCCTTAATCAACCTCAGTCATTTTTTAGTTCAGCCTGAAATCGATTCCAGTATCACCCATCTTCGGGCATTTATAGCGTCACCGCCAACTTCGCACAGTGTGCAGGGTATGTCCGGTAACCTATTTTAGATCATTGGTTCTTATCATTTCTGGGAAGTGTTGTAAAAAATTGCCGTAGCGCTTGATGCTACACTGGTAGCCCTTGCTCAATATTGACATGTGGGTGATACATCACTCTGGCAACATCACGGTCTGAATCAGAGCATGACCATCGTACCATGATTTATATTGTAGGTCGAATCCCACTTGCGTCCGCCCGCTCGTCCTATTGCGGTGCTGGTGCTCCAGGGTTTGGGTGTTTATGACGTCACTGTCAATTCGCGCCATGTGCAACAGACGTCTGATATTCCATTTTAGAGCTCTTATTCATCTTATCATTTCCAGGAAGTGCTGTAAAAAATCGTGCTTGATGCTCCAGTAGATACATCACTCTAGCAACATCACATCAGAGCAGGTCCATCAGCACCATGATTTATATTCCACTGGTATGTCGTAGGCAGCGCCTTTATCATTCACCCCCTGCCTCCCTCTGACCCACTATATGACTGCGCCACTTCCACGAAGGGTCATTGTTGATGATGCTGATCCCCAGATACAATATTCTAGCATTGGCCAGTGGACATCACTAACAGGCGGCTCTCTCCTTGACACACTATCGAATGGCCTACCATTCCAGAACATCACCCACTCCACGAACACGACCTCGAGCCTGAGCCTGCAGTTCCGAGGTGAGCGTAGCGCAGCAGTTAGTGCCATCCCTTATACTTACTGCCAAGTTCAGGCTCCCAGCCGCAGGTATTTGGCACCAGTATGGGTGTTCAGTACGAGTGTTTTGTTGATGATACCAGCATTGGCTCGACAGCCGATGACACTGTCATAGGCATGAACAATCTTATCCTTTGCGACGGGGCACAGTTTTTTGAGGCAAAGGAATACACACTGACGCTCAATGTCACTCACGAACTTGATGGAATGCGCTTCTACTTTGATTACATCACATATATTCCGTCTACCTCCGACCCACTAGGATCAGCCACCGTACTAGTTGACAAATTTGATCCAGCTGTTGTATATACACAGGGGGACTGGCTTCCTGGTCGCTTGCTAGGCCAGTTGGACCTATTTAATGGTTCTACTGCTCCACCAGTCAACATTGGCACACATTCAACTTCACTGGTGCTTCAATTTATTATATCCCGGCCGGCGTCCTAATTTACCTTGTTGTAGGGACATCTGTGAGCTGGGTTGGCTTTATACCCGGGCTTAGCTTTTTACCCGGGCAGAATCAATCGACTTCCAACGCAATCTATTCAATAGACAAAATCGAGTCGGCGTCATTCAGCATTCATGCATCAACCGTGAACCTAACTCACCAAGTGTTATTCACGTCCCCTACCCTCGATCCCGGTCCACACTCCTTGGAGGTCACACACTTAGGGAACGCTACCACACCACCACTCGTGCTCGATCATCTTGTCGTCACCAATAACGTGTCAACACCGTCTGCCGCTACTAGTGCCAATAAGCCGAGCACGTCTGTTCTCATTGGGACCATCGTTGGAGGTATCGTTGGGGGATAGCACTGCTTTGCCTTGCCGCCTTCCTGCTACGGAGGCGCACTCGTCACAAAAGGTTTGGCACCGATCGCGATAATACAGCAAAACCACACCTTGTGCCATTTGACGCTACGTCCTCTGGATCTACTGTGGCGAAGGCAGGAGACCGCACCCTCAAGGGCCATCACTATCCAGCGGTGGACCCCCCCGAGCCCAACCCTCCCATTCCACCCAATATCCCCCGGCCATCGATGTCACAGACACAGCTCCGCAAGCTGAAGCTTTCAACGATCCCCCGCCCCGCATCCTGCCTGTGGGGACAGTGCACGAGGATCGCGGCGCAAGAAGTGCTACTACTGATGAGGCGGTGGATCCGCCGCCCAGTTACGCTTCCTGATACCGCCCATTGTATTTCCTCCCCTATCTTCTTCCTCCTTACTGGTGCTTTAAGCATGAAAGGGAATATGTCCATGCGTTATTGTCAGCGCGGGCGTGTTCCTTCGTTGTTATTATACTCGTGCACCTACCCCATTTGGTAGACTGGATCTGTCGCTGATCAATTTGTAGGCAAGACGAAGTAGATACAAGTGGTATGCTAATTTACCAGATTATCTAATAAGCGCAACAGGCACCTTTAATCGCAGGACTCCATGGTACGTGCTTAGACCCCTCCACCCCATACCCACCCCGTTGTGATATGAAATAAGCTGCGAGGTTCGAGGACTTGAAAGGACTCGCAAACATTCCATAAACATAGGTATGGTACTCCCACCAAGTTTAGGGAACCCACCGAGGTTCCCATGATTGAGTTACAACAAAAGTGATACAACCCATGCCTTGGATAAATATAACACATGATCCGCCAGCCCTCTATCATATCCTCATGAACTCAAATATCTTACCCAGTTCCACCCACCGCCTTCCGCACCGATCAAGATACTTGTCCGCGGCCTCCTTCATTGTTGCAAGGAAGTCGGCGTTGAATCCGACGAGAGCATTTAGTGCCTCTGAATGATCCATGATAAGTTGTCGCCGCGAGAGTCTATCTGGGATATGATACGTACCACTGCTTCTACCCGCCCTCACGACGCTGTCAGGATCAAACAACGAGGCGAAATACCGCAGCTGGTTGTACATCTGCTCATCTCCATACTCAAACCGCACAGTCCCACCACACCCCGCGCGCAGGCACTGTCGTCCATAAACACCCATCGCCCGTGTCCGGCTTCCACATGTGGAGTCGTCACACACCGTCCAGCCCTCATAGTATCGCGAAATGCATCGTCGGATTTGAGCTTCAAGTTGCATTTGAAGGCTCCCGGGTTTGAGCGGGGCTTTACACGAGAGACAAGCCGGGCCGGTGGGGAGAAGAAGCGTCGACTGGCGCACTGAATTGAGAAAACGCGTCAAAAATGTGGATAGCGAAACCTACCTGGCGCTCGTGGATTGGAGCAAATGGCATGTTGCCTTTGCATTCGCGGCATTCGACGATGAATGGCACAGCATCCCTGAACCTCTCTACATCGGACATCTGCGAGTCCAGGGCGGTGAATGCGCGATCATCTGCGCCGCCCGAGCTATTAGAGCGATAGCGGTCGGGGTTGAGACCTATACAAATAATGATTATTGAAGGGCGAGCGCTGGGGAATAAATCGAAGACATACCGAGACATTCAGCTAATCGCGCACGATCAGTCCCCTCGATAGGCTCACAGAGCCGCTCAATAGGAGGCAAGACCTGCTGGGAAAGGTAATGCTCGAAATCTGAGGAAGGTATCAGTACCACCACTGGGGCTTATTTGATAACGTCCGCACCAATCCGCAACGATGTCCCTGCTCTTCTAACTTCATCGGGATGTTTCGCCCTATCTGCTTGTGCGGTCTTCGCTGTCTCCTCCCCTTCTGCTAAACAGAAAACATATGGTATGACATCACCAGCACGCGCCGTGCCTCCCTTCGACTTTAGCCTCATGGCAACTTGTACGTGCGGCTGGGATTTGGCATCTGGATAGTCCTCGGGGTTCTTGCCGAGACGCTACGGGCGGACTTCGGTTTTAGAGTATGTTGGACAATAAGAGAATGCTTACCTTGAACACAATGAAATCCTCCAGCTTCGTTTTCCCCTCCCTAACATTGTCCCCAATGGTGGTGAGGTACTCGTGGATACTGACCACAACATTTTCAGTCGCCTCCCCGGATAGAATCTGCTCGAGCACATATCTTCGTTTGGTTAAGCAGAGCTCTATATTCCTGCTGAAGTCGGAGTGACTTACTGAGATACAGTTTTCGACAGCGCGCAATACTCCCGCCGCTTCATATCGAGGCCCTTCACCTCCGTTGATGTGCGGGTGCCGTCCTCCACCTTGATAGCGGCATATTTCTTTTTCTGGAGCAACAATAACCTCTGGAACACGCCGTCCAGATCGATTTCGAGGAGGTTGTACTGTTTATTGACTGCTTGCTTGAATTGAGCAGAGATTTTCAGGGCCTCGGAGAGCTCCGTCACATTTGAATTCACAAAAACCGAATCCGTGTCTCCGTATACGACCTTGATGAAAAGGCGGTGAGAACCGGACAGGAGAGTGCGAAGTAATGATGGAAACATACATCAAGGTCTAAGCTTTCCGCCAGTTCTCTAGTATGCGTGAGGATCTCACGACCCTTGTATGTAGTGAGCGCAGCAAGCGGACGCGCGTAGAATCGTGAATATTCAAACCCAAGACATCCGTACATACTATTCGCAGTTAATTTGAGCGCTTGTTGTTTAATATCATACTAGCGAACCGAAAACTGTGAGCGGGTAACCAATCCAACAAGATCTGAGACCCAAACCTGAAGCATCTGCGCGGGAGATACTGATTTATCCTTCATAAATGACTTCACTTGCCGACGTCGGTTCACCAACGTGGCAATGAGCCGCGGAAGGACCCCCTGCTTGACTTCGGAAGAGGGCGGCTCCGGAATTCGTTCATCCCCATTCTGATGGCATTGGTAAATCACGGTTAAAGGTATGATGCATTACCGCACCTCATCATCCTCGACCTTTTCCACAGTGGTAAAATCGATATTATATTCCTGTATGATGCTTGGGTATAGGGAGTTGAAATCCATGACCAGAATATATTTGTCCCATAGGCCACGTTTCGGCTCGAAGACAAGACCACCCTTGTATTTATCACGCTTGGCCTTGATCGGCTTTCCATCAGCATCCACTGCTTCTTTGACAACAGTCACCGCCTTCTTCCCGAACATCTTGTCGGGGCAGATGTACTTGAGTCGGTGGAATTCATGCAAGAGAATGTACTCATTTCGCTCCGCGCGGCCTCCATTGAGAGTCTTATTCCTGAGAAAGCTTGAATCTAGGGTATGGTGATGATAGCTACGTGCAACTCACCATGAATTTCCGGCCAGGTTCGTTAGCTGCCTTGTCAACGGGAGGATTTGCACCTTGGAGGCAATGGCCATCTGATAGTGTGCGTCCAATTCGCAGTGTCGAACAAATGTCAGGAGCCGATCGGGACTGATGAGACTTCCATCCAAATAACTTGCAGTATCGTCCGGGTCGATATCTTGCCTTTCAGATTTCAGATAGGTTTTGCACATCTCCGTTAGAGACCATGTGGTTGACGAAATCATGCTCTTCCAAAGTCATAAGAGTGATTCAGGTTTCGTGTGTCCGCGCGTACCTTTGCTCCATCACTAGCAAGATCACATAACATTCGTCCAGCAAGGAACCTGATGTTTGAGCCTTCCCTCCCAATGGGAGGCCACTTTGATCTTCTAAAGCGGCTCAGGCGCGACCAATGATCGGCCTTCAAATCCCGCATTCGATGAAGCAGGACGTCGAGAGAGACACCGAGGAAATCATGACCAACAATCACGTCTGGATCGGCCTTATGGATGGCCGCTATCGCAAGTATAAGTGTCAATAGGTGTAGTGAATAAGTTAACCTCACCCAATAAACTACCCAACAGCATGCGCTCATTGCCTACTGGGGAAATGAAACCTTTTCCATTCGCTCGAGCCTGGACTTCGAAATTAGGCGGGAACCGATCCAACGGTCGGACGAATGTTTGGACCGTGCACGGGAGTTGTTCTGGGGGCTTCAAGTCGTCAATCACCACTAATGATAAATAACTATCAGAAGACGACAAATCACGGGCACGATCAACGCACTATTGTGCCAGATGCGCGCAGTTGCGCACACTAATTCGCGTCTATTTTCCTGGTGATTAACCACAGTGCGAACGCTCAAGCTCATCACAGTGAGCGGTGGCATATCACCGGGAGCGTTCCCATCTGCGTCCATGAATGGGTTTATATCTTTGGGGTTAGAGACCGTGGCTTCGAATTTGCACCAAGACACCTTCACTTTTAATGAGCCGGAGAGAGTCACTTAGGTAGGGTAACTTACCCCCTTGTTATCAATTTGAGGGTTCTTGATTTGCAACCAACACGGTCCCATAATTTTGCGCTTCATCACAAGAAGCTCAAAGGCGTTAGTGTTAGTACCAAATATCTTGGCGATATTGGGACTACAAGCCGAAGCCGGAATCGCAAGCTCTGGTCGAGGATATAAGAGTTTTGCATTGCGACGGAGGCAAAACGGCGCACCATTGAAACCATAAACTACTTTCATCCATTGGCTCTCACCCCGGGGTACATCCGTTTCGCCAAAAGCGTAGCTTCTCTTCACGAATTTCGCCTTCCATGCCTTGATACCAACTTGTTTCCGAATCATGTCAAAATCGTTGTAGATATCCTGCAGTTCAGGGACGATATCGGTATCGACGAGTTCATCATCTTCAGTCTGTTCAACACGCCGCTCCCTGGGCAACACGAAAAGGTTCCGCTGCAGGCCCTCGACAGTAATACAGCAAGAGACCCAAGTGCCAGACGTTTTATCCCTCAATTTTCCAATAAAGTAAAGCTTGCCGTCGAGTTCCAGATAGTCCAACCAAAAGAAGCGGAGGGAGCCATCTGGTTCCAAAGCAGATACGTTGCTATTATTGATCGCGGCCTTCGAGGAAGTTGAGGGACCCAATGATTCAGTGGTGCTAGTGACAGCGAGGGACTCGTAAACAGATAGCCAAGTAGGGGGAGCGTCGGGTTCTTTTTTGGCTGGAGCTGCTTTCGGCTTTTTCTCAGGAACGCGAGTAGTGGGTTTCTCATCGAAATCGTCCTCGAGATCCATTAAGGCATCCATATCCAAGCCATCGAACGACATGTCGCCTTCATCAGAACTACCGTGAAATTTCAGGTTGCTCAAGCGCTCAGTGGCTGGCGTCAAGTCTCCACTTGTTACTCTTGCCTTCTTCTTGGGGCTCGCAATGACATCAATATCATCACTTGAAGGAAGGATAAGTGAATCATCCGCAAGCCCGTCCGACGATGTGTCTACATAGGCGGGCCGTCTGCGATAAGGTGACTGTGGAGGTGATGACGAGGCGTATTCGGGAGAGGGTTTGCGTTTACGAGATTTTGGTTTCTTGACAACAGGGGCGGTATCGAGGTCTCCAAGAATCGAAGACATAAAGCTGTCTTCCTGTTCAGCGGATATAGCTGGCCTGTAAGCACTTATGGATGGCGCAGCTGGAGGGGGTCGCGGCCGAGGTTTTTGCTTGCGTTTGCCTAAGTCATCTTTCGTGTTCTTCTTCCCTATTCACCTTGATTAAAAAGACCAGACTCTGGATATGCCTCCTACCCTTTTTCTTCACCACCTCATCATCTGACTCCTGGTCTTCCTCGTCCCCCCAATCCTCAACACCATTGTCCATGTATCCATCAACGCCATCATCTACGACGAAGTCATCTTGTTGGAGTCTTCCACGTACAATTGCTTTGTATTGTTCATCTGTCACCTCGTCGTAGATTTCCACATCTTCATCCTAAATGATAGAGCGTCAGGATTTCCCACTAATAAAGAACACCAGGCACACCTTAACAACGCGCCGCCCTCCTTGCCGAGCGAGCTTGTACTCAGCAAGTGCCCCTTGCTTTGACTTCTGGTTACGACGCCGTTCTGCCATTGGTAGTTGGATGAGGATCAAGTGAACTTGCAATTGAAAATTCGCGATCGTTCACTGGGTCACAGAGACACGTGCACACGCGTTAGTGACCGTGCCCACCGTGACTCAGGCTGAGGATTAGCACCCACCCGGGCTACCCAGATTCCAGACCCTGGAATCGAAACAAGAAGCAGAAAGTATGTATGCACAGAGTATTACTGACCGCACTAAATACTGGGAACACCGTACAGATCTAATAGGAGGGAGTGTCGATACTACTTAGACTATTTTTATCATTGTGCGAAGCGACAGATAAGATAAGATAGCCCACAAATCCGGTTATCACACCCAATCGATCCCGTAAATTTTGCACCAACCATCTTAAAACCTGCACCAAAAACCAGGATAGCAGGAATGGATTCCAAACCAATCGGTGATTCACTCCCAAACCAGCACTCAAGCCACGCTAATACAGATTTAAATAGCTCTCCTATCTGTATATGATAAGACTGGCCTCCTCGAGTTCGCTGCAGGTCTCCATGGGGCTGGCGTCCGGCTCCTGGGGTCTGGAGGAACGGCCAAGAAAATCAGAGATGCTGGCATTCCCATCGAGTTAGTATCAAATCATATACGTATTGGATGGGAGCATTGAATGTGTGGTGAATAGAGATGTCTCTGATCTCACTAGAGCACCTGAAATGCTGGGAGGCAGAGTCAAGACGCTCCATCCCGTTATCCATGGAGGTAAGCTCCCGCAAGGAAAACACAAAATGGGGAATCAAGAACTAATATTTTATAGGCATCCTTGCGCGCAACATACCCTCCGATGAAGCTGACCTAAATACCCACCATATTTCTCCTATCCATATCGTCGTATGCAATCTATACCCATTCGTATCCACGATCTCTTCGCCAAACTGCACTCTCGAAAATGCTATTGAGGAGATCGACATCGGAGGCGTCACACTCCTGCGCGCTGCCGCCAAAAACCATGCTCGTGTTGCCGTGCTCTCCTCGCCTTCAGATTATACCTCTTTCCTCGAGAAGTGGGTTCCGGGAAAGGGAGACGTCGGCCAGAGCACACGCAGTGCGTTGGCCTTGAAGGCTTTCGAGATGACGGCCAAGTATGATGATGATATTAGCGGGTATTTCAGAGCGCAGTACGCATCAGCGGAACTGGACGCGGATAAATTGGTCGCCCCTGTGCAGAGGATCCCCCTGAGGTATGGCGCAAATCCCCACCAGAAACCTGCGCAAGCGTTTGTGACCGATGGCGAATTACCATTCAAAGGTCTGTGAAATCTTGTCCCAAGTTTTATCTTTATTAAATCGCACAAGTTCTCTGTGGATCTCCGGGGTACATCAACCTCCTGGACGCACTTAATTCTTACGCGCTCGTGCGAGAACTCCAGGAAGCCCTGGACCTCCCCGCCGCTGCTTCGTTCAAGCACGTCTCGCCTGCAGGTGCTGCTGTTGGTACTCAGCTCAATGAGACCGATAAATTAGTCTATGGGGTTGATGATCTCAAAGAGGAGCTCACCCCATTGGCGTCAGCCTATGCTCGGGCTCGCGGTGCGTGGATCCGCTGTGTTATTCATTTGAAGCCCTGGTGTTGACTATCCTATGTAGGTGCTGATCGCATGTCCTCCTTTGGAGATTTTATCGCACTTTCTGCCGAATGCGACCTCGCTACGGCTAAAATTATATCGCGTGAGGTGTCGGATGGGATCATTGCCCCCGGTTACACCGCTGAAGCACTTGACGTGCTACGGAAGAAGAAGGGTGGGAAGTACTGCGTACTCCAGGTAAGATATCGATATCTCCAATAAGGAGTCATTAGGGTCAAACGCAAATACATCATCCGTTTAGATCGACCCATCGTATACCCCACCCACAATCGAGACAAAGCAAGTCTATGGCGTTCATCTTCAGCAAAATCGTAACAATGCCAAAATCGACGCTTCGCTGTTCGCGAATGTCGTCACCAAAAACAAAGAGGTATGCCTCTTCTTCGACGGATAATCCAAAGCATAACCTTCGCCCAAGCTCCCTTCCAAGGCCCTGATTGACCTCGTCGTCGCCACGCTTTCTCTTAAATACACCCAGTCCAACAGCGTCGCATACGCCTTCAACGGCGCACTGATTGGTATCGGAGCCGGGCAACAATCGCGTATCCATTGCACGCGGCTCGCCGGCACCAAGGCGGACATCTGGTGGCTCCGGCACCACCCACGCGTCCTCGCACTTCCATTCAAGAAGGGAGTGAAACGCGCGGAGAAAGCAAACGCCGTGGACCTGTTCGTCAGCGGCGAAGTGCTAGAAGGTGGCGAGAAGACACACTGGGAGGGGCTCTTCGAGGGTGAGGTGCAGCCGCTTGGGGAGCAGGAGAAGCAGGAATGGGCAAAGAAGCTAGACGGCGTGGCTTGCTCTAGCGATGCCTTCTTCCCATTCGCAGATAACGTCCATCGGGCGAGGAAGAGTGGAGTCAAGTTCCTAGCAGCGCCCAGTGGAAGTGTGATGGACGAAGAATGTATCAAGGCCGCGGATGAGCATGGGATGGCCTTTGCGCACACTGACCTGAGGTTGTTCCATCATTAATGCCCTAGGGGGTAGGAGTATAAAACAATGCAGTGTAAATTAATGTTCACTATTGCAAGTTTTTATCTCAGATTGCAGTTGGGAGCTCTCTTACGTATCGCGAGGCACGAGGGCAGGAAAGGAACGAGGTCTTCGCTGGATTCTGGAAATCCCCGGAATATGTATTTCTGCTTCCAGTGCAAGGCGGCAGCCTCTACTATAAATATGGCCAACAGCACTGCGCAGCATTTTGGTGCATGCAAGGATAAATCGCCCTCTAAGATGTCCCTGCAACGAAACGGTTCCATTCACCCTCTTTTTTGGAAATCGCAATTGGTATAACTACCATTACTTCCGCCTCCCACTGCTGTTAGGCCGCGGGGATATCAACCTCAAAGTCGCCAGGTTACGAACCCACTACCACCAGCGCGACCTACAATTGAAAAGTCTTCGCGAGGTGATGTGTGCTTTGGTCAGGGTCAGAACACACACAACGTCGCAAAGACTTTTCAATGACGCATCCCTCAGTGTCCATCAACATGGATTCGCGGAAGTAGCCGATTGAATTCTGCGCTGCAACTATGGACTTGTTGCGTTGAAACAGTGGAAGAACATAGAAATGTCGGCGTTGCAGAACAAAATGGGAAGTTCCCCCGTCCAGTGGCGCTAGGGTGCCGGGGTTCGGTGTCAGGATGGTCATTTAATATTCAATATTTAATTCTCACTCCCGTGGCTGGTCCGTCGCCCCACCCGCGCCGCAAACTCTTCCGCCCCACCATCCCTCCTGCTCGTATGCACTAAATAAGATAACGATAGGTCGAACAAGCTATATGTTATGGCACCACTTTCATCAACTGCCTGAGATCACACTGCCAGATTAGAATGACATCAACATTTCATGAGGGCCTGCGCGTCTATCCGCATACATGTTACATACACGGACCTCCCAACATTCGCACTACATCCAGCACAAAAGTCGCGGTCAACCCATGCAATCCTACATCATATCGCAGCCTCAAACTTTGTGTCACGATCCGAACGTACCGAGCCTATCACATGAACCCAAAATAAACTGAAGAAAGAAAAAAGAACCAAGAGGGAAATGGGGGAAGTTGAGGGAAAAAAAGAGTGTGGGGTGCCTAGAGATAGGCGTGGTTAGCTTTGCATGGCAAAGCAGGGGTGGGGGAAGCATCATCAAACGATGGTTTCGGGGGATGTCGATGATTTGGGGCTCCTCTTCTGACCAAACACGGTAGGTTTGTGAGGGTTAAAGCTAGAATGTGTGTCAGGGATATGGACAAACAGCGTATGGGTCTGTCTCACAATCTATCGACGACGCTGTCGTTTCCGGCGACCAGCAGGACATCGTAGAGGAACGTGCCGAACTGCGCACCAAGGATGGGCGCCAAGATGGGGCACCAGAGCCAGTATTGGCTGGATTTGGGTCAGGGGGGTATTGAGTGGGTGTACAGCGGCAGGCCTACCTCCTGAATGTATATACTGCACCACCGTAGCCCACCATCGAGGTAAGCAGGCGGGGGCCGAAATCACGGGCGGGGTTGAGCGCAAAGCCTTTTGGATAGAGGATTAATTTATGGACAATGGTGAAATGGGGACGACCCACCAGTCTCCATTCCGAGAGATGAAGCAATGCCAAGGATGACAAAGAAGAGGGCGATAGGAACAATCCCGCTGGGGACTTTGTTCCTCTTGTCAGTGATGGCCAAGAGGCCAAGGAGGAGGATTGTGGTAGCGAGGAACTATATTTGGGTCGGTGTTATACATAGTAACAGGTTATATGAAACCGAACAAACCTCGGAGAAGAAACAAGATGCTGGGGTCATGTAGTCCAGCTACGGTCAAGTGGTCAGACCAAGGGAATCCAGAAATAGGAAATCGATACGTACTGCATAAGTACCGAACAGTCCGGCCGTTTTGAGCGTTCGGACACCCTTTGCACCCTCGACAATATCGATCGCGTGGAAATAATTTCCGTATACAGCAGCGGCACCAGCCCATGCACCAAACAATTGTGCACCAATGTAACCGGGCACCTTGCGCAGCGGGAAGCCGCGCCAGGTTGCCATTGACATTGTGATCTAATAGTATGTAAGAGTGTGTTTAATGGTCGATGAACAGGACCCACGGCTGGATTGATATGGCCACCTCCAGAGATCCACACACCGACGGCTATACCTGCAGGGACATATCAGCATCCCTGCATTACCAAAACAGGCATACATACCAATCGCCCAGCCAGTCGCGACAGATAAAAAGTTCTAGATAACATCATGATTAGCAGACGAATGAAATAACGTTTGAACACCACACGTACACCACTCTGAGACGCTGAAACTCCAGAGAAAGACGAAAGCGCAACCTGACAATTAACCCCCGCCCCGAAAATGATGAGAACAGCCGTTCCCAGGAACTCTCCAGCGTATTCCCTGAAATCATCGCGATACCTCGCCAGCTTGCTCGTTTGGGGTTGTGGCTCTTGATGCTGGTGCACTACGCCGAGGCTCGTCAGGTGTGGGGAAAATGGTCGTGAACTACGCACACTCAGGCAAGATGTTGGAATCATCCGGCCTTTCCTTCATCGAATTGGTGTCCCAAGTTTCAATTATTTGCGACGAAGACATGATGTGTAGTTGCGCTGGCTGTGGCGAGGCTTTTGAGGATCTGATGCGGGGAGAAGGAGACTGAGGTTTCAAAGCTAGGACATCGGGTTTTTATCCTGGAATGTCCCAACTGAGGTGCAGTGCAGAAAGATAGAGTTTAATTTCACGACATGAAAAAAAAATCGAATTCGAGAGATGACGCTCGCAATAGAACGAACCATTCAATGGCCCTCTCAGGTCGCGGGACGATGACATTGTTTCAGGGACGTGTCAACACTTTCGCGCATTTTCGGAATGGTTTCGTCAGGCGTTCGTTCTCGGGGATGGCATAATGCCTTGATGCTCTGGGCTGGTCGATGAGGGTGTGTCCGCCGCGTGTGGACGCGCTATTCAACCATGTGGCTGGGTACACTTCACCCATTTCACGATCGTAATTACGCGCCCGTGCCCGGATGTAGCAGGTGCACATTAGGGACTCATGGCTCGTACCTGTAACATGATCACCTGTCATTCGGGACTGTTCTATTGTCGGGATGGGCGGCATCAGCTGTTGAGCGTGAGTTCCGGTCTTGCGAGTCTCTACAAAAACTGGTGGGTAAAACCGGAGGATTTGCGATGGCCCTGAACACGAAAATAGGACCACAGTCCCAGCTGGCAGGTAAATGACTGAGTGTTACGTGGATGAGGCAGGGATGGTAGTCGCGAGCGCGAGCCGATAGACAACATCGGGGTAGGCATTTGGTTTGGAAACCGTCCACTTCTTCCGGCTGAGATCACAAGACATTACGTTGACGTATAATCTCTACGTCCATCTAGTATCTTCTAGCGCGCTTTCGTTCAAGGTGTCGGAAATGGCTACATCGTATCATCGATGAGCAGAACAAGACGGGAAGAGATTGGCAATGTCCCGTTAAGGCGACGAACCTGATACTGTTGGGTCTTTTAGGAGTATCACCGAAAAGGTGTGCGATACAGCCGGTGCAGCCCGTTGGTCAAATGAAATCTTCCTCAAGGAAACGGTGACCTGACGGCGAAATGGCATTCCGAATATAGGCTGATATGGGTTGTATTATGATACGCAACGGCGGCTTGTCCCGGAGGCGTGTTATAGCCTGGTGGTGACGTCGAGGACAGCGTGCAATATGAATGCATAGTCGCAAGCAGTGACCACCGTGCAGCTTTGGCTGATGACGAGGATGATGGTGGCGGTGGCCAATTGGGAGGCCACCAACTGTTGACCAAACACCGCAAGACCGGATGGCGGGCCGGCGCGCCCAAATTCTAAAATTGGCCACACAAGTCCACCAGCTACCCGGAGCTTAACCACCCACTTCTCATGCTACCAAGACACCATAATGCATGAAATTGACTCTTGTGGCAATCCCTACTGATCAATCCCGCCTCCCATGCAACTCAAACATGATGCATGATGCCAGACACGGGTCCTGGCAAGCCTGGAAGGTGCATGCATGCATATGCAGCGGAACATACCAGTGTGTCTTATCGTCCCTATACAGCTCAATCAGTACATCTAAGTCCTAGGGCTCAGGCCTGTTTCCGACCCAGAATCCCGCCGCGTCCAAACGTAAACTACCCAGGATACGAGACGCAGATCCATCCAAGCAGGTTTAGCAGTCGCTACCGTTACTCGTCTCCCTCAATGATATGCCAATCCAAGTGGCATCGAGTTCCAAGCCTGCTGCCACTCAGCCGAAATGAATAATCTCATCACGGTGAGCTCTGGGACGCGGTCTTTTTCCATTGGTGCTTTACACCTTTTTTAGTCAACAACAAATCTCGCGGTCTTGGCTATACGTCGGAGGTGCAGGTAGTGATATCACACACTACAACCGCTCGTGGGCTTCGTGCGTTCTCGTAGATTCGAACGACCGGTACTTCTGCAATCTCACAAACTATCCCATTCGCACGGAATACCTCTATTCGGTCTACTTCGTGCCCACGCATGTGTGACTAGCGC
>JADNYI010000017.1:0-440026 GCA_015501065.1 Infundibulicybe gibba | reverse complement strand
GACACACCCATCGTAGCCAAAGGCCCTGGACCAGCGAAGACCCTTTCTCCATCCGCATCTCCACCGCTCACTCAAGAGTCCCATGCGACAAGGTTGGTGGAGGCTCCAGTTCCTCCCCTACTCGCATCCCAGCCGGCCCCAAACCTGCCACCTTTGGACGACGGCGCGGCCAGTACAATCATAACCCCTGCACCACCCACGACCCATGCGGCCGATAGCCCGGGCTGGTAGCGCCTCCACCCCAGCCCAGGTCCCAACTAGTATCATCCATCCAGGGCAGTGGTATAGCCAGTGCAAACGCGACCCCGGACCCATTTGTGCCTGACGTGGTTCCTTCCCCAGCTGCGTCCCACCTAGCCCTAAGCTCGTCGCCCACCCGAGGTGACATTACACTCGGCACGGCTGCGAATGCTGGTCATTCGCCTGCCCATGTTCACGACGCATCAGGAAGGGGTACAGACACCGCTCCGTCCACATCTCAAGACCACCCACTCCCCCAGGACTATTGCGTCCCCGGCACAACCGTGAATGCTGATCTGGCCGACGTGCTCATTCAGCCACCAAGGCCAAAACCAAAGAAGAAATCAGCTCAAAAGCCCGCTCAAAAACCCACTCAAAAGACACCCACCGCCAAGGGGAAAGCTGGTAAGGCCGGTAAGGCCGTTATGCAACCTGTGGGTGCTGACGAAACAAGCGATCCTAACCTCTGCTCGCCCAACGGCGCCCCCGCCGTTGCATTGTTCCGCCGGCCCGTGCTGAGTTCCCTCCAAGTCCACACTGATGAAATCAAAGACAAAGTACGCCTTCAATTTATCACTGGCTCATCATCCTGATTCCAGAACATAGATGATCTAAGCGAAGCATATCTTGGCCGCATGGCGCCCATCATGAAAACCATTGAAACCGTAATCCGTCATTAAAATTAAATACTTGTTTGCGCCCAATAAAATCTTCTTGTTTCATACTTCACAATCAGCGGCCACAGCCACGGACCCAGTGAGACCCGCATTTTTGGTGCACGTAATGGTATTCTATGGTATGTGATGCGCATTATGGTATGCGACATATCAGATATGTGTTACGTATATGATAGTGCTATGGTATGTGATGCGCATTGCGGCGCACGTCATGCTCCGTATGTGCGATACACGTTATGGTATGCAATGTGCGTTACGGTATGACGCACTGTTAAGTATTCACATAGTCGGAGGGAGTTTGGTACTTGTGATATTTACTATAGACTCATATGAGAGGGGTTTTGCATGTTAGAAGTAAGTTTTGCATGTTAGAAGGAGGTTTGCATGTTAGAAGTAAGTTTTGCACGTTAGAACTTAGAAGGGGGGTTTGCATGTTAGAAGCAAGTTTTGCACATTAGAAGGGGGTTTTGCATACCAGAGGATACTTTGCATAAGGTGGGTTATTGAATTAATTATGAGTCAACAGCACAACATCATGGCAAACAGCCTGAAGCATAAGTCCACATATTCGGCGGACCCACTTTCGCCTCACTCTCAGGCTCCCATGTGGGGCCATTAGTTATTTTTTAGGGCTGTTTGCAGATATAATATATTCTACGAGTTGTTATTTGGGCGTCGGATACGAGTGCCATACAAGTCAGAACAAAAAATCGCCAGAAAACCCACCCGGCGGTTGCGCTCGGGTTTGGAGCCCCACCGTCGAGCCCAAGCATGCAAACCGAAATCGCTAGGTCGGGTTCCCAGCACCCCGGGTGCACTAAATTGGTGCTTCAGTCGGCCTTTTGGAGCTCCAAACCAAATCGCCTGGGTCAAAACCTGCCCGGCGCCCCAGGAACGGTAACCTGGTGGCTGCACCCAGCCTTTTAGAGCTCCGACCGTCAAACCGTCGAGCCCAAGCGCGCAAGCCGAAATTGCTAGGTCGGGTTCCTGGCGCCCCCTGGTGCACTGCCTTAGTTCTTCAGTCGGCCTTTTAGAGCTCCAGCTGTCAGATCCAAGCGCGCGAGCCAAATCGCCTGGGTCAAAACCTGCCCTGGCACCCCGGGAATGGTAACCCGGTGGCTGCACCCAGCCTTTTAGAGCTCCGACCGTCGAATCCAAGTGCGCGAGCCCGTTGCATTCTTAGAAGGCCTTTCTAATTAGAAGAACTTTTACATTACTATCTGTGTTTGAATATTTTTGCAAATGAGAAATGTGTTGTAATTAGAGGATGGTATGCATGGCATTATGAATTCTAATTAGAATCCAATAATGCATTGATATGGCAGCATAGCCTGGACCTCGTGGATACGATGCACTTGGATTGTAAAGGAAGAGGTTCCCCGGGCCGAGGTGTGAATTTTGGGGGCATGTGCAGTGGCTGGGTGTACCTAAGAGCAATGAGCAGGGGAAAATACGGAGGTGGTGAAACGGAGCTCTAGATCTATTGGATGGCAGGCTCGCTGCTGAGGTTCTCGGCGCAACTGTGCCATGTGCTTCAGGCCCTGGCACGTGGCGATGGGGGTGGCTCGTGGCAATCCAGCTTCAGCTCTGAGGGGGACTTGGCAGCGTCAACTGGCAGCTTTGCCGCCAACTCTTGCAATTGCTTCAAAAGCCTGGCGCCCGGCACATGGTCCCTACTTCTTTACTAACCGCCCACCCACTTGCCCGACGACTTTATGGCGGCCCCAGTTCCTGTGCCCGAGGATCATCCCGCCATCAAGCTCTTGAATACCGAGCCACGGATCACGACAGCTTTATCACTCATATTGACCGGTCTCCACTGTATTATAAAATGTGCGTTAAATGTGCCTCGCCGTCTGCTGCGAATGGTTGATGTTCTTTGCTAGAGGGGCCTTCCAGGGACTCTTCTGGTTTAATACAATTATTGGCGGATTGTTAGCATGGCGCGCAATGAGGAGCATCCCGCGCTATTCCTTGGTAGTCTTCGCTCTCTATGATAATTCGATCCAACTCACCTAATACTGGCAGGATGATGTATCACCCTGCTACAGTGGGAATACAGCCCTGTTGCATCAATCGCTCTAGTTGACAAGTCATCTGATATATCACTTACCTACTAGTATATACCAGTAGGTCCCAGTAGGGTGGCACCTGCCATAGCCAAATGCGCCCCACCCCGCCCCCTCCCTGCCGCCGTCAAAAATGATGCCACTGGCTCACCTGTTAAACAGCGCTTACATGACTGAAAATTCAACATATCGGCAGGCACCCAGGGTGACCCCCACGCGCAAATTTAGGGAAGAAGGAACGGGTTTTATTTTATTTTACTATAGCCTCTACATACCCCTGCCGACAATACATCGCACTGCTGACAGCATTCACTCCCTCGAGACTGCGCCCGTACAGCTGATGCCTGAACCCCGAGCATATAGTAGCAGTGCCGTCTTTCTCCCATTGAATGTGTGGCCGCGAAACCTGTCAAATGGTTGAAAATCAGTCCGCAATGCTCACCGGGATCGACCCGCCTGGTCCTGCCGAAGGCCGATAGATCCCATCAAATAGATGACACCACCAGCAGCTACCAGCGGGCACCAGTATTCGCGTCCACTGGAAGCCAGCCCTGCCGGTTTTATGCGGGCGTTGGCTTGGGCAGCTTTCCGCATGGCTGGAGTTGCAGATCCTGTTATAATTTTTTCAGCGCTGTGAGAATTGAGACAGCAGATGACCTGGATCCGTTATCAGATATACCATGGGTGCGTATAAAACACTCGGCTTACGGTGACTTTGAGGATAATCTGAATGACCATGCACGAGAAAAGAAGGATTGGCAGTGCCGACAGCTGAGGAATTTTGCTGTTGGGCGGGCATTGTCATCTGCCCCCGGAGCAATGCATTTTTTAACATTGTGCACGTGACATTCGCAATCAGCGTCGAACCGGGGAATATTGGCTTGTTGGGGATGGAATAATGGCTAAAAAAATAAGATACATTACTAAAACATGGTCTAACTAATATTTAGACGTTGTTTAATAAATTTTGTATGGTGGGATGGCGGTGGGGGTGCCCAGAAGACGTGGAATGAGTAAAAGTCAGACGATTGATCAATAGTGTTTGGACTCGCACTTTAACTCAAAGTCAGTAAATACGAGTAGGGTGAAACAAATTGGTATATTGGTGGGCCCAACAATACATACTAAAATTCATAGCCACAGGCGCAAATTTTAAATTCATTTCAACGTTCAAGTTCTGGTAGGGGCCCGTAGGACTGAGATTACTGGCGCGCGTTCCGACACATCGACGGGCGCAAGGCCACTCGCCGATGTGTGAAACCGGAGGACAATTCTCATGGACTTGGATTGTTACATCTGCCCAAAACGCCGACACACGTACGCCTGGGTCCGCGGTGAGCCCAACAAGCTTACCAGTGGTGATATGTTTTTTTTTGGTATGTTTTCATGGAATGCGCGTGAGGGCCGCTTTCGCCAGGGGGCCAGGGCATCAACTATGGGTCTCGATTTTATGCAGGTGAAAAATAAGTTTCGTGTTCGCATGCATCAGGAAAACCCGAATCTGGTAAATACTTGTATTTGGCAATATTTCTCATAAAAGCAGTAAAAGCAAGGTATGAATTCAATATTCGGAAGTATGCTTCAGATATTCTGTGATATAAATAATATTCAGTATTTAGTTGGTACTTAGGGACAATATAGTGCAATTTTATCAGTATTCTAAATGAAACAGCATATTTCACCTATAACCATATATTTTACTTTCTGCTCAGGTGAACAGGCTGTATTTGTAACAACAGAGGTACTCAGAGTCGAAAATCCTTCTAAGTCATTTCAATCTCAGTCGAGCCCAATGCCAAACAACGCACATCGCCCCACTTTTTTTCTTTTGGCAACGTGTCCTCTCTTCTGCTCGCTCCCCATGACTCCCGCCCTCCACCGTCACACCCACCAATGCCGCCCACAGCCCTCTCGCCTCACCACCTCCCACCTCTCCATAGCATAATATGGTGAGTTTCACCCCCCTCTGGCTCTGCCATGCACCGGACCCCCCAACCCCCACACCTCCAGCCCCACCGAACGTTGCGCCCAACATTGCTGCACATCGCCCATGGTATTGCGTTGTGGCTAGTGCCACACACCTGGTGAGTTACACATTTATTCTCTCACTCATTAGCTCTAACGTTTTTTCCCCCACGGGTCCAGCACTGTGAGCGTCGCCCCACCTCCGTCTGGCCCTCCTGCCCTCCACACTTGCCATGTCACGCCCATCCCCATTGACTCCCCACCCGCCTCCGTGACGCCGTCTGACTTCACCACCTACCGCCCTCCGCCATTTTTCACGCCATGGCTATCCCCGTCAACTCCCCACCTGCCTCCCTTTCGCCTCATCACCTAGTACTGCCATTTGCCACGTCACACCCATCCCCATCGACTCCCCACCCGCCTTCCTCTAGTCTCACCACCTACCGCCATTTGCCACGTCACACCCATCCCCGTCGACTCCCTGCCCACCTCCCTTCACCTCACACCCTCCGCCATTTGCCATGTCACGCCCATCCCCATCAACTCTGTCTCTCACCACCCACTGCCCTCTGCCATTCACCACACCACGCCCACCTGCGCTGACTCCCCGCCCACTTCCGTCTGGCTTCACTACCTCCCACCCTTCACTGTCTGCCACATCATGCTCATCCCTCTCGCGGACTCGCGCCCAGCACATAAGTGCCGTCCGGCCTTTGCTTCACACCCCCGACCACCCCCCATCTCCAGCATACAAGCGCTGTCGGACCCTCCCGCATGTGGTAAACGGTAAGCCCCGCTGTATCTACTCCTGTCCAGCCCCACCACCTGTCGCGCCCAGCACATAAGCTCCGTCTGGCCTCTGCTTCATCGTACTGCATGCGGTGCGCAGCCTGTTGTGTTGCTCCCATCTAGTCTCACCACACCCTATCATGCCCTATGTTGTCCTGCCCTGTACCTAGCTATGCATTATGATAGATTTAGAATAGATTGATACATGTATTATCATATCACAATAAATTTATTTTGTCAACATAAATATTAATGTGCCTATTCTAAAATCATCTGTGAATAAGATTGCATATACTATGGATAAATGACCAGTAAAAGCAGGTAAAGGCATGTAAAAGGCATGTAAATACCAAGAAATATTGCTACGGAGATAAAGTCAAACTATTTGAAAAGCTGAGGTTCTGGATACTGATATTTAGCTGGACTGGGTATATATTGGTATATATTGATATATATCAGTATTTAGCGGAATCAGGTTTTCCTGATGTGGATGGTGTGTTTTATATAAGGAGCTATTCCAGTATGTTGATATGTTTTATGCGAAAAACTAAATTCATTTTCGGTGGCATGTAAGGTACATTAACAGGCCTACTAAAAACTGGTGTGCTCAGGGCGGAGATGCGGTGGGTACGTATGCGCGTGTGCGAAGATTCGGCCTCCCGACGCTCATCTATAACAGGACGAAGGCGCGGTAACGGGGCGGGAGAGGCGCCGCGGTATGCACGGGGTAGGATCAGCATGCACGTGCATACCCTAGACAGCGGTGGAGCCCATTCCCGAAACGGCGGCCGATATTTATAGGTGTGATGTATCACTCCTGTCAGTAAACTAGAGTCATTGATACAACACGACTGGGCTCTCACTGTAATAGGATGATACATCATACTGACACGATTGCCTGTCCAACTCTCATCTATGGGCTGGACCTGGACAATCATCAACCTCATCATTGACTTCCTCCTCTACAATGTTGTTTGGCCCGGCGTACGAGCATTCATTACGGGCCATCTGTGGCTTCGCTTGCGGTGGGGATTCAAAAAGACCGAGATCGTCTTTAGGAAACCGACTGGCTGGCGACTAGCAGCATTAAAAGATCTACCTCCAGAGGAATTTCAGCGACGGTACGCCGATATCCTGCACCGAGCCATTGATCCGAAGCTTGTATCTGAGAACCCAGGTTATCTCACTTACAATGACTACTGGGTCCTGGAAGATAGAGCCGTAGGGGACGCCTACTCCCTGGTAGCCAAGGGCGAGATCAATATCAAAATATGGGAACTGAGTGTATGGACGAGGATAGGAGGAGAATGGCATGTTTGGGAGGTTTGGCGGTTACATGATAAGGAAACGGTGGGCATGGTCACTACCACAATAACAGTGAGTACTGGTCAATAGTGGCGGGACGCGAATTTTATCACACTGTTTATTATTTTAGGAAAAGCTCAAGTCTATGGGGAAAGAGGATATAATCGAGCAATGGAAATCCATGGGAACTCCCGGAGCACCTACTACACCAACCGATGCCGTTATAGATCTATTCCGTAGTCAGGGGGTCAACTATGAGGAGCTGTGGGCCGAAGCGACAAAGGAGGCAACTACAAAGGCAACAGGTATGTTGTCTACAAATTTTCGGTCACCATATCCTTTTAATCCAATCTTTTAAGCATAATATCTGAGCGCGAATGCCTTTGTTCTAAGTAACGTTTATAGAGCCAACTCGTCGGTTGTTGTCATACAACGTTTGGTTTAACAACTTGATAGGCCGAACCATTTTATTCTTGTATGAAATTAACTTTGTCATGAGGAGCACTGACACGAACGCTTGAAGGCCAGCTAATACAAAATTTCCGCAGGCTTGTGGAAGTATCTACGTGAATCGGGTCTGGCTATGAATATGTACATGGTTCCCCCCGGCACGTGGTGATATTATGATGCCCTCAGCCTGTCAATCACTGTCAGTCATTGACTCAGGCAGCAGGCTTGTCACTTCGCAGGCTAACCAGTAGCCTGGCCACGCATGGCATAAACAGCTTAAACACCTGGCGCCCAGCACGGCACGGTTCTTAAAGCTTAATCGGTCACCTTACCTCTTTACCAACCGCCCACCTTCCCGAAACGAATACCACAACTACTTGCCCGACGGCGTCATGGCTGCCCCAATTCCTGTGCCCAGGAGACATCCCGCCATCAAACTTTTGAACGACCGAGCCACGGATTGCGACAGCCTCATCACTCACCTCGATCGGTCTCCGGTGCGCGAGAAAATGTGCGTTGGATGTGCCCCGCCCGCTGCTGCGAATCGCTGATAATTCTTTTTGCTACATAGAATGACCTTTCAAGTACCATTCTGGTCCCACGTGATTCTTGGCGGATTGCTGGCATGGCGCGCGATAAGAGGTTCCTCGCAATATTCCACGCTCTTCTTCGTCCTCTACGGCGATTTTTTCGTGAAGCAAAATACCTCAATGAGCTGGACCTGGACAGTCATCAACCTCGCCATCGATTTACTCCTCTACAAGCTCGTTTGGCCTGGCGTGCGAGAATTCATTACGGGCCATCTGTGGCTTCGCTTGCGGTGGGGATTCAGAGAAACCGAAATCGTCTTTAGGAAACCGACTGGCTGGCGACGAGCGTTGTTAAATGGTCTACCTCCGGAGGAATTCGAACGGCAATCCACCGATATCCTATATCGAGCTATTGATCCGAAGCTTGTATCTCTCAACACGGGATATCTCACCCGAAGTGACTACTGGGTTCTAGAATATGGTGCTGTGGGGGACGCCTACTCCCTGGTAGCCACGGGCGAGGTCGATATTAAAACATGGGACATGAATGTGTGGACAAGGAAGGGAGGAGAATGGTACGTCTGGGAGGTTTGGCGGTTGCACAATACGGAAACGATGGATATGGTCATAGCAACTATGTCGGTGAGTGCCGGTTACTGGTCCTAGTTGTCGAACGCGAATTTTATGATATTATTTACTACAGGAAAAACTCAAGTCTATGGGGAAAGAGGATGTAGTTGAGCAGTGGAAATCCATGAGAACTCCCGGAAAGCCTGTTACAACACAAACGACCAGCGCCATTGTAGATCTATTCCGTAGTCAGGGGATTAGCTTGGAGGAGCTGTGGGCCGACTCCATGAAAGAGGTAACTGCAAGAGCAACAGGTATGTTATCTACAATTTTCCGGTCACCGTATCCTTTTAATCTGAACATTTTAGCATAGTGCTCGAGCGTGAATACCTCCGCCCTAATGTCAGTTCCCACTCAAATTTATTTAGGTAATATTTATAGAGAGCCGAATCGTCGGCCGTTATCGTACAACACATGTTATAACAATGAGACTACAGTTGAGTTGGAACTCGCATCTATTATTGAATAGAGCTCAGGTGAATATGACCGCTGAAACTAGTCTTCAGGCGGGTCCACAACCCATCGAGCGTGATTCCGAGTACTTGGGCGGGATTATGAGGGCACTCCATTATGTGTGGGGGGCACTGAAACGTCTACGAAGCCGGACATAAGATGTACCACTTTCGAGCCACAGCGAGGTGCTCCGTGTTCTAAATGGCCAACCAGATCCCAGCTAGTTTTTACCCTTGTTTCCTACACTCGCTCTGGCTGGAACCAGGCCCCCTCGAACGCCCTCTTTCGCCTTTCCTCCTGCAGATATAGCACCCGTTCCATCTATCGAGGATATATTGGGCTTGGGCAGGCAGGCTTTGACGGTAAACAAGGAAGCAATATTAGCACCCTCGGTCTCGGGTATGAACCCCGAAATTCTGTGGAAGGAAACGTCGTGCATGAGTAAGCCCGCATATGATTACCATGGCTGTCTATGTTGGCGGACTTTGGTGGGCCGTTGGCCAAGGGTAATGTGGTTGAGTGTGGGGCAGGGCGTACCACTCGAATAACGGCGCGCCGATGTATGATCGGAGATTGCTGGCGTTGGCGTTGGCGTTCTGGGAGCCAGGGAGGTGCTTTTGCGCTAGCAGATCAACATCTTCCGGGTTGAATAAAAGCCATCGCTGTATTTAGGTGTGAGTCCGATGTCGGACGATGCGTGGAATTCAAACTTCACATTCACGTGGTGATGATCACACCCTGCTAGTGTCGGGCCCTTTTATTAACTTGACGGATCCGACCGTCCGAGTTTGTTGATGGACCCCATCAGTTTGTTAAGTGAATCAGACTTGTCAATCCGACGTCAAGCTTCAAGCTTCAACGCTGATCTTTTTTTATCAGATGACATTTATATACCTCTCAGCGGCGGTTGGCGGTGTACATGTGCAATGTATGGGGGGAGCTTCAAGCTGCGAAATCCCAGAGGACATGGGTGGACCACATGCTAAAGATATCCCCCATCGTGACGGGCTGTGATAAATAGACCGATGTGAGGTTATTCGGAACGAGTACGCAAGCCATTCATGAAATGCGCCGGCTGCCATGGCGACGACTTCCTGTCGAGGTGACGTGCAGATTTGGCACCCTACTCTTGCTTCAAAAGCCGGGCTTTGAGCGTGTTCAATGCTGTTAACCACCCGCCCCCCGCGAAGCAAGCACTGTGCAACTATTCGCCCCGACGATTTTATGGCAGCCCCCCATATTCCTGTGCCCAAGGAACATCCCGCTATCGAACTCTTGGACCACCGAGCCACAGATCACAATCGTTTCATCACTCATCTCGATCGGTCATCGGTGTACGCTAAAATGTGTGTTGGATGCCCCGCCGACCGCCGCGCGTTGCTGATGTTCTTTTGTCAGAATAGCCTTCCAGGCACCACTCTGGTCCAACGTGGCCCTTTGTGGATTGTTAATATGGCGTGGAATGAAAGGCACATCGCGCTATATACTCACGAAGCCGAACCCTACGCCAACGAGCTGGACCTGGATAATTATCAATGGTATCATTGATCTCTGCCTCTACAAATTCGTTTGGCCTGGTGTGCGAACGTTCATTACAAGCCATTTATGGCTTCGCTTGCGGTGGGGATTCAGGGAGACCGAAGTTGTCTTTAGGAAACCAAGTGATCTGCAACGAACGCTGTTAAGTGGCTTAGCTCCAGAGGAATTTAAACGGCAATATGCCGATATTCTATACCAAGCCATCGACCCAAAGCTTGTATTTGAAAACGCAGGTTTCCTCACCAAAAATAACTACTGGACCTTGGAATATAATGCCATAGGGGACGCTTACTCCCTGATGGCTGCGGGCGAGCTCGACATTAAAACGTGGGACTTAAGTGTATGGACAAGGGGGGTACGGGAGAGTGGCATGTCCAGGAATTCTGGCGGCTACACGATGATAATCAATTGACGGAAGTGGCTGGTGTCATTTTCATGGTGAGTGCTGCTACTACTAACCGTGGAATATGAAACTCATTTATTACTTTAGGAGAAGCTCCGGTCTGTGGGGGGAGAGGACATAGTTCGGCAATGGGAATCCATCAGAACATCCGGGGAATCTGCTTTCCAGTCTGGCGGGACCGCCCTAGATCTACTCGAGCGTGAGGGGATCAGCTTCGAAGAGTTGTGGGCTGATGCGATGAGAGAGGCGGCTGCAGCGGCAACAGGTGTGTTACCTAAAATTTCCGGTCATCATATCCTCTTATCCAAACCTATCAGTATAATTCCTGAATGCGACCGAATGCGATCACCCTTATTTTATCAACTCGCCGAGTCGTGCTTAAATTCATCTAGACAATATCAATTGGGAGGCGATTGGTTGTTTCTCCTTCCCCCCGCACATGTAACACCCACTCCAACTCGCAGGGGCGGATTATAAACGCGGATTTTAAGGACGGAAGGGAAAAGGCAATATTGGCGCTCGGGGACGAGGGTGCGAATCCCGAAATCGGAAGACTTCGAGTACGAGCGCACTGAGCCGTAGAAGGAATGTCGGGAGCGTGTACCTAAGGGCCCCAAGGGAAGTAAGTTGGGAGGGAGCAGAGGGAAAACGTGGAGATGATAAAACGAAACTGGGTCAATTAGCGATTACATTCTGAATGAACGTTGGTTCCCGGCGCAACATCACTGTCGTTCCAGTATTGTGTGAATCGGATTATGCAATCATGTGCTACACGTGGCGACGATTAGGACGAGTAGCTTCAGTCATGCGCACGCTCCTGTCAACATTAATCATTGCCCCTTGAGTTTAACAAAGACCGGGTCCATCAGCTGGCTATGGCACGCGCTGCTTTAGCGCCCAATCTTCAAAAGCCTGATGCCCAGGATGTGGGTTCTAACCGCCTCTTTACTGACCGCCTACCGTCAACGACACTATGGCCTCCATTCCTGTGCCCAGGGGACATCCTGCCATCAAACTTTTAAATGATCGAGCCACGGATTGCGACGGCTTCATCACTCATCTCGATCGGTCGCCGGTGCGTACTAAAATGTGCGTTGGATCATGATGTACCCCGCCGGCTGCTAAAAATTGTTAATGTTCTTTTACTAGAATGGTCTTCCAGGTGCCATTTTGGTCCAACATGGTCCTTGGCGGATTGCTGGCATGGCGCGCGATAAGGGGTTCCTCGCAATATTCCACGCTCTTCTTCATATTCTATGGCGATTTCGTCATGAAGCAAAATACCACAATGAGCTGGACCTGGACGCCATCAACCTCGCCATTGATTTACTCCTCTACGAACTCGTTTGGCCTGGCGTGCGGAAATTTGTGACAGGCCATCTGTGGCTTCGCTTGAGGTGGGGTTCAGAGAGACCGAAATTGTCTTTAGGAAGCCAACCGGTTGGCGGCGAGCGTTGTTAAATGGTCTACCCCCAGAGAACTTCATCGACAATCCACCGAAATTCTATACCGGGCCATTGATGTAAAGCTTGTATCTCTCAACACAGGATATCTCACCCGAAGTGACTACTGGGTTCTAGAATATGGTGCCGTTGGAGACGCCTACTCCCTGGTAGCCAAGGGAGAGGTCGATATTAAAACATGGGACCTGAGCGTATGGTCAAGGGAGGGAGGAGAGTGGGAGGTCTGGGAGATTTGGCGATTACACGACCAGGAAGCGATGGGTGCGGTCATTGCATTATGACAGTGAGTGCTCGTTACTAGTTGTTGGAGCGCGAATCTCATGATATCGTTTGTCACTTCAGGAAAAATCAAGTCTATGGGAAGGAGGATCTAATTGAGCAATGGACATCCATGAGAACTTCCGGAGCGCCTGCCACAATACAATCAACCAATGCCGTCGTGGACCTATTCCATAGTCACGGGATTAATTTCGAGGAGCTGTGGACTAACACCGTGAGGGAGGTGCTCCCAAGGGCCGCAGGTATGTTATCTACAAAATTTTGTCACAATGTCCTTTTAATCTAAGCTCCCAAGCATAATTATCTGAGGGCGAATGCCCGTGTTTGAAGTAGTGTTATTAAGGCCGACTGTTGGCCGTTGTTGCAACCCGTGTTATCGTAATGAGGCCACAGTTGAGTTAGAATCCGCACCCATCGTCAGACGGAGTTTAGGTGAATATAATTGCTGAAACTGGCCCCCAGGCGGGTACAATTATACCAACTCTGAATGCAGGAACCCCATGTGTGCTTCTCACCATGAGACCTCGCGCATGCCCGCCACATATTACCCCTAGCTACAGCTATTTATGTTGGCGGAGTTTGGTGGCTGTGTGGGACAGGCGGACCACTCGAATAGCGACCGGTAGGGGAAATTGCTGATGTTGGATTAATATTGCAAGGGCGTTTGCGCAGACAGATCAACATTGTCTGGCCATTGTCGGGTGGGAGAGACCGTTGTTATCTCAAGTGCGAGTACGATGCATGGAATTCAGATGTCAAATTCACGCGGCGATGATCACATCCCGCAGGTGTCAGACCCCTTCCAAGTTTTATTTCAATTTGACGGATCTGAAATGTTAAATTCAACACACTAGCGGGGCCCCGGCCCGGGGGCATCAGCATTTTTAGGTGTGAGCACATCGCGCACCGCGCAACCCCGGGGCACGTCTGCGCAGCGACCATCAGTGTGTGAGTATGGCCTTGTTGCGTCAGTAGCTCCAATTCTAGCTGACTGCCAGGATGATACATCATGATGTGACGCCACTCAAGTATTCACCCGTCAGCAGATCCAGCCCAAAGTTCCGAATCCTACATATGGAGAGTGGTGCTATCTTCTGAATACGTGCACCAACCCTCACACAGGCTCATGTTGGTACACAGTCCCGCCGCTGACAGAACCTAGTACACGCTATAAAGATACCGGGGTTTACCATAGTGGATATCTTCAAATATCAGGTCGACTCCAATGCTTGGGCGCAACTTGGGTATTCGGCATCATTTCCCACAACGACCATCAGCGTGTGATGCAATCCTGTTGCATCAGTAATAATGATGAACACCACCCACCCATCAGCAGATCTAGCCCACCCCAAATCCTATTCTGGATAGTTCTCCTCTCTTCCGAATATGTGCACCGCCCCTTGTACATTTGGAGGATGGTAAACCGTATACTCCGTCGTCAAAAATCTCGAGAGTATAGGCTCCCGTACATGAATCGGTGCGGGTAATCACTTTCCAAAATATATCACGGCTTCATAGGTCTAAGTTGGTACGCAGCAAAATCAATGCAAAATCAGAGATGAAGAAATTTTTTGATTACGGCGGTGTTTGGCCCATCACCACTGTGGAGTGGATCATGGTGAAGAACGAGCACATCTTCCCTACGATGTGTTTCCCTTGCCTTCTGGCCATGATGCTGACCACTTGGAACAGGGTGATGCATAGTCTCTGCGACGGCACATGGTTGCGGTATCTCGCCGCTTGTCTCCTCACTGCAACCACGCAGCGCCCCAGGCGTCAACGTATACAATTTGTTCTTTGACTCAGCTCACCCACCCAAGCACACCAACTGGACAGTCAGCGTGAATAGCCACCGCGGGGCTACTAATAGATAGGGTGCGTGGGGCGAAACCCACCCGTCGCTGCTCTCGGCGCGTCCCTGCGGTGCTGGCACTCAGCTCGTCGGAGTCCCTAAAGGGACCTCGCCCACGCCGCATCGCTCCACATAAAGGTAAAACATTTCATTTACCGGTAAATAAGTTGCATGAAGACTGAGAGTTGTAAAGATGAGGGAATAAAGGGCGGCTCTCAAAACATCGAATATAAATATCTTGATCCCGGGGCGTCACCGTCCTCATACCAATGCGTCATTGGACACATTTTAACTATTGAATACAAAGAAAACGGGACTCTGCCGAGACTTCTCCGTTATCACGTATTCTCGGGCCTGGAAACTAGTTAGAAAGCGCATGAGCAGGCTGAGGGAGGGTAATGAGGCACAATTTGGACACACCTAGTCCCAAATCTATCGTGCAATCGCTACTACAGCGAGTAACGGCCCTAAACTCCGTCGTGCGATCTCCAAATGTCCCGAGCGCAGCCGAGTTGGTGGTGCCAAGGACCTCATTGGTTGCGAGAAGGGTCTTGATATTCAACAAAACCCGCGATCCAATGAGGGAGTATATCCTGTCGGAACGTGAATTATTAGTTTGTTCGAGTTACTATCCTGCAAATGAATGTTCCACCCACGCAACAGTAGGCCTAGATATAATAAATTAGCCATTCACATTATTCAAAACACGGGAAGACAAACACAATCATCAATTTTAGGAGCGCTGGCCTACCCCGTTGAGCAAGCACAGTCACTATGGTATCTGGCGTGGTAACCACTGCCAGTGGGAGGGGTTAGAGAGTAAAAATGGATGCGGGCGGCCTTGGCTGACGGAGGGTAATAACGAACCAGGAGACACCATCTCGCAAGAACAGGCTGAAGATGGGTGTCCGACGCATTTGGTTGTTCCGAACAAACAGCTGTAGACAGTCATTGCGAACATAATGGAAGACTATATAAGAATAAGAAGGATTGAGCCCGTGTTCGAGCCTGATCGTGGGGAAAAGATGAACGCACTGTGATCATTGTCGGGCTGAAATAATATGGGAACAGTGGGGATGCACCTAGGATTTGTGACACTTAAATTGGGGGTTCTAATGGGGATAGATGGACGCACTAGTGGCAGGCCAGCACCCAACCAAGAGAGGCCTGATTCGAATTAGATATTATCACCAGATGGCTGAGATAATATTCCCACCCGAGATGGAGAAAACCTATCAGTGTCGTTAATCATGGTTCCAAGCCGCGTGGACTTTCGAACTTACTTGAAATCGGGGACACAATCATTATTGTGAGTGTAGTCCTACGGCGAAACGTAAATCGTGAAGAAACAAGTCACAATGCTGTCGCACATGGTTATGAACTCTGCTACACAAAGAGGGGGCATATCAACATGCTAATATCAAGAATTTTCGAAGCATGTGATCGCGCGTACCTGATATCAGAGCGATGAGAAACCACAGCAATTTTTGGCTTTTCTCATATAAAATCCACACTCTGAGAAAAGTTGATGAATATCTATCATGGATAATAACCAGCCTAGATACTCACCGGAATGCAAGAATTGTGTCAACAGTGGCCGAGAGGGTAGGGCCACCAAAGCCCTGGAACTAGAGTGCGTGTGAGGCGATTGGAGAAAGTAAAATGATAAATCCTACCATCACATATCTGAAGCATCTGTCAAGTATCCCGTTGCGATTAGTATCACAATATCATACTGATTGAACCATTTGAGCGTACGACTAATACGCCAGTCGGTTAATATATAGTTAGATGTGGGAGGGCTGTGGCGTGCCTTGTCTGAATTGATTATACGGAACATGTCTAGAATACCACTTGAGCAAAGCTATGTCACCGAGGGCGGAAATCATACAGCTTGAGTAGATCCTGGATAAATGGTTCTTATTTAGAAGAAAACAATTAATATTCGGACTCACACCAGAGAAATTAAGGCGTAATATCGGTTCTGCAAATTCATCAGTCTACGCACAGGAGACTTCGTGGGACGGCGGCTACCCAAATCTATACCAATCATAAATTAAATACAGACAAGGCCGCTCTACAACAGCACTCACATATAAAAGACTTGATATATTCCAGGGTCTGCGCCATATCAATGCTACCTGATTGCGGTGAGTATATGAGCGGGTTTGCTGGTATGCACATCTATACCTCCTGCTCAACGGTAATAATATGATCAAATCTGCAATCCAAAGTGGTCGTGTCAGTGATGCGGTACCGCCATCTCCGGATATCCAGCTGACATGAGCAAGGTTGCGGACGCCGCTAATTGGACTCAATGAATAAAGGGACAGCTAGGGAATAGTAAGAGTCACATACCTACGAGGTAATTTGTAGTCTGTATGTCAACGAGTGCATCCTCGGGTAAACGGGAAAAATCCATCGGACGGGGGAATCCAGGTACGGTATCTCAGGCTTAAATAGGGGTCGGGAGGCAGGGCAGCACTGGTGGGCTATGAACATCAACACAAAGATTCCGATGTCCTGTTCTGATAGTTGGGGCTCTTGCAATGGCCCTCGGCGATTGGGAAGTTATTGATCCGAAGTGGACAACATCATGCCAGTGACAGGTATTTGATAAACCTACCAAAATTGTGCATAATTACACGTTACTCGAATTTAGAAATCGGCTACCTTTTTTACATGGAATTAGTTGCAGGCGCCCAAGTTACCAGTCAATTATATTATGAATTCTATGTACATTTTACCTCCGGCGCCGTGGCGCGTTCTGCTGCTCCGTTGCGGCCTGAGTCGGCGCGTCGATGCGCTGACGCCAGGAAGTCCCTGATTCCGGGGCACGAGGGCAAGGCGGAGGCGGGTAACACTGCGCTCGACTTGAGGATGAGCCCCACAAGATCTGGCGGCCCAGCCGATATGGCGCACTTTAGAACTATCTCACCGGATAGTTCGGATGGCGTCGTCCTGCGATCTCGGGTGCCGTGGGCCGCTGTAGTCCAAAGGTTGGGGATGATAGCGGAGAGTGATCAAGTGTGCCCGAGCGTTGTTGAGGTATTTGGGAAGGAAGAGTGGTGCTGAGGGAAGAACGCGTTTGTCTTGTACAGGCTACATGCGGATGCCTATCAGGCAATATAAGTTCACTTTTTCCTGATGTAGGCCGCCTCAAACCATTTTTTGAAAATTCCGTGCGAGTCATCGGATATGCCCAAAGTCACTCGGACACATACCCGACGGCCATAGTTTCAAACAGGGACACACAAAAATCGAACTCTGTGTGGTTAGGCGGAGTGCGAATTGAGCAAAACACGTCGACAAGCGCGTTGCCTAGCCTCTTGCTTCTGATACTCTTCACAACACTCTGATTTTTTCTACCACCACTTTCTACCAAGTTTTGCTACGCAAACGTCGGAATTCGTTGACCTATCTGCTGTGAATTTTGTCAAGCATAACCGCCAATTCCAATGGCTTTGACATTCATCGGGTGCGTGCCCATGGGCAGTGTCGCCACTCATGCTTATTGAAATGGCAGAAAACCTATCTCGCTCATATCGCACTCGGATGTACGCTACCGGGGGATCCTGGCGGGCATAGACCCCGCTGCATCGACGATACAGCTGTCCAATGGTGGGTTCTATTTGACTGATACACATGTATCATTTTGAATGGGTTTTACAGTGTATTCTATGGGGACCGAACAGAGGAGGTGGGTTAATCGATCCTCACATCCATGCGTGCTCCGCTGTTGCCACTCTCACTAATTATTCACTCGAACAGACCACCCGCAGAATTCATTCCTCCAGTCCAAGAACCGTATCAATATATCATTTTTCGCGCCTCCGAGGTCAAAGATCTCGCTGTAGACGAACCGGCACCCCGCCGCAGCGTGCATGATGATCCGGCTGTACTGGGGGTACGTCCTGCCAGTTCTTCCTACGTGATTACAACATCAACTAACCTGGTCCCAAGGCATCTGCACCGCCGATTGTCCCTACTGCTGGCTACTCGCCATACCCAGCTCCTGCAGTCGCAGCGATACCCGTCCAACCCAAACCCCAAGCGTCTCCAAATTTTGCCGCCCGCCCGCCTGCAGCCACAGCTCCCCAGCCCGCTTCGTCATCCCAACCCCAGATTCCGGCCTCCCAGCCCAATGCCCAAGCTTCGCAAGGAGGGCAACAACAACAGTCCTCCACCCGCCGCATGAATCCGGTACACACAGCCGCTGCTTCGCTCGAAACTGTTGAACGTGCACTCGGTGATCTGCGCGTTTCTAATGCGGCCCCGAATACCACCGGCCGAGGTGGGCGACGTGGTCATGGGGGCAGGGATGCGAGGACGGAGATCAAGGTCCCAACCACAGATTTTGATTTCCAGGGCAGTAATGCCAAGTTTGACAAGGCAGCACTCGCCCCCAACGGCGGGCGGGCTGGGAATGGTACTGGGGCTGGTGACGACGTTGACACGAACCCAAGCGACGAAGATGGCGACGCGAAAGAAAAGGAAGACAAGGACAAAGATAGTTCGAAAGACAAGGAAAAGACGCCCGCGTATAACCCGCAAAAATCATTTTTCGATTCATTGACGCCGGGTCCTGCACCTGTTCCCGCGGAGGTGGTGGTGGAGGGCGAGGCCGGGGTGGAGCGGGACGCAACAGGCGCGAAGAAGAGAGGGAGCGTAACGTTGCGACATTTGGTGAGCCCGGTGGTGTTGGTCTCATGGGGCCTGGCGCATATGTAGGTGGATGGGGTGGGTATGGGAGGCGTGGCGGACGTGGAGGCAGGCGAGGTGGAGGGGGTGGCGGAGCACCAGCGGCTGCGGTTGTCTCGAGGTGAAATGCTTGCAAATAGGATTAATGATGTTCACTGCTGTCTGAATACAATATGATTCCGCTCTGAATGATACTCTATGAATTTTTCTACTGTCAGCGACATCAACCCGACCTCGGCTCGGATGGTGGAACACCCCAGTCGGGCAGACCCTTTGGTCGCTGGATACGTATTGGTTCCCAGTCTTCCGTCGGAGCCGCACTCAAACGCTACACACGGCATGAGTCGCCACGTTTAGCCAGAGACTCGGACTCTTACAAAATACTCCTCCCGGATATCGAATTTCTTCCTGTCCTTGTCCAGCTTGAGCTCTTGTTCCTTCGTTACCTGTGTAGCAACCCCATCAGCGCCATATCCTTGAACTTATATCGGGTGGGCAGCACCTGCTTGACTCTCTGGTCGTGTAGGTCGTATCGGGTTTGCGTGAATGTGGTGAGACCATAGGATGCGCCGACCATGATGAGGATGAATGGAACACCAAAAAGGGCCGGGTATCGTTTTATAAGAGTGCCCGTCGACGTGTTGCGCACCGGGCGGGAGGGGAAGACGGCCATGATGGATGGTCCCGCTCAAAACTGGGAATCGGTGAGGTGACGGCTGCCGGAGCGGCGACGACTTCCTAATCGGGTAGCCGGCCGCTTATCAGTCTTCAATATCTCGCTCCATTGGCGGCTGATTTGGAACCATCCAAACCATCCCAGGGATTCCTGGAACGGCCATTGAAAACACCAGAGTCTCACGGAAGTGCAGAATTGCCATTATTAACAAGATATCATGAGCGGTGCGATTCTATCCATCTCGAGAGTGCTTACATCTTGCAAACAAACGGATATCACTAGTCACGGTCGTCCTTGGCTCCCATGGGGAGACGAGGGGAAGGGAAAGCTCGTCGATATTCTCTCTGCTGAAGCGGACGTGTGTGCGCGTTGTGCTGGTGGAAACAATGCCGGCCACACTATTGTGGTCCCAGGCGACGGCCCGGGCAAGCCCAAGACGACCTATGCTTTCCATCTTCTCCCGAGCGGTACGCATCCCGGCCGGACTCATATGTTACGCTTTAATTTGAACGTGGTCTAGGATTGGTCAATCCAAATTGCGTTGGTATGATTGGCTCGGGCGTTGTCGTCCATATTCCATCATTCTTCGAGGAGCTTGATGCGCTCCAAGCCCAAGGTATGCATCGCACCCCCAAAAAACAGTCCGTTTATTATTAACCCCATATCCAATCCTGCCTTAAATCCGATGTGCGGATCGATGAACCCTACATAGGCCTCGACTGTTCTAATCGTCTATTCATCTCCGATCGCGCACATCTCGTGTTTGATTTCCACCAGATCGTGGATGGACTCAAGGAAGTCGAGCTGGGTGGCTCCAGGTGCGTTCCATCAACGCGATCCCCTCTTTATCTCGATTATCTCGTGCACTAGTATCGGGACGACGCGGCGAGGCATTGGGCCCGCATATTCGGGGAAGGCATCCCGATCGGGCATGCGTGTGCATCATCTATTCGATCACGATACATTTGCGGAGAAATTCAGGAAGCTCGTCGAGGGGCGATTCAAGCGTATGGGCATTTTGAGTACGATACCGAAGGCGAGATCGTACGCTACAAGGCGCGTCACACTCCCCTCCTCTGCCACACGCAGTATAACCGCCCCCAGGCTCTCGCCGCGCGTCTCAAGCCGTTCGTCATCGATAGCGTCGTGTACATCCACCAGGCGCTCAGCACTGGAAACGCGTGCTCGTTGAGGGCGCCAACGCGCTGATGCTCGATCTCGACTTCGGGACATACCCATTCGTCACGTCCTCGTCAACGACCATTGGCGGAGTGTGCACAGGCCTCGGAATTCCGCCCCGCATGGTCGGAAGACGATCGGTGTGATGAAGGCCTATACAACCGCGTCGGGGGTGGCCCGTTCCCCACAGAACAACTCAACGTTTGTTTATTTCATGCATTATAGAGTGTGCGTTTTGATATACCCTAGGACGTCGGTGTACACCTCCAAGAGGTAGGGCGAGAGTATGGAACGACAACAGGCCGCAGGCGGCGCTGTGGATGGCTGGACCTCGTCGTGATGAAGCACTCGTGTTTGATCAATGGATATGACTGCTTGAATCTCACCAAGCTGGATGTCCTCGACACACTATCCGAGATCAAAGTAGCTGTCAAGTACCTTGTTGACGGGAAAGAGCTCCCTGGGTTCCCTGGTTGGTGTTCCATTACTATCTCATCATGCCGCGCTTATTCAGGCGTGTCGCAGCCGACCTCGCGGTCCTCGCGCGGGTGGAGGTAGAGTATGTTATGCTACCAGGGTGGAACACATCCATTTCCATCATGGAGTCGTACGATGCACTGCCCATCGCCTGCAAGTCTTACGTCCTGTTTATTGAAAACTTCCTGGGGGTTCCTGTAGAATGGATCGGAGTCGGTCCTGGCCGCGAGAGCATGTTGAGGAAAGCGATCAAGTAGAAGGAGTAGAGTGGAATACATATGTGTTATAAACGTAGGTTTGATTGTAATCAAGAGTATGTCCGGTCCCGTTGACAGTAAACCAAAATCGCTACGAATCCTCGGAAAAGTAGGGCCTAAGAGCGCGGCGCCACTGTACGGTGCGGTTAGCCTGAATACTGGGGCATACGGACGCTGCATTGAAATCCAACATAGGAATCCAACTGACTTCAGGATTTCAGAAATCTCGGACACCTCTATTGGCCGGGGTAATCCAACAAACCTGAATCCCGCAAGCCCAATCAGTAAGCGCATCAATTGTTTTTTCAATTGTATTCAATTTTATCAAGTTGTCATTGTTTGAAGTCAAGGACCCTGTATTTTCCCACTCCACACCAGCCTCTTACTTCAGGTTTTGGGGATCCTGCAAAGTGCCGGTAATTACAGATTTCTCATCCTTCAAGTCAGGGCGATACTGACGGACGTCAGGTTAATTCATGATGTCACCACGTGCGAATATGTGGTATACAGCTGTTATACGGTTACTTCAAGCGGGCGACCACTGTCCCACCACAATTGAATGACGAGTCGGGTTTGCAGCACACTCGTGACGCCAGGCGTCTGTCCAGCTGGCCAGCGCTAGCATTGTCTGACGCGGCATGCAACCCCTAGCAGGCTGCTTTGACCCTTAACTCACGCAACTTGAACTTAGCGACTATCCGTTCAAATTCCACAGGCCCATTTGTGGTAGGACTCCCGTAGCCATGTGCGGCTCAGCATCCCACGCGAGCGGAAAATTTAATTCGTCGCATGTTTCCACCCATTGGGAAAGAAAATCCCTACCCCTGAGGGATCTACGCGAGTCTCGATCAAGAAGTTGGTAACAACCAGAGAGCCAGCTGGGAGTTTGGTCCGCGGTGGCTGGTTGCTCACTCATCTGTCATGGAACAATCGTCTTCAGTTTGTAGTTTTGCATCTCTAGCGCACAGGCTCCTTGGGCACTGCTTGTACCAAGCATATCCGCAATGTCTACCTGTGTTGTATGTGCTGTAATACACGGTGGCTAACTGTCCAACCTTTCCAATTCCCCCCAACCCAGGGTCTTATTCTTTTATTGCAGTTGCGGACGGGACCATGCACGCCGCGAAAAAAAAATGGTGGGTCAAACCTGGCTTCAAATTTCCCGGATTTGGAAGGCCTGCCCCACCATGCCGTTCGCGCTCCACGTTCTCCTTCTAAGTCCAAAATATGACCAAATGCCGCACACACTCGTTTTATTTTCATAGCGTGCGTAGTCTTGTCTCCAGTTGTAAATTTTGACATTCAGCTACACTTTTCTTCCCAGGCTTTCCCCGCGCTCTCATTTTTCGACACCTGGTTACCAGTGGTTAGACCTTCGTTATGTTGCGTGACCCTGATTTGTGGGGCGGGATATATTTGGGTGCGTTTGACCGAGAGAGAAACTCGCGTGCGGAAGGAGCCATTGGGGAAATGGGCTACGCGTCTGGGCGCCAGGGGGACATCCCACTCAGCTACCACCAGCTAGTCGCTTGGCTGATTTTTCTGTGGCGTCGGGCGTTTTCTGTCGTTTGAGTCTAGTTTGTTTAGGACATGAATTAATATTCATGCACCGCCAACAGACGTGGGGAAACATGACTTTTCAGGGGTCAATACTGCTGGCGCTTGGGTGAGGTATCCGCATCAAATCTGCAAGAAGAATACCATACCGAGTCTAGCCGTTATTGTCATAGACGACCTGCTGTAGGGCTTGCTCCCAGGCAAGGGGCCGTCTGTGAGTTCACCACTCTACACCCGCATCAGTTGTGTTGAATTTACCACCACACAGACCACGCCCTTGAATCTATAAAAGGTGGCCATAATATTCACCTATCCTCCATCCCAAAGCTTTTACCAACAGCTCTAAGATAACTCTCACAATGATCTCTCGCGTCGCCTCTGCATTCGTCTTCATTTTGGTTGCATTCACCGTCTTTGCGGCCGCTACCCCCACTACCACCGTCACCGTCACTACTACCGCCGTATGCATTTCTTGACAATGAAATTGCGAAAGTTGTTCTAACGAGAGTGATTTCAGGCGCCTGCGGCACCCACAATCCCTGCCAGCCAGTGCAACACCGGAAGTATCCAATGCTGCAACAGCGTCGAATCTGTAAGTGTTATCCACGGCCATATTTTTGCAATGCCTTACGATGCTACCTCCAGGTCAACGACAGCATTGTTGGTGTCCTCCTAGCTCTCCTTGGCATCGACATCGACGGTATCGATGTGTTGGTCGGCTTAACCTGTTCCCCTCTCAGCATCTTAGGGATTGGCGGCAACTCTTGTTCCGCCCAGCCCGTCTGCTGCCAAAACAATAACTTCGTGAGTCTCCTAAGAGCCGGATAGATTCCTATGTACTTATCAAATCTGCAAAGAATGGGATCGTTGCTATTGGCTGCACCCCTATCAACGTTAACTTGTAATGTAATTTCCCACCACCCTTGGAGGGAATTCTTTGGGAAGAGAAAGAGTTGCTCACGTATTTTTTCTTGACTTTTGAGAATCCGCTGTCCTGTTGTCATCTTGAATGAATGAATTGTTGTTCTAGTTTCCAAATTACTAGGTTCTACTAAGTTTCTTGGACTGATAAATCGCGCAGGGAAACTCTTCAATACTCCGTTCACTGAAGCGGATATATAGGCTACGCGCGCTGTGCTGGTTGGAGGAAGGCCAGCCACACCCTCGCGGTGCCATATGGAAGGTGGCCTACATTTTCCATCTCCCCCGCGAATGGAATCATATATTTCGACTTGAAGACAATCCAAACTGCGCTAGCATAATTAGCTTGGGCGTTGCCATCTCTGCCTTCTTAGGCTTTTGAGTGCGTTCATTATTCGGCACCCATGTAGTTAAACGTTCGTTGTATTGCGCAACCCTGATTTGTGGAGCGGAATATGTTTGGACGAGACTCGAGAGGGTGGCTCGCGTGTGGAGCCATTGGAACAAACATGCTATGTGTCGGAGCGTCGGGGGGCATCTTGCCTCGCTGCGAGATACCGCCGCCAGCTAGCCGCTAATTTGGCTACTTTCCGTGGCTTCAGAGCTTTTCTGCCATCTGCATCCAGTAGCTCGGTGCTTGCGCATGATAGTGGCCGGCATACATGAGAGATCTGTCTTGTAGGGGTCAAATTTTCGACATTTTTGTGACCGATGTGACTTTTCTTTTTTACGGGGGTCAACGCTGACATTCAGGTAAAGCATCCGCATCAAAGTGAGAAGGATATTGCGCCGAGCCCAACTATTATCATCGCTCTGGGATGATTTTCATCTGGAAAAACGCCCCATCTACGCAGGGATACCGTCCGTGAGTTCACTACTCTACGTCCACATAGCTCGTGTTGAACTTACCACCGCAGACCATCCACTTGAATCCATAAAAGATGGCCATAATGCTCACTCATTCTCCATCTCAAAGCTTGGGCCAGTAGCTCTCAGATAACTGTCACAATGACCTTTTGCGTCACCTCTGTATTCGTCTTCGTTTTGGTTGCGCTCACCGGCTTTACTGCCGCCACCACCACCGCTGTTACTGTCACTGCTGTATGCATTTCTTGGTGATGAAATGGCGAAAGCTGTCTCCCCCCCATTATCTTGGGCACCAGTATCATCTATTCGATCATGAGACATTTGCGGGGAAATTCAGGAAACTCGTCGAGGGGCGATTCAAGCGATATGGGCATTTTGAGTACGATACCGAGGGCGAGATCATACGTTACAGGGTGCGTCGCGCTCCCCTCCCCCGCCCTATACGGCCTAACCGCCCCATAGGCCCTCGCGCGTCGTGTATATCCACCAGGCGCTCGCCACTGGGAAGCCCATGCTTGTTGAGGGCGCCAACACGCTGATGCTCGATCTTGGCTTCGGGACATACCCATTCATCACATCCCCATCAACGACGGCGGGATGTGCACAGGCCTCGGAATTCCACCCCGCATGGTCGGGAAGACGATCGGTGTGATGAAGGCCTATACAACGCGCGTCGGGGGCGACCCGCTCCCCACGGAACAACTTAATGTTTGTTTATTTCATGCATTCCGGAGTGTGCCATTTTGACACGGACGACAACAGGCCGCAGGCGGCGCTGTCAATGGCTGGACCTCACTGTGATGAAGCACTCGTATTTGATAAATGGATACGACTGCTTGAATCTCACCAGGCTCGATGTCCTCGACACGCTATCCGAGATCAAAGTAGCCATCAAGTACCTCGTTGACGGAAAAGAGCTCCCTGGGTTCCATTGCCGCCGTGCCACGCCACGCTTACTCATACATGTCACAGCCGACCTCACGCGGGCGGAGATAGAATATGTTCTGCTAATGCAATGCATTCATTTTCGTCATGGGGTCCTACAACGCGCTACTCGACGCCTGCAAGTCCTATGTCCTATTTACCGAGAACTTCCTCGGGGTTCCTGTAGAATGGATCGGAGTTGGTCCTGGTCGCGAGAGCACGTTGAGGAAACGATCAAGTAGAGGGAGTAGAGTTGAGTACATTGCTATAAACGTAGCTTTAACTGTAATCAAGAGTGCATGTGGTTCCGTTAGCAGTGTGCCAGCCGCCAGAGTCACCGCAAGTCCTCAGAAAAGACAGGGTTCCGAGCACGCTGTCACCCCACGGTACGGCGCAGTGTGGTGTAGAACGAAGCTCAGCCGTCAACGCGGTAGCCCAAGTGCTAGGGCACCCTCTCCCTCGCTTGAGAATTTGGGCAGAAGGGCACTCGGAACGCTGCCTGGAAATCCAAACGTGGGAATCCAAGTGACCCAAAGTTGCAGGATTTCGAAAATCTCGGGCACCTCTATTGGGCCGGAGCAATCCCAACAAACCTGAATCCAAGCAAAAAAACGGATCAATTGTTTTATCGATTGTATTCGGTTTTATCAAGTTGACATTCCTTGAAGTCGAGAACCCTTTATTTTCCCACTCTTGCCTCTCACCCACTTCAGGTTTTGGGGATCCTGCAGCGTGCTGTCAATCAGATTTTCTTATCCTACATGGAGTAGTGGTAAATCAGGGCGACTCTAGCAGACGTCTTAATTTGCCACTGGCATGACATCATCACGTGCGAATACTATACTTCAAGTTGGCGACAGCTGTCCCGCCACAAATCACAATTGAATGCCTCGGGTTTGCAGCGCACTAAGGACGCCGGTAAATCAATCCGCCACTTATGACGCAAAGCGGGATGGCCAGCGCTAGCGCTACCTAACGACACACACGGACCCCTAGTCTCTGACGCACTCTGACCCTCAATTTCACGCGACTTGAAGGCGACGATCCATTCATAGGTCCATTTGCAGTAGGACTCCTGTAATTGCGTGCGACATGGCATGCTATGCTGGCGACAAATCCCACTCCAACTCGTTGGCATGTTTCCACCTACGGCCCGGGAAGAACATCCCTACCTCTGGGGGATCAGCGAGTCTCAATCGGGAAGTTGGTAACAACCGGAGAACTAGCTGGGGGTTCGGTCCGTGGTAGCTGGTTGCCCACTCGTCTGTCACGGAGCAACCTTTTTAGATTATGGTTTTGCACTCCTAGCACACAGGCTGCTTGAGTACCACTGGTACCAAACATATCTGCGGTGTCTAGTATCTGTGCCGCGTGTGCTTTGATGCACGGTGGCCGGCTGTCCGACCTGTCCGATCACTTCCCCCCACCCAGGGCACCTACTCTTTGTTAAATTTCGACACACAGCTGCACTTATCTTCCCAGGCTTTTTCACGCGCGCTCGTTCCTCGGCACTTGGTTGGACGTTCATTTATCGTAACCCTGGTTTGTGGAGCGGAATATATTTGGGCGCGTTTAACCAAGAGGGTAGCTCGCGTGTGGGGGGAGCCTTTGGGAGAAATGGGCTACGCGTCAGAGCGCCAGGGGAACGTTCCACTCAGTCACCGCCAGCTAGCCGCTCGCATGGCTTTATGTGGCGTCAGGGATTTTCTATCATTTGTGTTCAGTGGCTTGGTACGTGACTTGATATTCATGTATCAAAGCCAACAGACATGAGGAAACACGACTTTTCAGGGGCTAATACTACCGACGTTAGGGTGAGGCATCCGAATCAAATTCAAGAAGAATACCGTACCGGGCCTAACTATTAGTGTTGTACTCAACCTGCTGTTGGACTTGCTCCGAGGACTTTTTCATTTGGGCAAACGCCTGTCCAAGCCAGGGATTGTCTGTGAGTTCACCACTCTACATCCACATTGCTTGTGTTGAACTTACACCGCACAGACCACGCCCTCGAATCCATAAAAGATGGCCATAATGCTCACCTATCCTCCATCCCAAAGCTTTTACCAACAGCTCTAAGATAATTCTCACAATGATCTCTCGCGTCGCTTCTGCATTCTTCCTTGTCCTGGTTGCCTTCACCGTCTTCGCAGCCGCCGGAGGGGGGGGGTCACACCAGCACTGTTACTGTCACCACTACTGCTGTACGCATTTCTTGATGATGAAATGGCGAAAGTTGTTCTAACGAGGATAATTTCAGGCGCCTGCGCCAACCCAGATCCCCGCCAGCCAGTGCAACACTGGAGATCTCCAATGCTGCAATAGCATCCAATCTGTAAGTGTTATCCACGACCAGATTTTTGTAATGTCTTACAATGTTCTCCTCCAGGCCAGTAGCGGTGTTATTGGGGCCCTCCTAGCTCTCCTTGGCATCGACATCGAGCCCATCACTGCGATCGTTGGCTTAACCTGCTCCCCCCTCAGCATCGTGGGCATTGGCGGCAATTCTTGCAGCGCTCAGCCCGTCTGCTGCCAAAACAACGACTTTGTGAGTCTCCTAAGCGTCGGACAAATTTTTCTGTGCTTACCAGATCTGCAAAGAATGGGCTTATTGCTATCGGTTGCACCCCTGTCAACATCAACTTGTAAGGCAACCCTTCGGATGGAACGCCTTGGACCGAAGAGAAAGAGTCGCTCGCGTATTTTTCCTGACCTTTTGAGAATCTGTTGTCCTGTTGTCTATCCCGAATGAATGAATATGCTATTCCGGTTTCGGAATTGGGTTCTACTGAGTTTTCGGGACTGATAAATCCCACATGGAAACTCTTTGATATTCTCTCTGCTGAAGCGGATGCATACGCGCGTCGCAGCCACACCTTTGCGGCCCCATGCGGAAGTGGCCTACATTTTACTCCCCTGCGGGTGGAATCACGTACCCCGACCTGAACGCGGCCTAGGATTTGTCAATCTAAATTGCGTTAGCACAACTATGCTCAGGCGTTGTCATCCACATTCTGTCATTCTTCGAAGAGCTTGATGCACATCAAGCCCAAGGTGTATCTCGAATGACACTATTCGCATTAGAAAGTTGAAGTTGAGGGACAGGGGTGATACTATTCAGTCAGGAACGCATTGACAGTTGTGTGCCCAGTCGGATTTTAGAGCGGCCCACGAACGGTCACTTTTTGTGGCCGCGAGTATGACATCATCACGTGCGAATTTTCTTGGCGGCATTCGGGCCCTGGGCTGGCATTGGTGACGCGGGGCGGCCGCGGGTTTGCCAGCTGGCCAGCGCTAATGTCATTCGGCGACACGAAACCACAGGCAAATTTTGGCCCTGACAATCCGTTCACATGTACAGGTCCGTTTGTGGTAGGACCCCATAACCATATACAGCCCAATACGATATGCCGGCGGCAGTATCTCTATAGAAGGACCACAGCGCGAGTCTTGATAAGATATTGGCAACCACCGGAGAGCCGCCTAGAGGTTGCCCACCCGTCTGTGTCACGGAATAACTATCTTCAGTTTACCGTTTTGCATTTCTACTATTTAGCATATAGACCCTTGGGGCCCGGGGCAGCACTCAGTATGTCCGTTATCCATGCTGTAATACATGGTGACCGGTCCGTCCCGTCCCATTACTTCCCCACCTAGGGTTCTCAAATTTGGCACGCGGCTGTACCTGCCTTCTTAGGCTTTCTCGCGCGTTCATTATTCGGCACCTAGTTGAATGTTCGTTGTATCGCGCGACCCTGATTTGTGGAGTGGAATATGTTTGGACACGCCTAACCGAGAGGGTAGCTCGCGTGTGGAGCCATTGGGATAAATGTACTATGTGTCGGGGCGTCGGGGGGTATCCTGCCTAGTTGTGAGATACCGCCGCCAGCTAGCCGCTAATTTGGCTACTTTCCGTAGCTTCAGAGTTTTCTACCATCTGCGTCCGGTAGCTAGGTGCCCGCGTATCATGTCCGGCATACATGGGAAATATGTCTTGCAGGGGTTAACACTGACATGCAGGTGAGGCATCCGCATCAAGTAAGAAGAATATCGCGCCGAGCCCAATTATTATTGTTACACCCGACATACTTCGCTCCGAGACACTTTCATCTGGAAGAACGCCCCGTCCACACAGGGATACCGTCCGTGAGTTCACCACTCTACCCCCACATAGCTCGTGCTGAACCTACCACCGCACAGACCATCCACTCCATCCATAAAAGATGGCCATAACGCTCACCTACCCTCTATCCCAAAGCTCCTACCAGTAGCTCTCAGATAACCTCCACAATGATCTCTCGCGTCGCCTCCGCATTCTTCCTCGTCTTGGTCGCATTCACCATCTTCGCGGCTGCTACCACCACTACCATCACTGTCACTGCTGTACGCATCTCCTGGCGATGAGATAGCACAAGTTCTAACGAATGTGATTTCAGACGCCCCCCCCTCCCACGGCGACCCCGGCCCCCGCCAGCCAGTGCAACACCGGCCCAATCCAATGCTGCAATAGCATTCAATCCGTAAGTGTTGTCCATGGTTAGATCGTTGCAATGCTTACGAGGGCCTCCAGGCCAGCAATCCCGTCGTCGGGCTCCTCGCAGGCCTCCTCGGCATCCTCATCCAGCCTATCACCGCGATAATTGGTGTTAGCTGCTCTCCCATCGATATCTTGGGGATTGGCGGCAACTCTTGCAATGCTCAGGCCGTCTGCTGCGAGAACAACAACTTCGTGAGTCTTCTAAAAATCGGACAGATTCATGCGTGCTTACCAGATCTGCAAAGAATGGGCTCATTGCTCTTGGCTGCACCCCTGTCAACATTAACTTGTAAGGCAGTCTCCCACTATTTGTGGATAAAATGGTTTGGGCCCAGGGGAAGGAGTCGCTCGCGTGGTTTCTGGTTTTGTGAAAATCTATTGTCCTGTTTTCTGTCCTGAATGAATGAATATGGTATTCTGGTTTCCGGGTTAGATTCCACCGAGTTTCCCGGACTGATAAATCCCGCCGACGCGTCGTCCTTGACTCTGGCGTCTGGCAGTGGGAGGGAGAAGCTCGTCGGTATCCTCTCTGTCAAGGGGGGCATGTGCAGCGCTGTGCTGGTGGAAGCAACACCTACCACATCATTTTGATCCCAGGCGACGCCTCGGGAAAGCCTGAGGCCTATGGCTCGGACGCATCCCGTCATCCTTGGAGGAATTTGATGCGCTCAAGCTCAAGGCACGCCCAAAGTGGCACTATCCACAACAGGAGAAGTTGGGGGAGAGGTAATACCATTGGATTCGTTACGCACTGACAGTGTGTGCCCGGTTGGATTTTAGGGTTAACTGGTGGCTTGATACGAGTGTCACGACCATTTTGTCCTAGCCATCGATCGTGGCGTGGCAGAGAATAACCTCGCCAAAACCCCCGGCCTCATCGCAGCGCTAAACTCAGGAAAGAGTTGACGAGGACACGTCACGCCACACAGTAGCACTGTGCCCTTTTTCGGGAATCATGTTCTTTACTGCACCTCCGCCCCTTCCTAATAAGAGCGAGTGTTTGCTCGAGGGCGCAACTGAGAAAATAACAGGCGACTCGGACCGGCAGACTCCTTGATTAGATAATATCTTACATAGTCGTTCCTTGGTTTTTAGTGTTTGATCGGGGTGGACGCTGCAAACAAGCATGATGCAAAATTCAAACTGTGGTTACACCTACACCGGCACTCGGTATTTGGGCCGAGTCACATAACACATTGCATATCCGGCCCCGCCGTTGCTAGCCCCGTCCGGGGGCCTCAGGATCTAAAGCCGTCCATTTATCATCTACGAGGCATTGGGCACGCGTGTTTGGGGAGACATCGCGATCGGGCATGCGTGTGCATCATCTATTCGACCACGATACATTCAGGAAGCTCTTCGAGGGTTCATTCAAGCGTTATGGGTATTTTGAATACGATACCGAGGGCGAGATTGCACTCGGGCTCTAGGGATCCCACAAAGCACTATTACTCACAGATATTACACCCTAGTCGGAACGAGTCGGGTGGGCGCGTCAGAATAGATTTACTATGACATCATCACGTGCGAACGTGCTTGTGATGGCCGTCCAGTGTCTCCCACGATGATTTCCGTTGGTGCCCGTAACGCAGGACGGGTTTGCTAGCTGGCCACATTATCTGGCGGCATACAATCAATCTTTCGACCCTCATTTTTATACAACTTAAAGGCGACAATCCATTAACAGTTCTATTTGTGGTAGGACTCCCGTAACCACCTACAGTCTTGCATGATGTGCCGGCGGCAAATCTGACCCGTTGCACGTTTTCACTTACGAGAGGAGGATCATCACTCCGGGGCATTTGCGCGGGCCTAAACCAGGATGTTGGCAGTCACTAGGGAACTGACTGGAGATTTGGTCCGCTGTAGCTGGTTGCCCGTTCGCTATGAAACAACTATCTTCAGTTTGCCGCTTTGCGTTTCTAGCACCCAGTCCATTTGGAGCACCATTAACCGTATCTGCAACGTCTATCTTTGTTGCTTATGCTGTAATGCACGGTGGCCGGTCTCTCGATCCGTCTCACGAACATCCCCCCCAGGGTTCCTGCTCCCTATCAAATTTTGACATGCAGGCTTTCCCGCACGCTCATTATTCGGCACCTTCATTATATTTTGCAGCCCTGATTTGTGGAGCGAAATATACTTGGATGTGCCTCACCGAAAGGGTAGCTCGCGTGTAAAGGGAGCCATCGGGACAAATGGGCTACGCGTCAGAGCATCGGGAGGGCACTCCACCGAGCTGCGAGATGCTGATGCTAACTAGCCATCAGTTGGGTTTTGTCTGTGGCTCCAGAGTTTTCTATCATATACATCCAGTGCTTTAATACTTGTGTGCCACGACCAACAGGCATGGGAACCTGATGACTCTTCAGGGGTTAACACCACTGACATTCAGGTGAGGCATCCGCATCAAATCTGCAAGAAGAATACCGCACCGGGCCTAACTATCATTCTTGTTGTACCCGACATGATGTAGGACTCTGAGGTATTTTTCACTTGGGAAACACCCCGTCCGCGCAGGGATGTCGCCCGTGAGTTCACCACTCTACATCCACATAGCTCGTGCTGAACTTACCACCGCACGGACCATCCACTCCATCCATAAAAGATAGCCATAACACTCGCCTACCCTCCATCCCAAAGCTCCTACCAGTAGCTCTCAGATAACCTCCACAATGATCTCTCGCGTCGCCTCTGCATTCTTCCTCGTCTTGGTCGCATTCACCATCTTCGCGGCTGCTACCACCACCACTGTCACTGTCACCGCTGTACGCATCTCCTGGCGATGAGATAGCACAGATTCTAACGAATGTGATTTCAGACGCCTCCCCCTCCCACGGCAACCCCGGCCCCCGCCAGCCAGTGCAACACCGGACCAGTTCAATGCTGCAATAGCATTCAATCCGTAAGTGTTGTCCATGGCTAGATCGTTGCAATGCTTACGAGGGCCTCCAGGCCAGCAATCCCGTCGTCGGGCTCCTCACGGGCCTCCTCGGCATCCTCATCGAGCCCATCACCGCGATAGTTGGTCTTAGCTGCTCTCCCATCGATATCTTAGGGATTGGCGGCAACTCTTGCAATGCTCAGGCTGTCTGCTGCGAGAACAACAGCTTCGTGAGTCTCCGAAGAATTGGATAGATTCCTGCATGCTTACCAGATCTGCAAAGAATGGGCTTATTGCTCTTGGCTGCAGCCCTGTCAACCTCAACTTGTAATGGTCGATCCCCGCGACTTTTGGGTAAAATATTTCGGGCCGGGGGGAAGTTGCTCGCACGTGTTTCTCTTTGGCCTTGTGAAAATCTATTGTTTTGTTTTCTATCCCCAATGAATGGATTGGATATGGTATCCTGGTTTCCGAGTTAGATTCTGCCGAGTTTTTCGGACTGATAAAATCCCGCCGACGCGTCATCCTTGACTCTGACATCCAGCTGTGGGAAGGGAAAGCTCGCTGATATTCGCTCCCCCCGAAGCGGGCGTGTGCGGCGCTGTGCTTGTGGAAACAACACCGACCACACCATTACAATCCCAGGGGACGGCCCGGGAAAACATTGGGGTCAGGCATTGGTAAGACTCCGAGAACACATTCCGTCACACTCCAAGCCCAAGGTATCCCCAAATCAACCATTCGGAATGGAAGGAATTGAGGGATTAGTTACGCATCAACAGTGTACACAAAAGACTAGTCGGATTTTAGACTACTTAGTAGACTACCTGCAGCAGTGTGCAGCTTGATGCGCATTGCGGGCCATGAGCCATGACAGTTGCCCTACCCATCGATCATGTGACCGCGGACATCATGCGCTGCAACTTCAAGCCTGAGGAGTATCCGTTCGTTCCGGGAATCATGTTCTTTGCTGCACCTTGAACCGCCCCATCCTGACGAGGTATTCGAGGCATGGGCGACCGGCAGACTCCTCGATTAGGTAACACCCGGTCCGAGTCGTTATAATTGCTTAGTCATTCCTCAGTTTTTCTTGCGCCTTTGGACGAGATATTATCGTGTAATTTTACTTATATTCGAATCCAGTATCTACTCAATCGCCTGCTCTGACACGCACAGGCTTGTTCGGGCAAGAATTCGACAACAACGGTGGACGTTGCGGGCGAAGATGATACAAAATTTAAACCGTGGCTATACCTTGGACTCGGCGTTTGGGCCAAAGTCATGCAACGCATTACCTATACTATCTACTATAGTCCCGCCGTTGTTAATTCCGCCCAGGGGCCCCCTCAGGATCTAAAGCCATCCATTTATTATCAATAACCCCACAGAACCCCATGTTCCATCCCTACTCCAAATCTAATACATAGATCGATGAACCCTACGAAGGCCTCGACTGCTCGAATCACCTATTCATCTCCGATCACCCGTCGAGTCGTGTTCGATCTCCACCATGTTGTCGGTGGACCCAAGAGGGACGAGCTAGGTGGATCAGACGCGCTCCATTAATGCAGTCCCTCTTCCGTCTCGATTACCTTAAGCGCCAGGCATTGGGCCCGCGTGTTTGGGGAAAGCATCGCGATCGGGCATATGTATGCTTACATTCACCGCGAACCTCAGGAAGTCCGTCGAGGGGTCACTCAAACGTTATGGGTACTTTGTGAGGAAAGGGGGAGGCGATGTAGCGCACAATCTCGCCCTCACACTTAAAGTGTAACCCTCTTTATGGTCGACGAGACGATCGGTGCCGTGAAGACCTGGCTGGGATTGGCCCATTCCCCAGGAACAACTCGATGTTTGTCTGTTTAATACATTCAAGAGTGTGTTGTACCGACCCGCCCTGGTCTCTTCCTCTTGGGTGCTGGGGCATCTTCAAGTTGCATATAAGGGCACTCAGGCGTTGCTTTTTGAAACACAACTAGGAATCCAATCGACTTCAGGTTGCAGGATTTCAGAAACCTCGGATATTTGCACTGGGCTGGGGTGCTAACAACCTGAATCCCGCAAACGGATCAACGTCAATATTTAATATGACTCCCTACTATTCTTTGAAGCCAAAAACCCTTTCCCCACCCACCTCAGGCTCTGGGGGTCCCACAAGACATTGTTACTCACAAATAACCCACCCTACGATAGCAAGTCAGGGCGAATCAGGGCAGACTCACTATGATATCATCATGTGCGAATGTGCTCACGACAGCTGTCCAGCGTGTCTCCCCGCAATGATTGCCACTGGCACTCGTGATGAGGGGCGTGTTTGCTAGCTGGCCACGTTATGTGTCTGGCGACACACAATCAGTCTTTTGACCCTCAACTTCGCACGACTTGAAGGCGACGATCCATTCACAGTGCAGTTTGTGGTAGGACTCCCGTAACCGCGTACAGCCTGGCATGATATGCCGGCGGCAAAATCTGGCCCGTTGCACGTTTTCACTTTCGGACGGAGAACCACCACACTGGATTAACCAGGATTTTGGTGGCCACCGGAAACTGACCAAAGGTTTGTCCGCTGCGGTTGGTTGCCCGCTCGCCATGAGGTAACTAATTTTCAGTTTACCGTTTTGCATTTCTAGCATACAGGCCCTTTGGAGCACCATCTGCAACGTCTATCTGTGTTGCTCATGCTGTAATTCACTTTGGTCGGTTTCCCATGAATTCCCCCACCCCCCAGGGCTCCTGCTCTTTATTAAATTGACATCACTCCTCTTCCCAGGCTTTCCCGCGCGCGCTCATTATTCGGCGCCCGATCGGACGGTTCATTATATAGTGCAACCCTAATTTGTGGAGTGTGATATTTTTGGACGCTAACCGAAAGGGTAGCTCGCGTGTGGAGGGAGCTCCCGGCTGCGCGTCGGGGCGTCGGGGGGCGTCCCGCCTATTTACAGATACCACCGCCAACTAGCCGCTAGTGTGGTTGTTTTTTTTTGTTGTGGCTCCAGAGCCTTTCTATCATATGCGTCCAATGCTTTGATACTCGCGTTTCATGGCCAACAGACATGGGAAACTGATGACTCTTCAGGGGTTAACACCACTGACATTCAGGTAAGACATCCGCATCAAATCTGCAAGAATACCGCACCGGGCCTTACTATTATTGTTGCACCCGACGTGCTCTCTGAAGCATTTTCATTTGGGAAAACACCCCGTCTCCACAGGGATGTCGCCCGTGAGTTCACCACTCTACGTTCACATCGCTCGTGTTGAACATACCACCGCACAGACCATGCCCTCAAATCCATAAAAGATGGCTATGATAGTCACCTACCCTCCATCCCAAAGCTTCTTCTACCAGTAGCTCTCAGATAACCTCTACAATGATCTCTCGCGTCGCCTCTGCATTGTTCCTTGTCTTGGTTGCCTTCACCGTCTTTGCGGCCGCCGGAGGAGGAGGCTACACCACCACTGTCACTGTTACTGCTGTACGCATCTCCTGGCGATGAAATAGCACAAGTTCTAACGAATAGAATTTCAGACACCTCCTCCCCCTACGGCGACCCCGCCCCCCGCCAGCCAGTGCAACACCGGACCAGTTCAATGCTGCAATAGCATCCAGTCTGCGAGTGTTATCCATGGCTAGATCATTATAATGCTTACAAGAGTTTTCAGGCCAGCAATCCCGTTGTCGGGCTCCTCACGGGCCTCCTTGGCATCCTCATCGAGCCCATCACCGCGATAGTTGGCATTAGCTGCTCCCCTATCAGCGTCTTGGGGATTGGCGGCAACTCTTGCAATGCTCAGGCCGTCTGCTGCGAGAACAACAGCTTCGTGAGTCTCCGAAGAATTGGATAGATTCCTGCATGCTTACCAGATCTGCAAAGAATGGGCTCATTGCTCTTGGCTGTACCCCGTCAACATTAACTTGTGAAGTGGCTTCCCGCCACGGTTAGGTAAAGTGTTTCAGGCTGAGGGGGCACCCACGTATTTTTTGTGATCTCGTGAAAACTTGTAACATGTCCTGTCTATCCTGAATGAATATGTTCCGGCTTCCAAATTATATTCCACTCAGTTTTTTAGAATGGTAAATCCTACCAACCACGGAACAATTTTGACATAACTATTCATATTTACCTCAAAATTTATATATTCATAAACTTCCAACTATCCGTTTAACGCTTAACGACAGGAAGCCTCAATGATATAAAATCCAGCGCCTAGCTGACAATTTATTGAGTGGTCGTAATGATACAATGATATGATAGATAGTATTATGATAGATTCATGTACCTGTGCCGAACTCTGCGGAGCGCGATCAGATAGGCGTAGAGTCTACATGAATGATTGTTCCGTCGTCGCAGATAACCTTGAACCGGACTGGGGCCCGTGTTAACACCACGATTGATATCGGATGGGTAGGGCAAACGCACGGATACTAAAGGGGAGGCCTTTATCTTTTCGGATGCTTGTGAAATACAATGTTCCGGACCCTAACGGAAGTGGTGTCAATTTATATGGTAACAAAAAGGGGCCACTCATACCCTTTGAGCCTCTTATACGGAAACTAACATCGACATTCCCTTGCAGCTGGCTGATCTGAATACTAATTTCAGTTTTATTTATTTATTAGGTCACAGATCAGTCACAAACCCGGCCATGGATCCTTGGGTCCCCATTCAACCACCATTCAGGTTGTGGCCTAATCGCCTCGCCAAGCGTTTCTTTCAATTGGGCATCTTCTCTCACAGAACGCATGATCTGCCGGACGACCGAGCTCGATATCTTCTCCTGGTTGGTGGCTACCATCATAAATAAGCCCCAGCCTGCGACTCCAAGCCCCACGAATGCGAGCACGGTTGGCCAAGTTTTCTGCAAAACGGCTGGGTTATGGGCGGGGAGTCACAATTTGAGGTTAATTACTTTGATCAGCGGTAGTTCTCGCGCCTGGGATGCTTAGCATAATATGGTCGAGGCTTCGAGGGTGCAGCAAAAGTTTCCGGGTCTGGTTGGAGCGTTGTTCGGGGAGATTCGGTCGCGTAATTTTTGGTTATAACAGCAGAGCAGAATTTTGCTCGCGGAATTTTGGACACCCGAAGTAGGGCAGACATCTTGGGGGTGGAGGAAGTTGTGGTTTCACCTCCGGCTCAAATTTTTGAAATTTCTGAGCGAGAAAGAATAATCACGTGTTAGACTCGGAACGTCATAATTCAGCCAGCGCTTCATTCTCCAATGGCGATTATACGATGTTTATTATTTATAAAGAGACTAAACTAAAGGGGTTAAAGGAGACTAAAGTAAGTAATGTCCAGGTGGGCCTGCCATAAATATTGTAGGGAGTGTGCTACTCTGGCAGTGGGGCTGTCCTTATATATCATATCGATAATTAATTAAAGCGGAAATTTTATTACCACCCAGTGGCACGATTTACTGGGATTTCGTATCCACGAAGTTGACCTTCATAGGCAATTGTGGACGCCTGTCGGATTTCAATGCAGGGGCTGACACGAGATTCATCTCCCAAACTATATCCCTGTCTACGCTTGAGGGAGAGAATTCGAATGTTTTGATCAATGTTGATAATACGACCTCTGGTTCGTGGGAGATTAGTGGAAGGCGATGCCTGTCTTTCATTGAAACACTTACTCATCTCGAGCAGGGAAAACTTGAAACCGCTGGGGGAGAAATAAATTTATGCAGCTGATCGCTTGAGAAAAAACTTACATGCAGGCCCTCCCACCACCTAAGAAGGTCATTCTATGTTGGAGTGAATACAAGAATAGCACAAGAAAGCGGAGGGATTCTCACAGGTGTGAATAGACTCCCGGGACACGGGCATCTCGTAATTCCGACGGAAGTGAGTCGAGCCATCGTTCCGGTTTCCACTCTCGTGAATCCGGTCCCCATATTTCTGGGTTTCGATTGGAATTTAGGATAGAGACAGTGACGGTTGTGTTTTTCGGAATTGTGATTGTGTTCATTTCTCGTCCATCGAGGCCTTGAATGGGAGTCAGTAGAGGTAGAACTGCGTCTTTCCGTGTCCTAATATTTCAATTAGTATCGAAACAACCTTGAAACCTTAGCACTTACGTCCGCTGGACGAATGTAACCGGTGGGTACCTATTCAGAGGAAGAGATTCAGATTGTGTGAAACATCATAGAGCATTTAACGAACAGGCGGAGAGTTTCGCGACAAACGGCATCCAAGTACGGCAATGCATTAAGGTCGTCAAAGGAAAGGTCGAAGCCATCGCCAATTGCAGAAACAATTTCCTGACGAAGTTGGTCCTGGACATCTGGGTGTGTCGCCAGAAGATGAAAGATGCGCGAAACTGCACAGGATGTTGTGTCCATCGCGGCAAATGTCAAAGATCTGGATATATCTTAGAGATGCGTTATTGATAAACAGATGGGTACCCACGTCATCTATATACACGTTGAGTCCACGATTTTATAGTGAAGTGGCTGACTTACATGTCCTAGGAGTTCGACTTCAGGCAGACGATCTTGCTCGCTTGCTTCCATGTTTGCTTTCACTGGGGGTCGGACTCGCGTGAGGTGAGCTCATCAGTATGAGATAAAAACCTTACTCAAGACGCTTAGAAGATCATTCCCTTGTCCAACCTTTTGAGCCAAAGCCTCATCCCCAGCTTCCATTGCTTGCCTCTTGTCCGCCAAGATATCAACAGAAGTGGAATGCATGACATTAATGATATCTTTCATATCGCTGAGGTTTTTCCAGGGGAGAGCGTCTACCACGCGTCTTCTAAACCAAGCCGGTCCGATTTTGGAAGCGATTGGAAGTAAGTAACATTGGGAAAGGAAGAGACGGCCAAGAGTGGGCCTAAAAGGGTGAACATGTTGAGGGTCAAACGTCTAATGTTGTACTTCTAAACAACTCACACAAAGTTCTTCACGGACCGGCTATAGGGATGGGGGTCGGCCTCCAAGCTAAGTTGATCGAATGAAACCCCCAGCCCACTAGTGCCAACCAACTCGAGAGCCGTCCGTGTCATCCAATGGAGGAGGTCAATCTTTGGCAAATTTACACACATGAGACAACTGAAGTAAAATGGAGCCATAGGCGTACCTCTGATTGCCCTTTGGTAACTAGAGTTGAAAGGGTATTTTGAAGCTTGAAAACTCATGAATAAATTCGTTGACGCAAAGAAGCATTAATGACATACTCGATGTGTAACCTCCTGGAATATAGGGACTAAACATTCGGGTTAGTTGGCGGTATGTATTGGATACTGAATAACCTACTCAATTGCCGCATATGGACGTTGTTAAACACAGGGTTCAATAGTTTCCGCTGTTTGCGATGTTTATCACCTAGGGGATGTTAGTACGTTGCTCAAATGGAGGCCTAAAAGGTACGGACCAATGGAGGTGAACAGCCCGCCTCCGAAAGCTGCTTGATTTAACCTGCCAAATTCCAATCGTTCTCCGTCAGTAACCGCTTGGCCTTGTAGATTTCCTTGCCACTAACGCTAAGAACTGGTCGGTTTCTTCGTAAACGTCCTGCTCCTAAATTGAGCGCATCATCAGCATGACGAGGAGAAGAGGCAATTTCGTTACTAACCTTAACAACAATATGATGAAGGGCCTTCGGATCGGACAAATACAGCTGTCTTTCCTAAATATCGGGATTCCAGGTTCAATTGTATTCGTCAAGATGCAGGGAAAACATACTCCTAGAACACCATGAATTCGGACAGCGTTTCCATCTTTCGGAAGATTAGAATACATATCGCAGGGAGATTTAACAAAGCCTACATTGGTTTGCGAGATGTTCATGGAATTCCCAGGCATCCGGGTTGGCGAAATCTTTCATATTTCCTGTTTGGGGGGTTTAATGTCCAACCCAGAGAGCCAACGAGGATGACATCATACCGGTCAGCAGTGATGTGGAAGCGGGCCAGGAACATTGTCAAGGTCTAACTTCACTAGGAAGCGCTTGTAGATCTTCCAGCAGATCCAGAGAGATAAAGGGAGGATTAGTTGAAGAATTAAAGACATATGTTGAGGGGGTATTTTTTTAAGGAGAGGAACCATCCCAGGCGATCTTTATATATGAATGAGCGCGTCGCAGGAACCAGAGTTACTGGTTTCACCTTACCGTGGTGCGTTCCCGGTGAGTCCAAAGACCGCAACACACGGCGCGGCGGGGAGTGTTATGTATATCACAGCCTTGTTTTCGACATACGCCTATTAGATAAATACCGCCATCAAGGTACAAAGCCGACATCTTAGGGCATTTCTATTTGTGTAGGGAACGGCGGCTCACTGCCATTTGCCGCCGCCGACGACTTGGGGGTTATTAATAGGCCAGCCGAGCGGCTGCCGGCTGCCCTTGTTTATGAAGATTAATATTCTAGGTGCATGATCTCCAATCAGCGGAGGTGCGTCTGATGTTTCAGTATGTCAGTTGTGATTCGGGCTCACATCTTTCATTTATTGGAAGTCGAGTCCGATGACCTTGGTAAGCAGCCGCGACCCGCTAACTACTGTTCCCCGTCAAATACACCTTGTGAAGGCTTGGCAAACTACGATATCAGAATTTCCAATGCGCAATTTCAACAATGTGATCAAACCTATACAAAATCCTAAGGACTATTTTGTGGACTCCCCATCCAGCCCGAAAATTTGCCACAGCAGGTGGATTTGTCCGAATGGCCGTTCAGTCCCGAGAAGTGTTGCTCCTGCTTCATATCTATTTTCTGCTTTCTTGACCTCATCACAGATTACTTGATAGGATCGAGCCAAACGCGCCAGCGCGGCATGATGTATGTCATGGTGGAGTCGTTGCATTGATAGATGGGATAGACGCGGCGATTGGACCACCTCGGGCCCGGATAACCAAAGGGAGAAGTTCCGGAGCGAAGCTTGCAAGTCGGAAGCTTGGGTGTTGGGAATCCGCGATAAGGGTTCCTGACATATAACAATTAAATAATACTGGTAGACGGCTGGCTTAAGAGATACTTGCGTTTGTAGTCCTATTCTGACAGTTTTCTAAGAATTTCTGTAACCCAGCATCACGGAGCAGGTGTGTATACTGGTGCAGGTATCGGGGTTTGTATGACTCCTTATCATCAAGGAAAACTTACATGTTCCTCCGTAAGAGTTGAAGCTTTCTCAGTAATCAGGTCTTGAATAAGTTTGTGTTTTATGTGAGTGAAGGGGAAAGGGTCTAGAACACTCTATAAAGATTTAGCATTAAGAAAGGCGATTGCTTTGAGCCTTACCTGGAGATAGCTAAGACAATTGAGAACATATATTGGTTCATCCCATTTTGCGCGAAGTTGCTTTTTCGCAGCGCCCGCTGAGAAACACATTTCTACTACTGGATCAATCATTGTATCCAAGATCCGCTGAAATCCCACAATTCTTTCTTCTTTTTCCTCATCACCGAGCGACGATTGATAAACGGCCAATATCTCTCGAAATATTTGTATGTGTTCGACGACAACTGGAGGAGGTGATAGCGATTTGTCATCTAATTCCTTGGGGGGTCTCAGTAAAAATAAATAAAACCCCGCACGACCATACCAGTGGAATGCGGAGGAGAGCTCTCCCGCGGGTTTCAATGGATTCATAAAAAACCTTGTATGCTAGGTCCGTCATCCTTCAACGGGGAATCAGCTTGAACTAATTGCGGGAATGAAACATCTTAACTCGTTCAGGGAAACGGACAAGATAGCTTGGTCGCCGATCGTTCTTCGCATTGTCATATAGTAAAATTGTAGCAAATTGGCAATCTTATACGAAACAATACTACTCTCTTGGGAGCGAACCGTTTGCTGAATACGCATCTATAGAAGATTGGTATGATAAGGCACCAGAAATACAGAGCTGGAGTCAAACCTTGAGCGGCACACACAGTTTACCAACGGCAAGATCCATTAACTCGCGGATCCAGTCTTCTTCCTCACTTTCCCCGTCGAATTTACGAACACTCCCCACCATCCGACCGTCATTCTTAAGACCAAAGAGGCCTTCAAGGAACTCTCGCTCAGCGGCAATGGCCTGGTGTACCCACGCTAGCATATCCCCAACATAACGCATGGGGTCATGCGCATGCAGTTCAATTGGCCGTGGAAGGCCGGAAGGGCCCCCGCGAGTGAGAGCGGCAAGGAAGGAGCTTAATAAAGTTGCTTGTCGCGCTTGGGAGAGAAATGTCAAGGCTTCTCTAAAACCGGGATGAGTCACCTAATATGCTCCGCCAAATGTACATACGTTAAGAGTTCTTGCCGCGATTTGAGTCTCCGAATAGCCTCTCGCATGATAGAACTAACTTCAAGGATTGAATCCGGCCCCAAAGACCGAAACTCGTTTGAACACCATCGGAAAATCTTCGCATAGGCTTGCTCCAATTGGGATGCGGTAGACGCCATAATATCAGTGCTACTCGCAACAATTAGCCGGTCATCATTTTGAAGGGCGTAATATGACAGACCCAGATTGAGTTGGGCCATCCTCCCCCGCCATTAACAGGCGGCAATCATGCCGAATCCTCTCAGTTTTGTCCATCGCCTGGAAGAATCGTTTCCCCAGCGGTACATCCCTTGAAGTTAGCGCCTCCACTTCATCATTGCTGAGTGTAAATCTTGATAGAAATAGTGTCACAATAGAGCGCCTCATTTCGACTTGTCGCCTTCAGCGGAAGATTAGTAATAGTAGGAAGGGCAGGTTTGCGAAATCCAGTACAAACCTCTCTTCTCTCAAACTACCAGCGCGCTCAAGCACTATTTTGCTCGCATCACCAGTTAGTCTTAGTTGCTCTTCGGCGTCATCACAGCTTTTCCGCATGGCACCGGTGTGTTCTTGAAGGGTATCCAAGATCTACAGTTGAGTCATGTGTAAACACAGCATATAGCCCGAGAAGGAACGAACTTGATCCAAATCCCCCAACACAGCCAAGAATTGATTGCTACCTTCCGCGAGTCGTGTCTCCATATCCCTGCGGAGGTTCTTTCGGGCACGAGAGGCCAATTCTCCCGGGATTTGTTCATTACAATCATCGGCACGTCGATGTGTGGAGGCTTTTTGCGACCCATCTTCCCCGTTTGCACCCTCATGCTCGAAATTCTGGCGAGCCCCCGACGTGCCGGAACCAGAGTACATGTCAGAAAGTGTCCAGAGTGCCTCTCTTGTCGCATCATCTTCGAAATTCGTTCCAAGCACTTTGTAAAGTCTAGACGTGACTGGGTTCCGCGTCTGTGCTGCCCATGATTTATTGCGGTCCATTGTCGAGGTCATCAGAGACGAGAGTCGCGGTTTGAGCTGTCTATGCCTGTATAATTTGGAGTTCGAAATGAGCGAGACCATAACAGGACCACACGACCGGAAAAGGAAAGTTTGGATTATCATTGTGGCGCTTGAAACTGATTGGCCCATTGGTCAGTCACTGACTCTCAAAGATCTTGATTCTTGGTGCGGTGAAAATTTCGTTAAACAAGCATTAATCGCGGAAATGAATCCGACTCGGATGGCAATTGCGCCCGAGTCACGGAGTGATAGATTGCACTGGAAACGCAGGATAGCCGGTAAAACGGAGATCGCGCTGTGGGCGGCACTAATCAAAGGACCTCCGCGGGGTCATCCCTATTGGCTAACTGATCCACCGTGGGGCTGCGGCGGAGTCAGACGGTTTGGGTTATTTTGGTATGTGCAGTTATGATAGTATACTTCCAGATTCCAGATCCCATATAAGTATTCATGGGTCTCGACCTCACGGACACGGCGCCGATGGGATCTTTGTTGAAACACAGCTGGAATTCCAAACCCTGGCCTGGAGCTTGGGGCTTTTGGTCACTAGGATTGACGGGTTACCAGATGTGGATTAGCCAAAATCGTTCCCATTGGAGTCCAGACATCGTCACCGTTTTCCCCAAACTCCCCCAGGCTGAAAGAATTGAGACCCCCTACCCGGTATTTCTCTTGGTACTCGTTTTCGGTAGGGTTGGAACCCTGAAGATAGGTTCTATGCATCAAACCTAACTTAATCTTAATGGATATATTTTGGCGCTGTTCCGCTGACGCCGCATCTGCTGGTAAAAGAAATTTGAAATTCAACACCAAAACACCCGTCCTTTCCTTACGTAGTACATAATTCAACACCTGCATTGTACCGTCTCCTTGCATATCTGCCTCAGCATCGGAGAGCTCAAGCGTGCCCGAGCCTGATTTTGCGTTAGCATAAGCAGTGTGTGCAGTGAGGCCGAAACATACACAATAAGATACAGTGACCCAGTTTGACGATTTTGTATGCAACCTCCGCTTGTAGTCCCCGTAGTGACGATGCAGTTGGAGTACAAGCCAGGCATGACACCCGCCTGGAAGATGGAAGTACCATTAATGAACCGAGCTACGCGTGCAGACATGCTCGTACCATGAGATAGTTGCAGTACGAGACACTGGGGCCCCCTTCGGGATTCATATTCGTGAAACCGATGCTACATGTACGAAGAGTGTAGGTTCTTTCATATCCAGGAGCAACGGCGAAGCTCGGGCCTGGGCGAATGGGTCCTCAATTTTTACTCCTCAAGCGAGTGCGTGTGTGTCTTACTCACAACTGGCTTGATTCGGGAGATTGCAAGGGTAGGGCGGGGCCTGCTCGCTTGTGGCAAGCTCCTGGATTGCGTCTCGAAGGGCGGAGCAATCTGCGGAAATTGGTGGAATCGGACCAATATTCGCGCATGCTTGTGCACCTTCATGATTTGGTTCAATACACTGTGTTATCAAATCATAAACAGCAGCTTACATCCAAGGGTGCAAGCATTATTTATGGCGCGTTTGGACAACGAAGTCTCAGCAGGAGAACGTCCCACCAGCCGCTTCGCCATTGCGAGGTGCTCAGGGGAGGCTGGGATAGTGTTGACTTCGATTTGAGCCGAACCCACTGTTATGATGCTTGCGCCTGGGCCAAGTGAGATATCGTACACCATATTCCACCTCTAGTCCGCTTACAGCTCAAGGTCCGTTTGCACCTTCACGCCTCCAAACACACTGTGATTATGCTCATCATAAACCTGTCTGCTAGTAGAATGGCTGGCGAACCGAAAATCTTCCTAAGACTGATGCTTGTTTGTGTTCCTGTTAGCTATTGCCCACTATCGGATGTCATATTGGGGGGGTTAACCGAAATTCCTTACATTCTAAGGTTGGGAGGTCGGGTGAAAGTCGAAGCACCGATAAGGTACTGATGTGCCTCTGATTGATCGACTCATATTTACCAACATCCTTGCTCAGGTCGGAGCGGTGGAAGGCACTGGGTCGAAAAAATTATAAGCCAGAGTGATCCCCGTGTTCTTGGGAACTGGAAATACTTAGATGCTGGGTTGTAGATTGAAATTACCTGGGCCGGAAGTAAAGATAAACTCAGCGGTATTCAAGGTTTTGCCAATAACGCACTTCAGCAAGTAATGAAAAAAAACGCGCTTCCGGGTTCAGGTTCCTCGACAGAGGTATCTTCGAGCGCTACGACGGACAAAACGATAAAACGATGATATACACATTCGCAGCCATATTATTTTCGTGGGGGCTGGCCATAGCCACCTCGGAACCTAGGGCTGGGCCTATGCATTACCAGAGCCAACTGTAAGATGTCCAGAAATGGAAACAGTGCTCACGGGTCAAAGCTTCTATCTAATGAAATCAGAAGTTCAGCCCCTCCGAGCATAGCAATGAGTGGACCCTGTTCTAGTTATTCAGGGGGCCGATTTCGGCCGTAAGCCCTCCTTGCTTCAATCCAATCCAAGTGATCTCATGGTCACGACGGGAGATCAGTCGTGCAACCCCTAGATACATATAAGCATCGAAACGACCTGCTTTACCTCCACCCCCAACTCGTCGAACATGTGTCTTTCAGCTGCAGTGATATTTTTCTCTTCCCTCATTCGTTCCAAGCACTTTGTAAAGCCTATATTTGTCGGGGTTCCGCGTCTGTGCCGCCATGATTTATTGTGGTCCATTATCGAGATCATTAGAGACGAGAGTCGCGGTTCGAGTTGTCTATGCCTGTGTAATTGGGAGCTCAAAATAGGCAGACCATAACATGACCACACAACCGAACAAGGAAAGTTTGGACATTGTCGCGCACCCACTGGTCAGTCACAGACTAAAGATCTTGGTTCTTGGTGTGGTGAAAATTTCGTTAAACAAGCATTAATCGCAGGAGTGAATCCGATAATAATCACGCCCATGCCACGGAAGGATAGATTATACTGGAAGCGCAGGATAGCCGGTAAAATGGAGATCGCGCTGTGGGCGGCACTAATCAAAAGATCTTTCCTATTGGCCAACTAATCCATTGTGGAGCTGCGGCAGAATCAGGCGGTTTGGTATGTGCAGCTATAATAGTATACCTCCGTGTTCCAGATTCCACATATTCACGGGCTTCGACCCTCACGGATACAGTGCCAATGGGATTCATGTTGAAACAAAATAAGCCCTGGCCTGGAGCGTGGGGCTTTAGGCCGCTAGGATTGACGGGCTACTAGATGTTGATTAGCCAGGATATTTCTCGATGGAGTCCGGACGTCGCCATCGTTTCCCCCAAACTCCCCCAGGCTGAAAGAATTGCAAACCCCCTACTAATTATTTTTGTCAAAGCTCATTCTCGGTAGCGTTGAAGCCCTGAAAATAGGTTCGATGGCATCAAGACCTAACTTAATTTAATGGATATATTTTGGCGCTGTTCCGCTGACGTGGCGTCTATTGGGAAATTTGAAATTCAATTGGGGACACTATCCTCCCACCTATGTAGTACATGATTCGACACCCGCACTGTACCTCTGCCCTGAATATCCGCCTCAGCCTCGCGGGGCTTAAGCGTGCCTAAGCCTGATATTGCGTTAGCATAAGCAGCGAATGCAGTACCCAAACATACTCAATACGGTGCTTTGATCCAATTTGAGTGGTTTGGTCACAACCCCCGCCCGTAAACCCTGAAACGGTGATACAGTTAGACAAGGTGGGCATAATTCCCGCCTGGAAGGTGTGTGATTCGTAAGCTAGGTTGCGCGTGCAGGCATGCTCGTACCATGAGATAGTAGCAGTACGAGACACTGGGACCTCCTCCAGGATTCTTATTCTGGAAAGCCATGACACATGTACCGAGAGTGAAGGTTTGTTCAAATCCGGGAGCAACGGTGAAGTTCGGGCCTAAGTGAATGGATCCTCAATTTTTACTCCCGAAGCGAGTAGATATATATTCTACTCACAGCTAGATTGATTTGGGAGGTTACATGGGAAGGGGGCCCCGGTCTGCGCGTTTGTGGCGAGAGTCTGGATCGTAGTTCGAAGGGCGGAGCAGTCTCCGGAAGTAGGTGCAGTTGGACCAATATTTACGCACGTTGGAGTACCTCCATGATCTGGTTCAATACACCATGTTATTGAATCACGAAGAGCAGCTTACATCCGAGTGTGCAAGCATTGTTTACGACACGTTTAGATAACGAGGTCCCAGCCGAAGAACGTCCAGTCAATTGCTCCCCTATCGCGGGCGAGGGGGAGATCGGGACAGTATCGACTCTAATTTGAACCGAGCCCACTGTTATGACGCCTGTATCTGGGCCAAGTGAGAGTCGGATATTTCACGCCATATTTCACTTCTGTGCTCACTAGGTGTCACAGCAGCCAAGACGGTTGGTAGAATCAAAGCAGCAAATCCGAGAGAGAACAACATGAGTAGAGATAAACAGAGGGAAGACTGTTTAGCGAAGGTTGGAATGCATACCACTTCGCGTTTTATACCTACCCCGGAACTCAGTACATACCGATGTTAACGGTGGTATGGTTGAGAGACCCATGTCTTTTCCGAAAGGTGCCTGATACAGGGGAGTGGTTCATTTGTTCCTCGTAAAGGTACAAACTTTACAAGGATAATTCCCTCGCCTTTGGGGCCCTTCACGGGTTGGTAATGATTGGTGGCCCGGAATGCACCGCATCCAGAAAGCTGATGTGGGCAACGATGCTGTGATCTCTGGCGGTGGCACTTGGCGAAGCGGGTCCCCCCCGTAAGGTCGAGAATGACTGTGATAAACGCCCAATATTATGCGTCCCTGATAATGGAAGGTTCCCCGCATGAGTGGTCACCGGCCGCTACATATTTGGGCGAGTGGAGGAAAAGGTTTTGACAATCTCAAGCTGAATCAAGAGATTTGCGGTATATTGCTTGATGAAGTTTCCGACGGTGGCTAGAAAACGCGGAAACGCCTCCAAGACACGTCAATCGAAACTATGATATCCGTTCCGCATGGAATGAAAATATATTTCCCTTGCATGCGGCACATTCCTTTTCGAGGCGTAAGCGGCCACGACGAGGGGCGATCGTTCGTGGCTCAAGAGCCGTTTGCACCTTCACACCTCTAAACATACTGTGATTACGCTCGCCCCAAACCCGTCCGCTATGATTGACGGACCAAAAGCCTTCTCAAGGCCAACGCCTGTTGATATTTCTATTAGTCAATAGATTCCACATGAAAGAGGGAATCCCTTACGATCTATGATGTGGCAGGACGGATGAAAGCTGGAGCCGATGCACAACCGGTTGGTATGTCCCCGACTGGCCGACCCATACGTGTTAACATTTTCGCCCAGGTTCAAATGAGGCCATCAATGCCAGCACAAATCAAAGCGGAACAGGGCACCAGGTCGGAAAAACTATAAGCCAGATTAACTACCGTGCTCGTGTGGAACTAGCAATGCCCGGATGCCAAGAGTAGAGATTGTATCTACCCTTGACCTCGACCTAGACATTCCCGCAGAAATATAAAAACGTGTTCAGAGGTATTCGAGGTCTCGCGAATGGTATACCTAAGCAAGTAAAACAAAATGCTGTCTTCAAGCATAGTAGAAATATGTTTGAGAGCTACCACTGACAACAATAGAAAACGACGTACAATCAAATCTACACCCGTGTTATTTACCATGCGCACCTCGCGAGGGCCAACCATCACAACCTTAGAACCTGTGCTAGGTATTGTCAGGACCAACTGTAAGATGTAGAAACAATCCTCACAGCACAAAGCGCCCGGGGATGCAACAAAAGCGAATGGAGGAATCATATTACCGGATATTGGGCGGCAGGTCCCCACCTCCTCTACCTTATAAAGTTAGCACAGAAACCCCGCACACTAATTCCAATCGCTGTCAATCCGTAGATTTAGATATGTAGGGCTCATCAGCATGTAGTAGGTGCTGGCGGGCGATAGGATGCTCATTTTCGCCCTACAGGAGGAGGCTATATGTTTTCAGCACCACCCAAACCCATCACGCGGTGTAGGTGAGGTACGACTATCAGATGGGATAGCGATGAAACGCAGAATTGGCAGGAAAATGAACGAAATTGAGAGCGACTTCGAGTGTTAGTGCCTGCATCTACAGAAGTGATGAGACATCCCTCGGCGGGAGCCATGGCATTCGACATCTCAGCTTTGGAGTCCCCGACGTATCAACTGCTCGGAATTCCATTGAGGGCCAGTATACGGTTTCGGAGGAGACTTTGATTGTTTGTAGTGTTTGTAGGATGAAACGTAAGATCCGGGTTGAATTATCAAGAAAGTACGCCAAAGCGGGTAGCAATAATCGAAACTGTTACAGTCTACTGCGCTGGAACAACTGCACCCGGAACAATGAAGGAAGAAGAATATTGCTCGCTGCTTACTAAAGCTAACGAAGGGAAATATTAATGTTCTCACGGATATCCCACCGATGATAATGATAAATATTGATTTCCGTCTTCCCCACTCACCCCACTCGCAGATTCGCCCAAGTAAGAAACGAATGTCATCACACCAGTGCATAAGTATGCAGTGCGGAGGCATGAGCGGTACCGTCGCACCGATATAGAAAACTTATCAAGATGCACTTCCACAAGCTCGAGGTCCACGGAACCTAGTGTCGCATTGCCGGCGCGAACGATTTTTATTGTACTCCTCCACGAGTACATCTATCCTGAATCGGCCCATTCTGTGCTCAGTAACAGGTATCACATGTACAGCGCGTGCGACATTGGCACGCATTAGAATTTAATAGCGACTCCCCAGCGTGATGCGATATCTTATCGTGTTGGCGCATTGCCTCGTTATTGTAGGGCAGGGCGCGGCCCTGTAGCGGGGCCTGGGCAAGCTCTGTATCCGCCCTGTTTTATCAGATAATAAGGCTCGTGGTTAATCGAGTCTTCCAATGAGAATGTCAACTGATCCATGCGTTTGGTGACACGGGCGGGCCGAGTCTCCTACATCAATGCCACCGCACACTGAAAATTGGCCAAGGATAACCGAACGATTTTCTGCTATTATCACAATTGCGAAAAGTCTGTGGTTCCTGATCGCGAATTGTTCCCCTCCTCGAGGCTGTTTGAGTTCCACTTGGCGTAGGCTTCCGCACCTGGGGGGCCCCGCCAACAAACACTATCCACAGGCCGTGCTGGAGTGTCGGGATGCCGCTCATGCGTTATGTAAAGTGTATCGCGTCGTTTACATACTGTTCCATCGCATCTTACTCTTCAGTTGACCCCCATATTGCCAGAGGTACTGAGGTGTGGGATTATCCCTCCTATATTACGCCCACACACTGAAATGTACACTAGCCGCGCATCGCGTCCAAGTCGCTATCCAACACGATCGGAAGTCTGATCCTTCATAACTGAAGACATCAGTGGATGGAACCCTGTCGTAGTTATCAGGGAGACGGTTTTCGACCCTCCCTGTTCCAATTCGATCCGAACAATCCATAGTGGGCGGGGGATCGGATATTAGCCTCTGGGCATATATAAACGTCGAAACAACGCGCCTCATCCCCACCTCCAACCCGTTGAACATGCGTTTTTTGGCCACAGCGATATTTCTCTCCTCCCTTACATTCGCCCTCGGTGATACTGTCACCTTCTACAAAAAGCAGGCATGCATCGACCAAATCGGTGCCACGCAAACCTTGAACAATCAATGTGTCTTATCCAAACCCGACCTATACGCCCAAAGCGTGTATGTGACTTATGACAATACAGACTCATATATCAAGGCATATCAATCCGATAAATGCAACGAGAAGGCATACAAAGTTTTCAAGAAGTACGGTCCAGGATGCCATTCGTTCGATGGCTGGACGATCGGGACCGTCCGCAAAGCTTGAAATTGCTTAGGTTAGTTTTGAAAATATTTAATCGTGGTTTATCGCTTACTATCATACCACAGCCGTTTTTAAAAGCTATTTTTAGAAACTGTGGGCTCCTCGCCTCGACCCCAGCCACGGGAATTTTGTGGCGCAAAGATCAATTATGGATGGAATTTGGAAGGCCTTCGTCGCTAATTTTGTTTCTATACTTTTATTGTACAATTCAAAGGTTGATATACCCAGAAACCACTGTGCTTTACGAAGCGCGAAACGCGTGAAACAACATCCCTTCATTGATTTGGCAAGAAAAAAATCGGAGAACATGAAAGAAATTTGACCCAGGGTAGATGCAATCGCCAGTATCAAGAAATATCTTACATTGGTTTATGATATACAACTCATGTGGCGCCATGCCGAAATGATTGACGCCTGCTAAACTTCAGCCCATAATACTCCGGCCTCAAAGAGGTCCTTGACGACGGTGGACTCGTAATAGTCTTCCGCTGCAGCCCCCATACATTTACGGAGAGGCTTGTGGTCGTCAAGCGCAACTTGTGCCACTTCAAGATCATGCCGATTATATTCCTTTAGTGCGTCTTCCACCGCGGGCCCGTCCTCGAGGTACGCGGCCCTGGTTTGGTGTACCATCACCAGCCGCTGCAATGCATGACATTCGCCAGTAAGATTAGGGAACATTTGCATGCTTTTGTGTGAACCAACGAGGACCAATGTGGTAAGCGCAGGGAGATGCGCGGCGATGCCGGGGACGAAATCATCAAAGCTAACATTGACCAGTGCTAATCGCCTGACGGAGCGCCAATTAATTGACTCGGAGGAGAAGTATGCACCTCTCGGTAGGATTCCTGAAAACTCCTCTAAAGCGCTGCAACGCTGGAGCGCGCTAAAAAATCGTTCGGTGCCGCAAAAGGACATCGTACGATGGGAGCTATCGAGACTCAGCCGCCGCAGGTGGGGACCTTGTATTTCGAGGACGTTCGAAAATATCCGCTGCAACACGGGCATGCATGCAAGGTCGACAAATGGTTGCGCATGGTGGATGGAGAGGGAATGTGTTTTATAGAAGCGCGTCGAAATGGTCGAATGATATTGGCGTAGTTGTCGGGAAGTGTGTATAACCACCGTACCATAAAGATGAGGTCGGGCAAGAGCCGAGAAGAGGTAAGATACAAGGCAAAGTGTTTGCAGTGTGTTGGACACATCAGACCGGTGCCCATATTGTAGACAGTGGGAGGGAGCGGTTAATTCCCGCACAATGTTATCAATCAATTCTGTAGGGAGTCTCATGAGTGGTAATGGTTGAGGGGATTCGATACCGCCCTATGCTTTTTATATGACATAGGAGAGATCGATCCCTGAAACATGTGGCACTAAGTGCTGTCAACGTTTCAGTTGGGGTATGCTAGACCTTAAGTATTAGGAAATGCTCGTAAAAGACCACGCACAATCCATTTACCACGTTATTAATAGGGGCCGATGGAACAAAACGTAACCGCGTTTGTATACGTGTAAGTAACCCGCAAAATGAACGCAAACCCCCAGCACGCACAATGGGAGTGGTGCTCAACACCGTAATGTTAATTTTACACTCGAGTCATGGGGTACCATCGACTAGATTGCTTTAATGGGGACATAGTGGGCGGTAGCTTCGACAGTTGGCATCAGACCGCACAAGCGTCGTGCTGGCTCGAAGTGGTGCATTTGTGTTCCCAACAATCTTGGAGGTCCTTGAAATTACCCGGATCTCGATTCTGGCGGGCGTCATTCGACCATTTGACCGCCGCTGGGTGATATCCTGGCCAAGTGAGCGGAGATTGTGTTCTATAAGCTGATCGGGCGTAAGTCGATATATCCCTTGTCAGAAACACATCTGCTGCTGATATGCCATAAGTCGAGACAGCGAGCCGGCACGCAGGCTCTCACTTGTTCAAGTCAGAGGGTGTTTAAATCCCCTAGCTGGCAGGCTGATCGTTTAAATCAGCGCAGAGAGTATCTTGAACATATGACGTAATGGGGTTGGAATGGGAGTTGCCGAAGTTCACACGGGTCCACGTGTCGAATTGCCTTTTGTCTGACAAACAATTCCCACATTCGAATCGTTTCTCCCAGACAACAGGACTATCACCTCGCTGTAAGAATGGCAAAGAAAAAGAATAAGCAGGTATGAATCCCATCCCTTAAATGCAGGATTCTGGTCTTACTATATATTCTTAGATTATCCGACCATGGTGCTGGTATTGCGAGCGTGAATTTGAAGATGAGAAAGGTGCGTATACTCAGTATTTTGGCATCGAAAGTTATGAACAGGGACTAATTTCGTCCAAGTTTTAATGCAACACCAGAAGGCCAAACATTTCAAATGTAATATGTGTCCACGCCGCTTGAACACGGCGGGTGGGTTGGCTGTACATATTCAGCAGGTCCACAAACTTGAACCAGAAAAGTGGGCGGCTTCCCAGACCTGTATCATCGCTATTATTCACCCTACAAAAAGTTTGCCAAGGATCGATAACGCCATCCCGGGTCGAGATGGTTATGAGGTGGAAATATTTGGCATGGAGGGGATTCCTGCACCCGATGTTGCCGACTACAAGCGACGCAAAGAGATTGAGCTTGGATTAGCCGCAGGATCCATTTCCCAGCCTCCACCAAAACGGCCCAAAACGGAGAACCGTCCACTATCTGAAGAAGAGCTCAAAGCCCAACTCGAAGCCCATAAAGCGTTGATGGGAGTGGGAGCTGGGCCGAGTGAAAATGTTTCTGCTGGTGATTCGAGTTCTGGTGGGGTTTACGGTGCGCCGCCCCAAGCATATGCTGCCCCTCCTATTCCACCAGGTATGCCACCTCCCGGAATGATGCCACCCCCCGGGTTCTTTCCAGGCGGCCCACCTCCGCCAGGAGGCTTCCCCGGTCAGCCTCCCCCATTCCCTCCTTTCATGCCAGGTTTTCCCCCTGGGTACGTATGCTTTTGTGATAAGTTCTAATGGGCTTAGCTAACTCCGCGCAGACCTCCCCCACCAGGCTTTCCTCTCCCTCCTGGCTTCCCGCCCGGTGGACCTCCACCCTTTCCCCCTGCTGCCGCCCCGGGTCGACCACCATTCCCCCCTACGACCTCCCATGAACCTGGCCCCCCTCCTAACTTTACCCCCGCAACATCCGCAGCACCACAGTTTGTTCCAGCCCAACAATCTTCATCACAACCCACCAATCCACTGGAACAGGAGCACAACCGGGTACTAAGGCCAACACAACTCACCCTCCCTGATCCGCAGTTGGCTCAACAGAACCCGCCGTTCAAAAAGACCACTGTTCTCAAATATGCTGACGCTAACTTTTCCCCCGTGAGACCTCCATCTTTATCTTTCGGATTGTTTCTGATAAGAAATAGGAGGAACATAGGGCATATCATGTTAAATATGCACTGCCAGCATCCTCCGAGTCTACCCAGGCACCAACTGAAGAGACTCGAGGAAAGAAACGAGCACGGGCGGAAGATTTCCTGTAGCTCCGCAATCAGTTTTTCTTTCTCTATGGTAGGCCAGCCTTTTCGCTCCATCTATGCAGTTGTGATGTAGTCCTTCGTACGTACTTTTCATCCTCTGACCTGGCATTTGACTTCACTGTACTACGGTTGGTCTTTCCTTGTCTTTATTCTACCCCAAAAACTGCATTATTTGAGCGTGAGCAAAGGTTGGTGCCAAGTTGCACATCATCTGTTATCTAAACCCTGCTTGTTGACTCGAAGATCTCTCATCCGCCACCCTTACCCATAATTTTTCTTCTCTTATCATTGGACCTGATCACTTTCTGTTGGGGCAGCATCCACGTATGCTCACCAAGTGCGTCGGTCTGATCTCAGTGTCTTCCAAACCGAATGATATATTGCAGGGCTCACCCCCTCGATGCTTGCACCCTAATCAATGATCGATAATCCCCCACCGCTCTGCCTACTCTGGCTGTAGATGTATGGGTTGGTTATTATCAGGCCAGGTGTAAATAACCATGGCTGTAATGAATGTCAGATTATCTATTCATCCATGCCATGCCGCCCAGAAATCATTCGACCCCATTGACGCCAATATGTTTCATAGGGACTGATGATGACAGTCCTACAGTTATAATAGTCGCCCACGACGTGAGATGTTCAGTTCAAGTCGATTGTCAATCCGTTTCTCCACGATTATTCCTCCGGATAGTGCGATCAAATTATTCATTTTCTGGATGGGGATAGGTGGAGGAAAAAAATTCGGTACGCTCACCACCCAGGCGATGCACTAGACTTGATTCCCATTCCTTTTACCTTGGCTGTGAGGGCTTTATTCTATGAAGAATACATGGGGCCACATGAATCCTTCTTTTCCAGCCGTCGGGACTCCGTCCAATCGGCCCGGTAATCCTCGGGTCCGATAACCCGTGTTTATTCGATTTATACCACGACCAAGTTGGCGAACCTATACTATTCCCTCAATGAGCTCTCTCGCAAATATGTCATCGCTGTTCTCCCTGGCGATGGGATCGGGGTCGAGGTTGTGCCCCCCGCCCTACGATGTTTAGATGCTGTCGCTGAACTATGCGGGTTCAAATTAGAATTCCGTTCATTTCCTTGGGCATCTTGCACCTACTATAATGAGCATGGAACGATGCTTCCAGCTGATTGGAAGCCCCTTCTGCAGGCCTGTGATGCAATATACTTTGGTGCAGGTACGTAAATCTAGTGTGTGTATGCCTACCAGACTCAAGCCCCTGCTAGTTGGCGATCCCGCGACCGTACCGGATCATATCTCTCTCTGGGGAAGTATCCTCACCTTCCGTCGTGAATTCGACCAATACATCAATCTCCGCCCATGCCGTCTGATCCCGGGTGTCCCATCCCCTCTTGCCAATCGATTAGGGAAGACGATTGACTTCGTCACTGTCCGCGAGAATACAGAGGGCGAATACAGCTCAATCGGTGGAAGAATTTTCGAAGGGACAGATAGGGAAACGGTCATTCAAAACACAGTATTTACTCGCACTGGAGTGGACCGTGTCGTGCGGTATGCGTTTGAGGTGGCGCGGAGTCGACCCGCAAAGAAGTTGACCTCCGCTACAAAATCCAACGGAATTGCAATCACGATGCCGTATTGGGATGAACGCGTGGATTTGATTGCCAAAGAATATCCAGACATCAAAGTAGAGAAGTTCCATATCGACATCCTTTGTGCTCATTTCGTCCAACGACCCCACACTTTCGACGTTGTTGTCGGGTCTAACCTCTTTGGTGATATTCTCTCCGACCTAGGTCCCGCGTGCACTGGAACTATCGGGATTGCGCCATCGGCCAACCTCAATCCATCCGCGAAACGTGACGGTTCGCAGGAGTGGATGCCCAGTTTGTTCGAACCTGTCCATGGTAGTGCGCCCGATATTGCGGGAAAAGGGATAGCAAACCCCGTTGGAATGATTTGGGCTGGGCAGATGATGCTTGAGCATCTTGGTGAACATCAAGCAGCCCAGGTGGTGATGCGCGCAATCGAAACAGTGCTGAAAGAATCAAAGGATGCTCAGGCGCGGGGCGACTCTAATTTGTTAACGCCCGATATGCTTGGAAATGGGACCACAGAGGGGCTTGGGAATGCGATCGAGAAGGAAATAAGGGGTCAGTCGATATAAGCTATATATGTCCACAATAAATCGTGATTCCATCAAACATCATACAAAAAACATCCGAACTACACTATTTCAACATTACATGAACTTCGATTGCGAACGGAATGTGCATCGACGTTACACAGGGCCCTTACACCCAAAGGACGTCGCCGCTCCTGAAATATTGAAAGTCGCTCGGATGGCTTCTCCGGCACCCCACATCCCTTGAATTAGACCGTCAGACCTTCAACAACCTGATCTAAAAATAGAACATTTACCTAGACACGCCATTGCAAGCCCTCCGAGGCTCATACCCAAATTGAAAAGTTTGAAGTAGAATCGACCGGAGAAGAGACCCTATTACTCGATTAGCCGTAGAGAGTAGGACGTCACGAAGCGACACACCCTCCTCCATCTCGACCATTGTCCCCAAGTATCAATACGATTCACGATTCCTTTCCCAGGAACGTACACTTCATCAGCAGCCATAGCGTCCGTAATTACATCATAGCCAAACCGCATCAGCGGTGGGAAAGTATACGTGAATTGCATGATGCATATGGCTGCGATCAAGCCAGTGATCGTTTGGATTTGGGGGATGGCAGAACCAATTACAAACGCTAAAACATCGAATATTAGGAGTGATAAATCAACGGCAGAGTCGCACCTACCGATTGCCCAGTAGAAGATTACCATCGCTGTGTGATGGAACATTAGAACGGGGTTTTATTGGAGCAGCTGGGATGCGTACTGGACCAAACAAATCGGCCTCGCTTAGACAACAAAGGAGGACCACCAAACCAATCTTCAACGATGTTGATGTATACAACCTCTGTAAAGCACGAGTAAGCTGCAGTTCGGGAATCTGACGTTAGGACGAACTAATTCCAATATTCCCATACAATCCAGCCGCAATGATCCCACTGACGAGAGAGAACGCATTGCCTTGTAATGATTTCAGCGTCGTAGTGGACAATCAATGGCTTAGACCGACCGACTGTTTGCCATGAGAATCTACTGACACCCTGAAACGCAAGCGGAAGGGTAAATTGCCCTTGGAACGCCTAAAATGGGTGAGCATACATCAAACGAAAGGAGAGGTGATTGCTGACATAGATGAATACTCCATAGAGGAGATACGCAGCAAATATCAATGCTTGGGCACACATCTGGTACCAGGATGGGTAAACGCTATATACGGTGAGTGAATCATTACCATTCCCTTCCAAAAGTCCATTGGTCGCCTCATTTCCGCCATCTGTGATAGGGATCAGTATTAGAGATTCCTCTAAGAAACGAAAGGGGCAGACCATTTCGGGGAATATCATGGCACCACCCCAGGCGAATACCTGCGCCGATGTTTAGTTTGGAACATGTGGGAGTTGGCTTCGTACCATGTTCATAATTCCATTGACCTTCCAAGAACATATTAGAATCACACGCCCTGAATCAGGAGAGAATGACTCCATACTTTAGAGAACAAGGGCAGGTTTACAAAAGCGTGGGTCATTACAGGTCCTTCCATGACACCGAGGGACGTCTGAGCTGCTTCAAAGTTCGGGGGACTATGTGCTACAAATCCCATAGAGGTGAAAATGATCAGGAGATTAATCCTAAAACGGCGATGAGCTGGGAAAAGTGTGACGGAAAAGTTCCCAACCATACGGCCCCATTCGCAAGCCAGCCATAGTTCTATGTGGTATTAGTATCGTAATTTCAGCGCGATTAGAAGATATAACACACCCTCAAGGTTCGAATTTGCCCAATGATCATTCCTAGGAGTGCCCAAATGACGATACAGACCGAAAAACATAACTAGGGTGACAGTTTAGTCCAAGATTCAACTGTAATCGATACGATACTCACGCGGCGTTTAGACATTTGGTATACGGCCTGCCCGTTGCCCAAGCAGATGGTAGCCACCTACCACCACAGATGAGTATTATGCATGCGGGCGAGTAGTTACACAAACATTAACGAGAAGCTGTAATCCTTGGAGCAAAGAGCACGCTCTTCGAGCGGCCGTGCCAAAGATCCGCTCCACAAGATCAGCATATGTTTTGACCGGATACCGGATAGAATCAAGCCGGATGTAGAGCCTCCATAATATTAGACCAGTATATAATGCAATAACGCCCACTAAGATACTCTGCGTCAAAACGGGTTTGTGAGTGGGTGGGAGGGCACTCAACTGAAAAAATAAAGCAATATTCCTGGAATCTGTTAGAAACAGCGAGATCTGAGAGGTATTAGCTTACCAGGGACCCAGCCAACCTGCGAGATCGCGAAAGGGGCATTGAAAGGGCCAAGAATATCAGTAGTGATGAGGTAGAAAACCGAAGCCCAAGAAGCAACGCGCAATGCGCGGGTAGCGTTCACTTTTTCTTCCTCAAGTGCAGTGAAGGAGCCCATGCTCGAATTCTGCACATCCACGTTCACGTTAGGACCTTTGTGGTCGGAAAGCCTTGAGAACCATCCCCTCTTGTCGACTATCCCGGCGGCGGCATCTTCATCCCGTCGTTGAATCGCAGCTTGATGCAATACGTCCTCAAATGCGACATGGGCATGGTGATATCCAGCTCGGGTTTCAAAAAGCCCCTCTTGCCTTTCTGGAATACCATGGTCGACAGTGTCAATAGAGCCAGATTTCTCCCGCTTTTCCATTGTGGGTGGTGGAATGGGAGATAGGAGCGTTTTGGGAATCCTTTCTTCTCATATACTGGCATGGGAACCTGGGAACCTACCAAAGTCCCGAAGGTGGATGGTGCATATTTTAGGACCAACAAAAATAGGGTCTAGAGATATGTGTGCCCCAACTAAATGGCTCCCGTGGGATATACCAACGCCATGGAGGAAGATGGACTACCTCAACCACCATATAGGGTTGACGTGATGATATGGTAGGGGATATAGAATGGCTTGGTCATGAGTTAGCCACTGCGGCCATGGAATCCTCGTGCCGGGAGAAATAAGAGCGTGAGATATTGGAGCGGGTGGGGACAAACCAGGTGTGCCTGAGAGATGAACATAGTGCCATTCTGGGGAGGCATGGTGAAGAATCTATATGATTCAAATGTAAGCGTTCCAACGGTAGTCCTTGAGTGACAAAAAATCTTGCGTTTACCTTGTAAATACAATTTCACATACCCAAACTGACCGACCGATAATGCTTGAAGATAAGTCCTTCTATCTGAACGAGCAGCCACCCGTTGCTAACAGTGCAGTCCCACAGAAATTTGTATATGACCAATCGCCTGTCATCGGTTATCAATCATCCACATCAACATACGCCAAAAATAATCACTATCATTGATTATCAAGAGAATATTTATAGATCACAGCTCCTACCCGGGCACCCCGACCACCTAGCCTAATGTTTGCGACTCGGAAATGGAGAGCTGGGGTAGCTACAAGCATGGAATTGTTCTGCTCGAGCCTCGGGGCCATACGCTGGGAGCCCTATAAAATTTGCTCCCACAGCCTCCTCAATTGCAGCGACGAGTAATCCCGATCTTTCATCATTGGCGCTACTTCCATCGCCCCCAACAGCACTTAACCCCAAGCGGGATTTGACCTAGATAGCACAACTCCAACTGTGGCAGCTTGCTTGCGTAATGCGCCGCAAACACAGCCATGTATTCCCGGTGCCACCCCTCCCATGCTCGACGCAGAATCCGGCCGCGCGAGTCGAACGTTTCCTCCAGCGAGGTGTGCACGCCATCCAACAGCGCGCGATCATTGGGACTGAGGTATTGTGTCGCATCAGCCGCCTGGGGGAGATTGCGGTTGATGTAGTATGCCTCAGGACTCGGGTCCAGCATTGGGTGTACATCAGTGGCGTATGTCTCCCGGGAGAAGCAGAGCGTCGTCAGCGAGGTTAAAGGGGAAAGTGCTTCGGCAAGATCGATGTGGTTGACCTGCCAGGTGTGGCGCCATCCCGATTGTTGGCCGCCGAGAGCCAGAGGTGCTTCAATGTGTCGATCGAGCCGATGAGTTGGAGGGATTCTGAGGAGATGTGATCCTCGATCCATGCAAGTCGAAGCGCCGTTAGCCCGCGGAAGCTCGAGAGAAGTGGCAGCAGGTGATTATCGAGTATGACTGAGGGTAGGGCGCCGCTTGTGGTGAGGGATTGCAGTTGGGTATTTTCGCAATGAAGGACATCATACTGCTGTGATTTCTGAGCTTCCGGTGATCCAGTGAACATGCGTCAATGAAGGCAGACATCCGCGCGATTTCAGGAATGAACTCGTCTCCTGATATGGAATGTCAATCGCGAGCGAAGCGACACCGCTCTGGGACCCAAGCAGCGCTGATAACATTTTTTGGTCAATCTGAACGGACTCTAGGGCGAGGATCCGTAGATTAGGAAAGCGGGGAGGCGGCTCTGAGAATGAATGAGCGTAGCCCTGATCGATCTTCCCCTTCCAAACCAGATTGGTTAGTGTGGGCGCAGCTTGGTAAGCATACTTGTAATAAATGGCGCGCTGTCCTCATTAGATTCTTTATCAAGGGGCCAAGTGACATTGAGCACCAAAGATTCGAGAGCCCAAAAACGTGCATTTCCTATCGCGTGAACCGTGAAGACGTCATTTAAATGGGCGTTTTCGAGTCGCAGATGTTTCACGGGAGTCGATGTGAAACAACGGATCATTTCGCTAGACATGGTGGCCGAAGTATCCCAGTCCAGGTGGTATAGATTTGGTAGCGCGTCGCGTATGACAGCGCACGCCCTATCTAAGTATTCTCTCTCGAATTTTTCTTCTTTTGACAGCCGCGACCTCCTGCTAGCTGGAGAGAGAAACATGAGATCATCGAGTCTGGTTCCAAAATGCGAGCTGCGAGCCGTCTGGTCGTAGCAGATAGAAACCCGCCGGACGCAGGACCCAATGGTGAATCCAGGGGATGTTGCATTTTTCTTGTCACGGACCTCGGCCTCAAGGAGATTCAAGAACTCCAGGGACGCATCGCTAGCGCCCATTCTCACTTCACAAAATTGGATCGAGCGCGCAAGCTGTCTGCAGTCGCGATCGACGAGGGCGAGCGAGGCAAGATCAGTTGGGGAAAGGTAGGGCGTAATGTGGCTGATAAGTTCGATAGGCAACTGAAATATGGGGAGCGAAGAGGTGATGGATCGCCCATTTGTTACGCGGTCAAAGCTAAGAGGCAGCATTGTTTTTCGCTTTCCCTCGACAAACACTGGGGATCAAATGAGATCTGATATCTGGAGGTTAAAATCTATACTTCGTAGAGGGAAAAAATGACAGGTGCTCACTCTTTTGCCCGGAGGAAAAATGGTAACATTACGGGGGCGATCAAGATCGTCTTTTATATGAACAAATATTGGTCGACAGGGGCATTTTTAGGGACCTCCCCAATGCAATGAACGCAGCCCAAATTCCAAGAGCGCAAAGGGGTCCTGCCGTACGAGTAGGTGAAGTTACATACAGATATCCGGCGAGACGGAACCCCCGTGCCAACTCGTGTCGTCGAGAGGGTTCAGGATGATGCTTGCCCCCCAGGCGATAGGGGTAGCAAGCAAGGCGGGGTGCAATCTAGACGTAAAATGTGAGCGATATATGATGGGTTCTCGTAACGATTTGCAGCGTGATTGTAATGTGCCTAGGCACGAGGCAAGATACGACGAGGGAAGGCTGAATTGGTGTGTCGTCCAAACTTGCATGTTGGGAGGCCCAGAATACCAGCCAATGCGATCCAAGCTCTTTAAGATAGTGCCCGCCCCCTAGGGTGCGTGGATGGTGGGCAAGGCAATTCAGACGTAAAGGTCTCCGCAACAATTTGCAGCGTGATCGCAATGTGCCTAACGCGAGGCGAGATACAATGGCAATACGGAAGGAAGGGCTGAATCTGGTGCATGTGTCGTCCAAATTTGTTAAGAGGCACAAAATACCAGCAAACGCAACTCGAGCTCGACGTAAGGCGGGTTACAATTTCAGGCGACTTGGGTTGGCCCTTGGTCGGCTCCGTTAGATTGGAATGTGCAACATTCAACTTGAAAGTGGATACAAAGTCGTGAACCGCAGAAAGGTTGAGGATACTAGCCATGACGTGTGGGCTCGGACCGGACCCAACTAGATTGAATTCGGCAGTATTAAGGCATGTGGGCGGGTAAAAAAAACTTTTAGCGACCCAGGTCGACCCTTCGTCAGTCCGTGAGATTGAGATGCAGGCGGGACTTGCAACATTCGCCTCCTGGATTCCGACATTTCGTTGCTGAAGGTGGTACTGGCCGACAGGGCTTGAGGTCATAATGTGCAGTAGCTATTAAGCCAAAACGCCAGATGACTCGGGCTGGACCCGGCTGGATTGAACTCGACCGCCTTGAGGCACGTAAGTGCAAATAAAAATTCAGGCGACCCGGGTGGGCCCATGAGATTCCTGCAACATCCGCCGACTGAATTCCGTTATTGCTGAGGGTAGGTACTACGTTATGCACACTCTCCATGACGTGGTTGATAAGACTAGGATGGCGACCTGCCAGTATTCACATTCCATATTGCCGGAGGCCGAGCACGACGTCCAACCGCCCAGCTGCTGATTTATTCCGTCGTGGGTAGAAGTCGTGAGCCGGCGCATGTGCCCAAATTTGTGTTCCAAGAGGCACAGAGTACTATATAGCCAAACTGAGGCCATACATAGATGAGCAAAACGCTAGGGTCCTGGATCGGACCCGACCGGATTGAACCCGACAGCCATGATAAAAATTTTTGAGCGACCCGGGTGTGCCCATAAGATTCCTGAGACATTCGCTGACTGAATTCCGTTATTGCTGAGGGTAGGTATTACGTAGTGTATATTCCCCATGACGCGGGCGTCGGCTGGTGTGCCCGGTTGGCGGCTTGCTGGTATTCACATTCCATCATCGCTGGATGTCCAACATTCAGCTGCTGATGCTAGTATTCCACTATTGGTGATGGTGGGTAAAGTTGATGTATACATCATGATTCAGATGTGACTTGCCAATATGCCGTCATCACCAAAAGTGTCCTCCCTGTTGATATTTCCACCACATAAACCGTTATTTTGTGTTGGATTCCGCAGCCGATACCGGAGGTCGCAACGCTGTATAAACTAGAATATTTTTGGAACTCCATGTGGGACGGCATTCAAGACTTGTCGCGTGAACCGAGTCTTGGGTCGGAGATGGAAGAGGTTAATCATCCCCCACGGAAACCAGCGATTTGGAGCATCGCTGATTTGCTGGGACTGCCAGCAAGGATTCGCCGCCATCGACAATCATAGAATTTTGTTCGCGGATACACGTATGATGGCCTGGATAAGTTGGTGGCCAGAAAAAGAGATGCTCCGCCCGAGACCTTCAAGCGACCCTCAAGTTTGACCTTGTTGACGCCGAGCCATCCCGCGAGCCTGTCCCGTGCGCTTATTCACTGAAATTTTACCCTCGTCCCGGATGTTGCTCCACTTTCAATAAGCGTCGACAATTCCGCTATGCAACATTTCCGGGGGTAGACTGGGAGACACAGTCAGGTAGAGTATCCAATGGCATCATCCCATCGCGGCCTAGATCCCGGATATTCCCACTTGTCCCACTTTTCTCATGATGACAAGGTTTCCGAACCGCATCTTTCACCGAGTTACCAGTATCCGGTACCCTGCCAGTTCCAGTATCTGTCGCTCCGATCCGCCATTGCGGACACAAACCCCGTCGTGGCTTCGTTTGTAGTCAAGATTTAGACTCCATCTCGGTTAATGATTCACCAAAGTTTATTGTGGAATCTGCCATCCCGACTACGGCGGACCTACCCAAAGCCTACCAGACATCTTATCAGCTCCAACTCCCAAACCTGGCTGGGCAAAGCGAAACAGGCAGGGAATATACTGAGCTTGTAGACTCCCTGCTGTTTTGGGGCAGATACCGCCTCAGTCGAGCTAAATGGCCCCTACGTAGCGACCTTAACAAGGCAAACTCTGGGTTGAGGGCTATCCAGAGCGGCGCATCTTCGGAACACAATCCTAATAACGTCCGAGGCATCAGAGCTCGTGAAACCCATTCGTGGTGGGATATACATTTCATTCTGACAAAGCAGTTAGGGGGCAGTGCCAGCTGTTCATCGCTTGTGTTAAATTGGCTGGCACCGTGTATCGTCGTTCCCACCCAAACGAGAACAAGAGCAGAGAAGGTTTAGAAGCAAGATGCGCTAAAAATAACCGCCTGTCTCATCGGACGTGCGTGTACAAGTGGGTGGCGTTGCTTGGCGCACCCTGGGAGCGGGTGACTCGATTAATAGAAAATTTTGTTTTACCCCCAGATCCTGTTCGCGCTGACAACACAGGCGCCTATATACTGTATTGTGTTGGGGCGCGAATCCGCATAATCAATGACGCGATGGGAGCCGGGAGCTGTTGCCATTGTTAATTGTATCCGCACCGGGGCCGAGCAAAGCTGCGGCGCGCTATGGCGGGGCGGGTGCAGTTCCTATTCTAGGAGCTCCGAGAATACTGCCAGGGCAGGCTAGTCCGTTGGTCTCCGTCGCGACCCATCTCTGATCTTCGTCTCTCTGCTCGACGTGGGTGGGATCATCCACTGACATATTCCTTCTTTTCGTTCTCCGTTTCGCTTTTCAGGGTGGCTTCTATCAATTGATGCTGATTCGAGGTGTCAACGGCAGATCCGCACAGATGTTGCTATCTGTTATGCATCAGGCAATCCCAAGACGAGGCCAGGTCACGCGAGGCGGGACCCGGGCCTAGGGAAGACGGTTTTTGATGTTCTAATTAGCCGGGCATAGATACTGGCGCCCAGCATTGACATGGGCTTTGGGCTGTTTATCCTAGAGATGGAAATAGGATGTCCAAATGCTGTCGTTGCGCAAGAGGGCCTAGTGGAGATGCTGCCGGGAATATGGCGCCACACAGGCGGTGGCCCCGCTTCCGCCGCCGTCGTGAGCCCAAGAGACACTAGGCACGGCCGAGCCTGAGCGCTTGAACCCGGGCGTGCACCCCTTTTGGGCCGGGTTTCCTACGCCTACGGTGGTGGCGGGGGCAATGGGAACCTGCACTCTATTCGTGCTCAGGTCCAGCGGAGCGAGGAGCTTTCCCCAAAAAACGTGACGTCGGATCCGTCCGCATCGTAGCGAAGAAAAAAACCAAAGACAAAAAAACAGCATTGCCAAGCAAGCTGTGCAACAAAACACGCATCGGTGCGAATAAGAAAAATGGAGGAAACGAAGGCCAGAATCGTATCGGGCGGTCAATGGTTCTTTGTCAGCCCGGCGCGACGGCGGCGGCACCATTTCGCGCGTCCAGAGCTAGCCGGGGGTCCTGTGACTCGCCCAGTATCCCAAGCACTGCAGTACGGGCTCTGCGGGCCTTGGGGCGGGGCAAAGAAGCTCGGAAGCCAGTCACAGACAGCGCTTGTGCCTCCAAGCGCCTCCCACGCCGCCAGCTGACGCGCCCCAGGCGGGGTACCAGGTACGCGAAGCAGGCTCGCCGGGCCGGCGTGGCAGCCCGAGCGGCAAGGAGCTGCGCAAAGGGGAAGGGCGGGCTCGGGCATAGGCGCCAGCTCATCCACTGCGGCTTCTTGATTATATGACTCTTCTTCTGCGCTCGGGACTCGTTGCCCCGTTGGGAAAACGGGGCCCATTATCCAGGCGGGGTGCCCGTTATGGAAGGCGGGATGTACCGGCGATATCCCCGTGCGGGTATGTTTTTTTTTTGCCTCGTTTCCCGGTCTGGGGGGTGATTAAGCATTCGGACTCTGGGAATATTGCACCCTGTTACCCCCTGTGGCTCCTGGGCCTGATGGATGGGTGATGCGAGCGGATACGGCGTCTCAGCGCCTTGTAGCGTCCCATAGCCGACGCGGGCATCAAATGATCAGGGCACCGAGTCATGAACACCGACGCTTAGCAATGGGGCCGTTGCAGGCTGCAACTGCAATAATGGCTCACAGTACCTGAGCCAGTAATGATACACTTTTTTGTGCCCTTGTCCTCCCTGTGCGCCGTCTCAAGGGACACACAAACCGGGCCTCAGGCCCATCTCAGTCAATATCCAATATCCAGGCCATCCAGACCCACCGCGCCAACGACACCCACTTGCGAGTCGCGACCGACGTTCGACGCAGAACGCAGGGCCGCCCCGCCTAGCGCGCATGTTGTATCCAGCTGGATCACCGCAGCCCTGCCGCACCCACATCCGCGTAGGCCGCCCCTCCCGGGCGCCGCGCTGGCTTGGCCTGGCTCCCCACCGCGTCGCGTTGCGGGCTCTAGCGGGAATTCTGATACCAGGCTGCGCGCAGCCCTTTCCCCCCTTCCCCCTCGACAGCCAATAGCGGCCGACCCGGGGCTTTGGCTTGGCCCCCGTCTCCCATTGGCTTTGCACGTATATTAGGCTCCATGGATACATCATTATGCTGCCCTCGAGGCCTGAACCCTGAGTCGATCCTGCGCCAAGCTGCGCAGAGTACGCCGTCGCCGGGGCATGACCGGTCACGCTGGCGTGGGCGCCCGGCCTGCCTATCGCCTCGCGTCGACCGTGGGTGGCAGCGGGTGTCACGTCCGGGGCCCCGGGAATTTTCATACCCATACCCAGAGCTCGTGCTTCTGTTCTGCGACCTTCCAGAATCCGAACCCACTGGCAGCGATAGCCGTGGTCATATCATGACGCAGCCAGCCGCAGCCGCAGCCGCAACGCCGTAGCGGTAAACGTACGGCACTCGGTAAACAGAAGATGGAAAACAGAAAATGGTAAATAGTAAACGTTAACGATAAACAGCCGCAAGAAGCGATATACACTAAGCAGGAAACAGCAGTCGACCAGCAACGGAAGGTCGAAACGGTGCAGTACAGTCGTCCTGGCCTGGTCGTCACTGGCAGGCAGAGTAGATTGGTAGCCGAGTCTGAGTTTCAGATCGATCTCGCGCAGTTTGGACTCGAGTCTGAAAGCGGGGCACCACGATATGCTGCAGCAGCCACGGTCACGGCCACGATCAGCTGGGGCCCCGGATCCGGATCTTGACCGAACGATTGAAAATTCTGATTGAAATTCTGCATCTGATGCAGAACTTCGCAGACGCATCACGCGCCGCCCCCACCCGCTCTCCTGTCCTGTCACGGTGTCACCGTTCAGGTGCCAGTACCCGTATCAATACCACTACCAGCACACGGCACAGACATGGGTGATGCAGTGTATGACGCGTGGGCAACCCAGCCGCCAGAGATAACGACAATAAAATGCCCAATGCGGAGCTGAATGCAGACAATGGCGCAGCCAGAGCGGGCCCGGGGAGCCCGTGCGCACCCACGCCACCGCCGATGTTTCTCCATTCTGCGCCGCGGGCTCCCATGACGGGTGAGACGATGGTGAGGAGCCGTTCCAAGGCTGTCGTGCGGCGCAGCGTGCGGCATTGGTGCCAGTGTTGGGGGAGGACAGTAATCCTACTAGTAATAGCAATATTGAGTCTATCGCCGGTGCCTGTGTCAATCCATCGCAGGCCCACGACGTCCAAGTTCAAGTTCGGCTCCGCGTTGGCTTCACATATTATACGCCACGCCTCATGTATTCACGGATAGCAATAGCAACAGTTAATAATAGGAACGTCGATGCCGGTATGCACATCATGCAGTACTCCACGCCGCGGGCTGCAACGTCCAGGTTCAAATTCGGTTCCGCGTCGGCTTCATGCTTCATGTATCATGTATGATGCTTAATACACCCGCTAGCTAGCCATGTCGGTAATGTCAATTTCATATGAATGAATCCGGCTAAACCTTTGACGCACCCGCGCCCAGGGCCTAACACCCGCGCTTTTGAATTTCGGCGCTTTTGTTCCCAAGTCCTTTCCCCCAAGTCCCTTTATCACTCCCCCCGGTCGCTACGACCGAAAATGCAGCAAAAACCCAATAATTTATTCTCATCTATCTGGGGCAATATATATAAATATATATTTATTTATTGATTCATTTCTTCGCCATCTCTTCTTATCCCATCCCATCCCATCCCATCTTCTTTCCCCATCTCCCCTCTCCCTCCCCTCCCCCTCCACAACACCAGGCGGCACCACAGGGGCACCTTTTAGCACGATATAGAGTAGCCAAAACGAGGAGCAAGCAATGAGCGTGGGGGGGTACATAGTCTGACAGTAGTCGAGCAAGCACAAACAACAGCAGTAGCAGTAGCACGAGGTGGTAAAACGAGCGAGGCACATATAAAAAGAAAAGAGAGGAGAGGGGGGTATGTAGATAAAGGGAGGAATAAAAAAAACAGATAAACACATATCGCCGTGTCCGGCCCAGGGATAAGAGGAAAAAAGACTCTACATCATAACACCCGCAAAGCCTGCGCCCATCATGCCCATCGCAGGGTGCACGCTCTGGTGGTGCTGTGGGTGCTGCTGTGGATGGTGCTGCGGCACCCCCATGCCCATGGCGGCCATCATCATCTCGCCTGCCTGAGCCTGCACCTGCTGCTGCGCCTGCGCCGCGGCCGGGTCGCCACGCCACCCCCGCTGTGCCTGGCGAGCGTACTCTTGCGCGGGCGCAGGGCCAGGTCGTAGGCAGGGCTGTGCCGCTCGTCGTACACCGGTGATGCCACTGGGCTCCCAAATGATCCTGACCTGACCTGACCCTGATCCAGAGTTGGAGCGGCACGGGGGGCGAGGGTGATGCCGGCGGTCGAGATGTGCAGCTGGGCGGGGGGAGAGGTGCTGGGAGGGGTGGGGTGGGGCGGCGAGGGGAGCCCGTGGGAGGTGGCAGGCGGGGTGAAGAGCGAGCGCTGGGCGTGGATCATCTGCTGTTGCTGTTGCTGTTGCTGCTGTTGGGCCTGCTGCTGCTGTTGGGCCCACTTTTCCTGGAGGTAGGTGGGGTCGTATACCTCGGGATAGGCGGGACGGGGGAGGATGTGGGCGAGGTGGAGGGGGGGCTGCTGTGCGGGGACGGCGTGGGCAAAGGGGTGTGCGTGCTGGGCATGGCGGAGGATCTGGATGCGCTCGTCCTCGTCGTGGGCAGGGGAGTAGTCATCCTCCTGCTGGTCGTCGTAGGGGTCGTCGTCGTCCATGATGCCCTGGACAGCCTCGAGCTCGCCGGCAAGGACCATGGAAAAGCCGTCTGAGCGGACGGGCTCGTCACAGCGGGGGATGGCACTGCGATCGCGCCACTCGTTGAGCTCGCGGCGGAGTGCGTCGGCCTCGAGCTTGAGCGTGCGAAGCTCACGGGCGGCGAGGAGGCGGTGGCGGCGGGAGGCGTGTATGTGGGCGATGGACGAGTTGACGATGGAGGACTTTGAGGGACGACGGATCTGGGAGAGGTTGGGGAGGAGGGCAGCGAGATCGAGGAAGCGGCCGTTGAGAGTCTCTCTGCGCTGGCGCTCGACGGCGTTGTGGGTTGCACGGCGCTCTGCGGTGTTGGCGCGCCTGCTGGGTTTGCGCTTTATCTGGGGCGAGTCTACGACCGGGGAGACGGGGGTGATGGGTTCTTCTTGTGGAGACATGGCCATCGCGAGCAGAGCTCAAGCGGGATAGATGGGAATTAGAGAAGCCGAGCAAGGGTCGCGAGGTCTAGGGGAGGGATGAGGAGGAGGAGGAGGAGGACAATGGATAGTCAACTCACACCAAGCGGGATCCTTGTTATCGGCGAGGAATAGGCGGGTAGAGGGAAAAAAGGCTGTCACTGTTCAAACTCTGTCCAACTCTCTGCCATTATAATCTCTTGATCCAAAAAAGGCACACTCCTATCTCCGCCCGCAATCGGCCGGTCATCACACGCCAAACTCCCGGGTCTATGGTCCCGTGATATTCCTCCTTCGGATCATCCCTCCAATCCATTTCCCTTATCCCCGTGATGGTCCCCGCCTCCCGACGCTCTCGCTGGCCAGGCACACATTCCTTTTTATACATCGGTCCCAAAACTCCTCCGATCCATGATGCGCCCCCGGCAATCCCGGCACCCACCATCCCTGGCAACCACTCCGAGGACATTCGACGGGGCCATCCACCATCCCTGCCCAGCTACCCCACGTGCACATCCTTGGGCGGTACGTCCACCCCGGCCTCGACCGTGCACAATCAAGCTGCCGGCTCCTCCACCGGCGAGCAATTCAACAGCAACAACACACGACGCACTCCCGCTATGATCGACATCCTAGCTGCCTCGACCACATGCATCCGAAAAACGGGCACACGACCATTTTCTCGCATAATCGAATTACCACCATTCTCGCTGTCCAGCTACTACTCCCAGGTACCAAACTTCCCGCTACAGTGATCGACGATCGACTTTCGCCGGGCACCATTCTACCTGCCCATACAAGCGCCTCGACTAGCCAGCCGCCAGGGCAACAACACCTCCCGCCGATCACTTGATGATTGTTAATCATCATCATCATCATTTTGTCTGCCAGCTGCACCTTGGCCGCCGCGGGACCCGGCGGCAGCGCAGTGCCGCGCTAACGTTGTACATCATCATTGTACCCGGCATGGCCTTGTTTTTCGCGTCCCCAGGTACGGGCGCGCACCCCCCGCCTAGCGTCAAAATCTGTCCCCGGGCATCAAACAGCCTCGGGCGCATGGCGGGCACAGCCCTCCTTTCTTGTTCCTTTTTGGGCAAAGCTTGTTTCTTCTCGGGGTCGGGTTTGTCATTTAGGCCCTCATCGGGTTCTGTCGGTTGGGTCGGGGTCGAATCATGTTTGAGGCCGAGATGGACGTGCAGTTGACGTTGATTGCTGATTAGGATCGCCGTTGTGTATTCTATACTTGGAGAAACATGATATCTATCCTGCATATACCCCTTCATGCATCCTGCATCACCGCTCGTGGCCTCAGGCCCAGCCAAAGCCTAAGCCACGCGACGGCGATCCTCGTCCGAGTCGCAAACTCAGATGCCCATCCAGATACTCGTAACACTAGTACTCGCCTCGTATCCAGGCTGGTCTCCAAGTTCGAATATCCTTGTTTCACCTTTTGGCCGCCGCTGCCTTGGCACCGGGAAGCACCTGGCCCTCGCTACACGCGGAATCACAGGCATACGCACTAGTCGCCGTGTAGCTGACTGTCAGCCTGATCGCCTCCGTTCTGCTGTGGTATATACTTGGGGTATTATACCAATTGGGGTGCCGGAGCCACGGTGCTGTGAGACTCGTATATGTTTCTGTATTATACTAGTACAATTCTCAAACTCGGTCTCGTACACTTGGAATTATCGTATATCCCAGTATTCCGCAAACGCAACCCGCAATCCCGCTAATACCCATCCTAAACTGCACTCGCCGTATCCCGGGCACCCAGGACCTCCAGCTATAAATACCCCCCGGCCGCTCAATCCCAACAGCAGCCCAACAGCAGAAGTGACGCTGTGCAGAGCTGTGCACGAAAACACGTGGGTCGCACATCTGATTCGCTGTTTTCGATTCATGATTGCGATAGCGAGGAGAAGCGCAGGTGCAGGGCCGGCTGACACACGCGTAGGCATATGCAGACGAGGATGCGAACGAGGGTGAGATGCGAATCAGAAGAACGGAGAGAGAAGGAGAGGACGGGAGAAGAGAAGCGAGCTCGAGGCTCAGCTGCCCACCTGGGTCCTGGGCCCTGCGTTCTGGGTCCTAGGCCTTCGTTGCTGCTGATCCCCCCGTTTTGTATCGTTTTGTGTTTTATCGTATCGTATCGTAATCCTATTCCGTCATGTCGTCCGTTTCGGGGGGCTGAGGCGGGGTAAACGATCTGGCTCTTCCTCTTCCCCTTCGTGGGGCGGGGTGAGTATCCCGCCTGACCCGCAGGGCCGTCGAGCCGCTGGCCGCGGATGAACGACACGACGCGCGTCCGGCCGGCAGTAGTATACCCGCCCCCACCCACAGCTTTCGCTCGCCTTCCCGCGGCTCCCCGCACCCACCATCTGCCTACCATCTGCCCGCTCACCCCTTGGGGTACAATACACATGCAACTCCAGCGAGCGGGAGGGGGAGGGGTCGTGCGGGATACGGTCCGGGTGCGGGGCACGGGGGTATGTGTCGTTGTTTCTGATTATGTGGTTTCTGTTGTTGCTGTTGCTTCTATTTTTACCCCGAGTTTAGGTTTGAGTTTGGGATTGGGCTCGGGGTGCACTCGGGGTGGAGCTCTGTTGTTGTTGTCGTTTTCGGGCTTAATTGTTGGCCGGGGATTCCTAGTCCGTAGCTCGTAATTTGTTATTTGGGTTTGGGCCCGAGTTTGAGTCCGTTGTGACGGCGAGTTGTGCATAGATGTCCCGCTACCAGTTATACTGGACATCAGATACATATACACTCGCAGCCGGGCTCGGTGGCATTGCATGCCAACCTGTGGGAGTGCCCAGAGCCTATAGCGGTGACATTGAACGCTATCAGCCAGTCCCAGCCTAATCCCATTCCACCCATTCCCACCCGCGTTTACATTCGCTTCGTCTTCGCAGTCATTCCCACCCACCAGCGCAGCGCACCCGCAGCTGCAGCCGCTCGGCACCGCGCTCGAATCGCGGGAGTTGTAGAGCTCTGCTGGCGCGCACGGGACCAGTGACTATGGCGTGCTTCTGGCCGAACACAGGCAGGATAGAATAAATATAGAATCGTGATGGAACAGGCCGTGTCATGACATTAAAAATGGATACATATAGAGAAGAGTGGGTGGGAGCCGGTGGGAGTGGGAGTGGGAGTACGGTGGCGGTGGGATAACGCGGCGGCCGTGCTGTGTTGGTGCTGTTGCGTCAAGGTGTGCCGGGGCGGGAGCGGGAGCGGGGTGAGCGCGCTACGGCGGGTGTATCTACTGCCAGGGTATTGATGAGCCCAGGGGGTCCAGCCCCTCCAAAAAACGCAAACACGAACGCAAAAACATCAGCTTCCCCTTCCTTTCCGTCTTCCTTTTCGCGCCGCCATGACCTGTCAAATGAAAATCGACACGAATAGCCCGGGGCTGATTAATGCATCATCCCAACTCGTCCCATCCCATCTCCTGCTACTGCACGGGGCTTTTTCGGCGCTTTTGCTGGCCGGCGAGCGGCGAGCGGCGATTGGGTGCACTGGCCGGGCTCGGGGGTCACGGGGCCCTCGCTAGTTGGGCAGGTTCTTGCCCATGGCCATTGGTGCATGTCATCCAAAGTTGACGAGAGTCGTGAGTTGCAAGATGGAATTCCATTTCGTAATTACATAATGTGGGGTTGGAAATTTGGGTTTGATGCGCGAATCGGGATCCGGGTGCAGTGCCTAATGCGGATGTTCCTCTAGAGGCTGTTGCATAACAGACACAAAGCAACGGTGTTTTCGGTCCTCGAGACCGAACTTTAAGTTTTTCCAAGGAGTCGTTTCGAGTTGCCAGATCCGGGACGTTGGGCTCTACTACTGGTTACGATCTGGAACTAATACTAATCCTACTTCCACCGCTTAGTGCTATTTCCGCGGGTACTACTTTTGGCTCCCATGTCATTGTCATGCCAGCCTGCCAGCAACACCTGCCAATGGCCATCACCCGTCACCTTTCCCCGGATGTCAACTCGTATCAACGGACCATTCATCACTTCATCTACCATCATCGAAACAACTCTGCACTGCGTCACGCACAGAGATGGCCAACCCAATACGGCCCTCCTCCCCTTTGTTCCTGTGGGCGGAGCATCGAGAAACGGATATATCTGGAATATCACATAGCTTCTGGGGCACGAGTGGGGGTCTCGCCTCGACTGCCCCCAAGCACTAGCCCACTTGTCCCCACAGCCACGACCAGCTACACAATAAGCAGTGTGTTACTTCCCGAGAGCGGCGGCATCGTGCTCGCTAGTGGGCCGTACCTCGGGGTTCCCGTAAAGAAGGCAGGCTGGAGGCCGCTTCCCCACACTGAAGAAAGGAAATATCTAGAATGCCACATAGTTTCCGGAGACACGACAGATACGAAGAGGGGCGTCACTCTAAGCACGCTACTCTGAGGCCCCGAAAGTCATCCCGGGTAGAAAAATCCTAAAGCACCCTTCAGCTGCTTGCGGTGTTACCTGGCCAATCCACCGCTGACCTCAACCTCGCGCGCGCAATTGACCATGGCTTATACATATCAGTGCACAGCCATTCCTTCATTCACCAATCCGACCTGCCGAATTCAATATAATCGGGTCTGGTAGAGTCACCTGGCGTTAGCCTACCTTGGGTTGGGCTCGGGTTTCACTGGCTGGTGTTATGTACTCCGAAGCACAAATTTGGTGAACCCCCGCATCTCATGTCTGGACTTCATCCCCGCTTTACTTGCTACACAAGACTACCTTCCCAGCGGAGCACATGTATCCCCCATGCTCTTCGTTTCAACCTCCTAGGTACTAACCACTCCCAGTACGGCGTCGCTCTAGTTCCAAGCGCACGCCCTTCGCCTAGCGTGTTGTACATTTGCGAAATCTCTCGAAAAAGGCCCCTTTTGCACGAGGCCGCCCTCATCACCGCGAAATCGCATGAAACCACTGGACCTTCTCACTCAGAAACCGAACCAGGCAACGGCAACTGCGTACTAGAGATGTTCAGCGACCCTCCTGTGCTCTGAGAAAGAATTATGAATATTATGGGTGCATATGGATATTACGATGTATTTACTTGGCTCTTCGGGGACCGGTGTGATGAACGCGGTGGGTCACAAATGTCACGAAGCGTCCCTGCCCAATATTCGATGTTTGTTCGTGTGAAAAACTCCCTTATCTGAAGTTAACACGACGCCGGATTTTCCCCTCCAAACAAACAGGTGAGTATCGTTTATTTCCCCTAACGAAGTAGAGATTCTAACATTTAGGTAGTGATAACCAGTGTTTATCGAAAGAAAACGAACGATAATGCTGCCACTAAGCTTTGACCGCGTGATGGATGGACAGCCCATCACCTCCTCTCTTCCTATATTCCGATTGCCTATCGAACTCATCAACCATATTACACTCTACTTTTCCCCAACTGATCTCGCCTCATTCGCCCTCGTCGATCGTGACTGCCGGCAGCTCGCGCGCTCAATCCAATTCTGCGACTTGAGGATGGACCGCGATGGCGATGCGTTCCTGGAGTTCCTGGAACTCCTCGAGGCCGAGTCCCGCGACAGGAAAAATGCGATAACACTCCCTAGATTCACCATTGGGTCCTGTGTTCGGCGGGTTTACACTCACTATGGGCCTTGGGAATACTTGGATAGGGTATGTGTAGTTATCCGTGATGCACTTCCAAATCTGTGCCGTCTGGACTGGGAGACCGCGGCCACTATGTCCAGTGAAATGTTCCATTGTTTCACATCAATCCCGCTAAAACATTTAGGACTCAAAAATGTTCGTTTGGATCACGCCCTCGAAGTTCAGTGGGCGAGAAATATGCGCCCTTGGGCCCTCGAGTCTTTGGTGCTTTTTGTCACTTGCTACTCCGAGTCCGACAGTGGGGTGTCCGACGAAGACGCCGTGCCGTTTACTATGAGTTTGCTCTACCAGGCTGCACCTACACTATCAAACCTCGTCTGGATAGGGAGGATTGATCAACCCTACACCCATTCATTCTCAGAATCGCCTCCCTGCTTTCCCAATCTACGAGATCTCACCCTGGACGCTATTCGGATCGACGAAATAGTGTTAACAGCGCTACTTGGGCCTCAGAGTTGCGTTACATCGCTTACAGTCAGTGCCTGTCACCAAGAAATGGGTCCATTCCTAAAGTCCCGTGGTTGTTTGTCTTCGTTAACTCACATCAATTGGATTAGTGGCGGCTTGAACGATCACAGCAGCATGATATCCTTCATCGGCGATAATACCCAACTGCAGTCCCTCACCACGACCTGCGGATTACCCTCAGCCACGCTTGACCGCTTATTGCCAATTCTCTCGCGCTTCCGCGAGCTAACGACGCTTCAGCTTACATGGGATGAGGACCATATTCGCTCAGAATCCCTCCAACTGATCGGCTCAATCGCTTCATTGAAGCACCTCTGGCTCTCGGCTGACTCCCGGTCAGAATGGCGTCGCACCTGGCAGGTCAACCACGTTGATCTCGCCGAAGCACTTTTCCCGCTAACGTCGCTGGAGACACTCTTCCTCGTCGGTGACACTTACGCTACTGATGTGCACCCGATGCTAGATCGCCCTGAAGCTTATTACGCCAGCCGCACCCTCCCCCAGACGGTTGATACGACACAGTACTTCAGCACTGAAGACCGTGTGCTACTAGAGAGTACGCGCGATTCGCCGGAGAGGGCACTCGGCCCGCGCAGTCAGATCCTGTGTCGGGCATGGGAAGAGTGGCATCTGGAACGCATGACCGCGTTTGCTGCGCAATATGCGAGGAGGCCGTCGCAGATGAGGTTGTTTTACCTAGGTCAAATATCGTTTAAGTATTACGGAGATAGGACAGTTACATCAACCAGGGGCGAAACCTGGCCCCAATTGGGGAAGCTATGGCAACAAGCTGTAGGAATCTCGGCGTATGGCTATTAAAGCGAGTCGGAACAGATCCATATTTCATGTTAACTGCGCTGGGGGTCACAGTGCACATTGGCGCACTAGTAGATGATAATTAGGGACTAGACACCTTGTATGTGCAGACTTCCGGGGGTTACTGTGGTTGGTCGCGTTCGAGCGGGTGTTTTCCTGTCGTTGTGAAAAAACTTATCACATCGTAAGTGTCGGTGAACAATCTTTGTGTTGCGGAATTCGTGCCCAGCTTCCGGACATGTGTGTACGTACGCAGGGGAGTAACCACGTCGACTCATTTGACGCATTCGCGGCACTTGGCGTGATTCCACTTGGAGAGCGTTCCAGCAGATCCGCCACGTACAATGAAAATAGCTGTCAATCATCTCCTGATTATTGCTCGGGAGTATCGAACCGGACCATAATCAGGTTCAAACCCTCCGAGCTAGTCTGAGCTCGACAATCGGGGATACGTGTGGGCCCAGTATTAGGACAAGGCGCTGACAATAATGAAGCTTCCGATTTAAATATTACAAAGTGACATGGGGAAGAAAAGGAAGCAAAGCGTTTGTAATTTCCGGAGGAGGCGCTACCCCGACCGCCCCCAAGAACTTGCGCAGCCTCGGGGCAACGCGACTCCAATGCCCAAGAGGTCATCCCGACTGAATCAGATTCACCATGTGTGTGTGGTCGTTATTTTGCTTTTCGTCGGACACTGATAAATGCGATAATGACAGCACCCGATCCTTCCCAAAAAAAACTACATAACGAAGCACCAGGGCGAAACTATACTTCAGAGGACATTTATCTAAGCCGAAGGGGCGGTGAGAGTTTGCTAGTGGTCAGTCGGTTTATCGCCAATATACTGGTTTCCAGTACAAAACACAATATTTCGAAATGTACGATAGCAACGCTAGACACATGCAAATCCCAAAGCATCCTCGAGCTGCTCACGATTTCGCCCTACCAACCCACCGCTCCGGCCACCATTACTTGCCACGACTTTGCGCGCTTATGTGGTGTCCCTCTGAGAACTTTCCGACTATGCCAATATCTGAGTAATAAACCAGGGATATCGTCATGCGCTGCGTTGGCATGCATTTCAAGAGCATCAAGGAGATCTGCGACGCGTTTGTCTTTGAAGGATGAGGTGCTTAGTATCCCTGGGATTGGAAGGTTCACTTATGCTGAAACTAGCTGAGTTGGTTGACGAGACTACACTGCCGACAGATTGTATAATAACGATCTTAGAGAGAAACCAGGAACCCAATAAATATGTGCGAATCAAGAAGGAGCGCGAGCAAAAAGTCGAACAAAATACCGTTCTCCTACGGTGGTTACCACTGCAGGGGGGCGGTATTGGAAGAACGAAGCGTCTTGCCGGGGGGTGCGAGATCCGTCGCTGAAATGCAGAGGAGGGTACTATATACGGGAGATGTGGGTGAGACGACGTACCCCGCATGATGGTGATGATTGAGACTTGGTTTCGAGACCATTGTATTTAAGTAGTTTATCTCGAGTTCTTCAGGATTGCGAAATGTGTGAGTCTGTGTGTTGGAAAAAAGCTTGGATGATTGGTCGCATTCGAAAGCGCGCGGGTCACCCTTTTATAGGAATTACAAATATGCTTCACCGGGCGCGTGCTCGCGTGCCGTCGAGTGCATGACGTCAAGAAGAGATTTTTGCACAAGTGAGGATTGGAATTCAAGAAGACCGACGATCTGTGCCTGCCAGGGAATTACTCGGGGATTGCGATCACGCTGGGGCCTCTATTTACGTGCGAGAATCAGTTGCGAACTTGGAGCCCGAGACGACGCAAGCGTCAACCCCACCGTCCGATATGTTGAAATACTCAACAATTTGAGTAAGAAAATTTGCGAACAATGTATTGATGTAATCTTATGTATAGGCCACTAGTTCAAGATATCATAAAGGGGCCTGGCGGTGCACGTTGGAGCGTTGGAGGTCTCAGGTCAGCGCGAGCAGTAGGGAGTTACAATTTTCGCCTCTTCGCTGACCATCGCGTAAACACAGCGGATCGGCCTCGTGCCCCGGCTTAATTAAACCCTGTCCAATATTTGTACGTAGTTGCTACAACGTTCTCCGAACAAACAGGTAAGCATCTTTTGTCTTTTTTCCCCCAACGAAGTAGAGATTCTAAAATTTATATTCCATTTCATTTGATCTCCAGTGCTTATTGAAAGAAAACAAACAACAATGCTGCCTCTAAGCTTCGACCGCGCGATGGATGGGCAACCATCACCTCCTCTCTTCCCATATTTCTATTGCCTGTCGAACTTATCAGCCATATTACGCCCTACTTTTCCCCAACTGATCTCGCCTCGCTCGCCCTCGTCGACCGTGACTGCCGGCAGCTCGCGCGCTCAATCCAATTCTGCGATGTGAGCTGGACCGCGACCACGATGCGCTCCTGGAGTTCATGGAACTCCTCGAGGCCGAGTCCCGCGATAGGAAAAATGCGATAACACCCCCTGGACTCACCATTGGGTCTTGTATTCGGCGAATTTCCACCCGCTACGCACCCTGGGAATACTTGGGTAGGATATGTGCTATTATCCGCGACGCACTTCCAAATTTATATCGTCTGGACTGGGCTACTATGGCCATTATGTCCAGTGAAATGATCCATTGTTTCACATCAACTCCTGTGAAACATTTGGAACTTGAAAATGTTTTTTTGAATGAAGTCTTCATGGTTCAGGGGACGGGAAATACGCATTCTTGGGCCCTCGAGTCTTTGGTGCTTGTTACATGGTTCCCCGAGTCGGGTGGGGTAATATCCAATGAAGACACTGCACCGTTTATTATGAGCTTCTCTACCAAGCTGCACCCACACTATCAAATCTCGTTTGGATGGGGTGGGTAGATCAATACTATACCCATTCATTCTCGGAATCGCCCCCCCGCTTTCCCAATCTGCGGAATCTCACCCTGGGTGCCGTTCGGATCGACCAAACAATGCTGACAGCGCTGCTTGGACCCCAGAGTTGTGTCACCTCGCTCACAATCGATGCCTGTCACCAAGAGACGGGTTCATTTCTAAAGTCCCGCGGTTATCTGTCTTCGTTGACGCACATCAACTGGTCCTGCCATCGTCCGGGCGATCACAGCAGTATAATATCCTTCATTGGCGATAACACCCAACTGCAATCCCTCACCACGACTGGCGAATTACCTTCGGCCACACTCGATGTCCACCTATTGCCTCTTCTCTCGCGCTTCCGCGAGCTAACGACGCTTCAGCTTACGTGGGACGGGGATCACATCCGCTTAGAATCCCTCCAGCTGATCGGCTCAATTGTTACATTGAAGCACCTCTGGCTCTCGGCTGGCCCCCAATCAGGATGGCGCCGCGCTTGGCAGGTCAACCACGTTGATCTTGCGGAAGCACTTTCCCCTCTAATTTCGCTGAAGATACTCTGCCTCTTTCGGGACACATACACCACTGATGTACACCCGATGCTAGACACGAATCCTGAGGCATATTACACCAACTGCACCCTCCCCCAGATGGTCGACGCGACACAGTACCTCAGCACTGAAGACCGTGCGCTACTGGATGGCGCGCATGACTCACCTGAGGACGCACCCGACTCACGCGGTCAGATCCTGTGTCGGGCATGGGAGGGTGGCATCTGGAACGCATGTCCGCATTTGCTGCGCAATATGTGAGGAGGCTGTCACAGATAAAGTCGTGCTATCTAGGTCAAATCCTGTTTAAGTGTTGCGGAGATGGGAAAGTTACGTCAACCGGGATGGATCGGGGCGATTCCTGGCTCCAGCTGGAGGAGCTATGGGAACGGGTTGTAGGATTCCCGGCATACTTTTAAAGCGAGTCAGGAATAAATCTGGCTACGCTGATAACTACACTAGCTTATTCACTTCTGACGGTCATAAATATCGAGCTATAAATAATCATTGATGGGTCGTCATTTATCAATGAAGGGTGATTACCATTAATAACGGTCGCTTGTCCACTCCCCGAGCCCTTGTCATATCTCAGACTTTCATGCTTGATGTAACCCTCGACGATTGAGGGTTGTACCAATCATAAAAGTCTGAGATGACGAGGACCGCCCCCAATTGGAAGGACTATGGGAATGAGTGTTGTAGGGCTCTCAGGGTTTGCAGACGGCCGTCGAGCGACATCGGCTTATGGGTAAATGGTTGGTACGGGGAGCGGGGCGGGACGACATAATATAAAAAGTGGATACGAGAGTTGTGGTTGTGTATCTTCGACCTTTAATAATCTTCAACTTAGACCGTTGGGACTTTGGGGTGAAAAGAAAGGCGAGGCCTCTGGAGGTGGAAGTGGGTGATCAAGATATAATATTCGAGCGCACAGGCCGCCTTTTTATAGTTCTACAAACGAGCCCCGACGCACGCGTACTCGTGCGCCGTCGGGTCCATGACATCAAGATTTTTGTCCGAAACGTGTGAAATGTATGATCGACAAGAGTATGGGGATTGAGAGTGAAAAAAGTGACCGACGATCCGTGTGCCGCATGAGTCTGACGCTCCGGGAATGACTCGGGGATTGCGTCACCGCTCGGGCCTCTATTGACATACGACGGTCGCCCCCATCGACCGCGGAGAGCCCGAGACGACTGAAGCATTCAACCCTACCGTCCGGAGCGTCGAAAGCATGGGAGAACACGACGTCGGTCCTAAGTAAGGTGTGGTTGCATACGGAAGGTGGAAATATTACAAACGAAGCTTTGACGGGTTTACAAGTCCGATATCAGATTCACTATCCGGCGTGGCGGTTTTTTATTGCAAGAGCATTGGGAAGGGCGCATAACGATCGAGTCTGGTAACATATGGTGAGCGTGAATCGAATTTATTCGCGTGTGTGAGCTGAATCACGCGCCCGCACTGGGCGTCGGTATGTGGGCTCTAAATGGTGATTATCGTGAATGAAATGCCCACGTTCGAAATTGTTTGGCGGTCCGCCCATGCGCGCTATGTCGATGAGTTCTCGTTGGATGTTAACTTGTGCGATCATTAACTCTCGCATTTGCTTCATGAATGCGTCGATTACTGCGGAAGTTGGAGGTTCGACGGGCGTAGCTGATGGCTGGGCCGAGGGTTTTGGTGAGACAGTTTTCTTCTTCGGGCGTGGGGGAGCTTCGTCACTGTCCAATTCGCTTGACTCGTCAGATGAGTCGCTGTCTAAATAATCAATATCATCCTTGTCAAATTCCCTACGCAATAGAGCCAAAACGGCTTCAATCGTCGGTGGAGAGTCTTCTATGGAGAGCCTACGCTTTATCTTGAATCTGTATGCTGCAGGAATACCCCTGTAAAATAATATGTTTACTTCGGATTCGAGCATTCGCGGGGGATCTTTGAGAAGTCGGTTGGATCGTGAGATAAACTCCCTGTAATAGCGGTCAACGTCTTGTACGCAGTTAAATACACCCCGACCCGCGTAACGTTTCGACCAACGACGAAGCTTGTCTGGAGTACAGCGCGGTGCCCGATCATTTGATCCATATAAGTCCAAAAGGTAGGCTCGGGCCCCCGCCCAGTCGCGTTGAGACCAATGTGGCGCCTCTTCGATTACGTTCCGAACTTTCCGACTGCAATATCTGAGCAAAAAACCGGGGATATTGTCGTGTGCTAGGTTGGCCGCGTTGGCGTGCATTTCGAGAACATCGAGGAAATCCGCGACGCGTTTGCCTTTGAAGGATGGAGCGCCGGGTGTCCCTGGTATCGGCATTAAATAATTAGGCCGTGCTAGAACCAGCTGAGAGTTGGTCGGTGAGGCCATAACTGTCGATAGAGGATGTAGATAACGGTTTTGGAGAGCTGGGAAGGATGGTCCTGTAGCCGAGGAATCAGGAACTCAGTGAATATATACGTACGCACTAAAAATGGGAGCGAGCAGACAGTCAAGCAGAATACTGCTTAACGTTTTCACCAGGGCTATGAGATCAGTCACCGATGCACAGAAAGGGATATATATGGGGAATTGGGCAAGACGACGTATCTTGTGTAGTGGTGGTGCTCTAGACTTGTTTTCGAGACTCTTGTACTTGACGTGGCTCTTGACTTCTCGGGGATTGCAAAATGCGCGAATGTGTGATGTTGGGAGAAAAGTGGGTGGTTCGTCGAGGGGCGCGCAGGCTGCCCTTTTATAGGGCTACAAGTGTGCCTCGACGCGCCGTCGGGTCTATGACGTCGGGAAGAATTTTTTGTACCCACATGGGATTGGGAGAAGACCGACGACCTATGCTTCGGGGATGACTCGGGGACTGCGATCGCGCTCGGGCCTCTATTGATAATTTGATATACAAGAATCACCTAAAATCGCTGTACAAAGAGTCCGAGGCTGTCCGAGGCAACAAAAGTGCCAAACCTACAGTCCAATGTGTTGAAGACACTTGGCAGATCAATCGTTGGCCCTAAATAAAATGTGAGTGCTATAAATAGAAGTTTTTACAAAAAATGTTTTGACGCAACTTCACATATGAGATATGGCGAAAGTGGGAGACACTGATGCAGAGAGATCCGGCGGTGGCTGGAGGTCGACGACTCGACGCAAGCAGCAGGAAGAGGGTTTGCTGACTCATCATCCGGGTTGGGAGAATCATCTGGTCCCGGCCCTAAACAAGGAATGGAATCATAGAATGTTTCTATCCATTGTTTGCTCACACGAAAGATTCCCCCTACAGCTTGGTCTAGTGCCGGCGTTTTCTCTCCGAACAAACAGGTAAGCACCTTTCATTTTTCTCCTTCGACGGAATAGAGATTCTAACATTTATGTTTCATTTCATTCGATTGGAAAGAAATGCTGCCAATACCTCTCAGCTTTGACCGCGTGATGGATGGGCAACCCATCACCTCCTCTCTTCTTATATTTCGATTGCCTATCGAACTCATCAGTCATGTTACACCCTACTTTTCCCCAACTGATCTCGCCTCACTCGCCCTCGTCGATCGTGACTGCCGACAGCTTGCACGCTCAATACAATTCTCCAACGTGAGGGTGGACCGTGGCAACGATGGATTCCTGGAGTTCCTGGATCTCCTCGAGGCCGAGTCCCGCGACAGGAAAAATGCGATAACGCCCCCTGCATTCACCATCGGGACCTGTGTTCAACGGGTTTACACCTTCCACGGGTCCGTGAAATACTTGGATAAGGTATGTGTTGTTATCCGAGATGCGTTACCAAACCTACGCCGCCTGGACTGGGAGACCATGGCCGTTATGTCTGGCGAAATGATCCGTTGTTTCATATCGACTCCCGTGAAACATCTGGCACTCAGAAGTGTTCGTGTGGATGACACCTTCGAGGTTCAGAGGATGGGAAGTACGCATCCTTGGGCCCTCGAGTCCTTGGTACTCGACGTCGCTTGGCCCACCTTCGACAGAGTACTATCTAACGAAGATACTGCGCAATTTATTATGAGCTTGCTCTACCCAGCTGCACCCACACTATCAGATTTCGTTTGGGCGGGGAGGGTCGGTCAATCCTATGCCCATTCACTCCCAGAATCGCCCCCTCTCTTTCCCAATCTGCGAAATCTCACCCTCGATACTCTTCGGATCGACAAGGTGATGTTATCAGCGTTGCTTGGGCCACAGAGTGGCGTCACCTCTCTCACGACCGATGTTTTCTACCAAGAGACGGATTCATTCCTGAAGTCCCGTGGTTGTTTGCCTTCATTGACACACATCAACTGGGCGACTGAGAGCCCGAGCGATCACAGCAGCATGATATCCTTCATTGGCAATAATACCCAGCTGCAGTCCCTCACCACGACCTGCGAATTACCTTCATCCACACTCGATGGCTGCGTAATGCCTCTTCTCTCGCGCTTCCGCGAGCTAACGACGCTCCAGCTCACATGGGCTGGGGACCACATCTGCTCAGAGTCCCTCCGACTCATCGGTTCAATTGTCACATTGAAGCACCTTTGGCTCTCAGCTGGCCCTCAACCCGGATGGCAGATCAACCACACTGATTTTGCTGAAGCATTTTCCTCTCTAACTTCGCTGAAGATACTCTGCCTCTTCCGAGACACATACGCCACTGATGTGCACGCGATGCCAAGCGCGGGCCATAGAACGTACTACATCAATCGCACCCTCCCACAGGCGGTTGATGTGATGCAGTACCTCGGTGCTGAAGACCGTGCGCTACTGGACGGCGCGCGTAACTCTTCGGATGAGGAACTCAGTAGGCGTGGTCAGATCCTGCGTCGGGCATGGGAGAGGTGGCATCGGGAATGTATGACCGCGTTTTCTGCGCAATACGCGAAGAGGCTGCCACAGATGAGGTGGTGTTATCTCGGTCAAATCCCATTCGAGTGTTACGGAGATGGGAAAGTTGCGCCAGCCATGACGGACCGGGACGAAACTTCGTACTATCTGATGGAGTTATGGCCACGAGTTACAGGACTCTCGGTGTACCGTAGTCGGGGTCAGGCCCGTTTTTGATGGCTGACTACCAAATTTGAGTATGCGTCCGGGGGTGGCCTTTAGTTTCTTGAAGTTACTGCCCTCTACCATGGTGTATTAATCCCAATATTCCTCAACACCGATCTACATTTATGGCCTTGATTCAAGATGGCACTATAGGTGGTTGGTAGGACTGTTGCGGCGACCGATATGGTAATACCGTGTCCCCCCTTCCCACCACCGTGAAATCGCAAGTGATGTCAAGTGTATCCCCTTGTTCATCTAAGTTATGATAGGTGGGCTGCAAACAATGAGCGTCGTGCGCGGGTGGGTGGCAGGCGTCCCGCAGTGCCAAGGCGATGCGCAGTCCTGTTTGTCAACCAGCCGCCGCCTGAAAGAATCCACCACAAAGATGCAGAAATACGAAGATGGAGATACCCATGTATTGGTTCTACGCCAGGCGCTCGCTGTTCCACTATGAGTCTGCAAGCCGCTTCTGGGCGCTTTTATATACCCTCGGCTAGGTTTTTTTTGCAAATCGCCGCCCAATAGTTTATCTCAAATCATATATCGGTTGGAGTTTCCGGAAAAATTCTAACGCGGATGCTAGAGGCTGTTGCATAACAGACACAAAGCGAGGGGATTGTCGGTCCTCGAAGCCGAACTTCGAACTTGTTGAAATTTTTCGAGTTGCCAAATCTGGGACGCTAGGCTCAACATACTGGTCACGGCCTAAGTTAACCCAAGCAGTCCTACTTCCACCGCTAGTGCTATTTCCACGGATGCCACGTTTGATTCTCATGTCATTGTCATGCCAGCCTGCCAGCAACATATGCCATCATCCGTCACCTTTCCCCAGATATCAATGACAGGAGCTCGTATCAACGGACCATTCAACATCCATCACTCCATCTACCATCATCGAAACAACTCTGCACCATGTCAGACACACTCGCCGGCCTGCAGACCGAGATGGCCAACCCGAATACAACCGACATCGATGCTGTTTCTACTGCTGACATGTGCCGTAAGCAGCTCCCCGTCTCGCGCCGTGCGCCTGGCTTACTTAATTTGTAGGTATGATTAATGCGGAGGATGCAGGTGTTGCGCCCGCTGTTGCTCTCTGCATCCCCGCCATTGCACGTGCCATCGACCTTATCGTCATGCGCCTCCACCAGGGCGGGCGTCTCGTGTATATTGGCGCTGGGACATCTGGACGGTGAGCCTTTCCCCTTCCTCCTCGTCCACGTTGAGCTCATATTTTGCAGCCTAGGCGTGCTGGATGCCTCCGAGCTGTCAGTACTCCCATACAAAGATAGCCGGCACTGACTCCCTCACAGGCCACCCACATTCTCCGCGTCCCCAACCACGTTCATCGCGTGTGTATCCCTCTCACTTCTGCGCACCAGAGCCTGACAACGCAGCCTCATCGCAGGTGGTGACACAGCTCTGCGGCGTTCCGCTGAGGGCGCGGAAGACGCCGCGGGCTCCGTCGTGGATCTCGGGGCCCTACAGCCACCACTGACATCGCATGACGCGGTAATGGGGATCGCAGCGTCCGGGCGCACGCCATATGTCCTTGCGGGGCTCAAGCATGCGAAGGAGGTGGGCGCGCTCGCCCTGGGTATCGCATGTGTAGAGGGCAGTGCAATGCGCGCATCGGGGGACTGTGAGTGTATGGTGGAGTGTGCGGTGGGCCCGGAGGTTGTTGCGGGAAGCACGCGTATGAAGGCGGGTACCGCGACGAAGATGGTATGTCCCCCCCCCTTGTTGTGTCGTGTTGTGCTGAGGCGTTATTTTAGATCCTGAACATGATCTCGACCGGCGTGATGATACGCATCGGAAAGACATTCGGGAATATTGTATGTCCCTTTTCCCCCCACAATAACCCGTTGACGCTGATGTTGGCAGATGGTCGACGTGGCTCCTTCCAACGAGAAACTCCGCGCCCGCGCTAGACGTATCTTCCGCCTCCTTGCACCGTTCAACACCCTTTCAGATGCCAGGATTGACGCGCTTATAACAGAATGCGATCACAGTGTGAAGCTTGCGCTAGTTGTGGAACGCCTGAAGCTCCCGTGGATGCTGCACGCGCAAGGCTCCGCGCCGCAGGCGGGGTCCTCAAGCGCGCGTGGGGCCAGGCCCTTCCCCCACCAATGATTCTCCGCCCCCAGCACTGGGTATGGGAGGGCAATCCCATGGTGCTGTGCGTCGACGCGGGAGGACCAAATGCACCGCCGTCATTGCCCACGCGGCGGCACACGCGTGCGCGCACAAGCTGGGCCATGTAACTTGTAAGTTTATTGTTTCCTTCAGCCACTCCATGCTCACATATCCACTCATGTATAGTGTCACGCAGGGCCACGCTTCCGCGCTCCTGGCCCTGAAAAGCGCCGTGTCCGCCGCATCTTCCCAGCTCCCCACGCACATGCAGCCCCCCATGTTCACGGCGGCATGGATCGGCGGAGCGGGGCTCGGCCGCGCATTTGATGTCGAGGCGGTACGGCCTGTAGTGCAAGCGTACCTTGGGATCGCGGATGCAAGCAGGGTGTGGCTGACGAATGACGCGGCGCTGTTAGCCGCGGAGATCGAACCTGGGGGAGGGGCGTTGTGTTAGCTGCGGGCACCGGGACTGTAGCGCTCATGTATGCCCCCTCTCCCCCCTCATCTGCGACTCCATTGGACACCCACGCGCCTCCAACCCCCCTCGCGCGCGCAGGCGGCTGGGGATTTCTCCTGGGTGACGAAGGCTCCGCATACTCTATCGGGCGCACCGCGCTGCGTGCTGCCCTCTCTGCCTCAGACCGCGGGGCGCTGCCCACCCCGCTACACCGCGCGCTCGCAGAGCATTTTGCGTGCACGAAGATGCAGGAGCTTATTTCACGCGTGTATGATCCCGCGTGGGCCGGGGGTATAGGTGCAGCTGTGGGCGAGGGCGAGATGCGTGGCAGAAAGAATGAGAAAGGGGAGGAGCCGAAATTGCGCGTGGCGGGCTTGTGTCGCCTCGTATGCGACATGGCGGATGCAGGCGATGAAGAGGCGGATGGAATCGTAGCAGAGGCCGCAGCGGCCGCCGCACAGCTCGTATGTACGCTGGTCACGCGCACGCGGGACGAGGCGAAGAACGCAGGCACGGACACGGGCACAGAAAAGACAGGAGCAGGCACTCTGGTTCTGGGCGGCGCACTCGCGCGTGTGCACGCGTTTGTAGAGGGCGTGGAGAGGGGCGTCAATGGCGGCGTGGTGAAAAGTTCGCGCGTGTACGGGTTGTGCGTGACCCGCGAGGGGGCGGTAGGGGTGTGGTGCGCGCGTATTTGGGCGGGGTGTGAGGGGGAGGCAAGCTGGGTGCGTAGGGCGTGGCATACCTATCCTCGTATGTACGCCGAGGTACTAAATAACTGCTGTTTTGTTCTTGGCACAGGCCCGCTGGTGTTGGTGCGAAGACGTTGCGAACTGTGGACGCGCACGGGCCAGTAGATACACATGAAGATGGATGCGAGAACGTGAGAAAAGATGAACACAAGATGGCGGGGCCAGATAATTGGAAGAGACGGGAATCACGAACACGAAAATAGGGACAAAGACGAGGAACACGGAAGGCCAACACAGCATCGATCATCAGTCACAGAAGACACATTTTCTGTCACTTAACGGCTTTCCAATCTCATATAAACCACTCGCTGAGCACTACTTCCCCACCACAACCAGAGCAGCTACATAATAAGCAATATGTCATCCCGCGAGGACCGCAGCACCATGCCTGCCCACCGGGACCGTGGATCAGGTATCGCAGATTCTGCGGACGCGACAGGCCCGGAGGAGGCTATTTTCCCTACGCTGAAGAAAAGGAAATATTCGGAAATCTACGACGCATCCGGGGGTGTAACGGGTGCAAATGAGGACATCGTATCGGCGACCTTCGAGCACTTGAGCACTTTTCGTCTCCCCATGGCCGCAGCAATCAGTCAAACAGACAGCGCGCTATCCCCCGAAAGCGGTAATATCACGCCTGCCGCCCACCGAGATCGTGGGTCTCATATCAAGGATCCTGCAAATACGACGGACACCAAGGGGGCTACTTTCCCGGTGCCGAAGAAGAGGAAGTATTCAGAGCATCTCATAGCTTCAGGAAGCACGACGGATTGGAAAGGATACGCTGCTCCGGCCACGTCCACGCAGAACCAACCCAAACCCGAGGCGGGGCGGGACCCCGGGATTTGGGCCGCCCCGCATATGTTTGAATTATCAAACCTCATCTTCGCTCCCAGCCAGTACACTCCTAGTCCTCCCAGAACCACGACGCCCAGAATGTCTGCAATGTATCAGCAGATGAGACCACCCTGCGGCCCAGACCTTATGCCCACAATTGTTCTCATTGCCACACGCCTTGAGCAAGGCGGCCGCCTCATAAACATCGGTGCAGGAGCAAACAACCGGTGCGCACCCGTTCCTTCATCGATTTCAATCTGGTATTCAGTGTAGCAGCCTAGGTGTCCTGGACGCCGCAGAACTGTCAGTGACCTGACTCCCGCGCTTGATGTGGGCTAACGATTCGCAGCCCGCGCAGATTCTCTGCCTCTCCTGCTTCTTTTATCAAGTGCGTAGCCCTTCACGCATGTCGCATTGATCCAGAGTCTGACCAAACCCAGGCTCATCGCAAGTGGGACAGTGGCCGTAGAGCATGCTGTCAGGGAAGCCAACAACCCCCCGGACGCCGTGGCAGACCTTGGCGCCCTCATGACTCCTCTCACTCCCTCTGATGTGCTCATTGGCACAGCAAGGTCCGGGAACATGACATACGTCGTCGCAGGGCTCTCCCACGCGCGTGCATTGGGCATGCTCACGATTGGGTTCACATGCATCACTGGGAGCGCGCTGGATAATCCTAGGGTTTGTGAATGTGTCGTGAAGTGCAATACCGCCCCCGGTTCGGGCACCCCCCTTTATTTCATGGGCGACTGGGAAAGCAGAAAGATAACATCGGTATACCGTCCACAGACTAGTGTTGGTGTCATTGCTGACTATTGTATATAGGTCCTGAGCAGGCTTTCGGAGGAGTTGGGGGTATATATTAGGAAGTCAGAACAAACAATACAGACCGGGGCGCCAGATGGAAGAGCCGTGAAAACCGTGCAGTACACCAATCCTAGTCCGTACTATGGTTACCAGATGAATACGATTCACCATGGCAAATATCCGGAATATCACAACGCATCCGAGGGCACGACGGATGCGATGGGGGGCGTCGCCTCGACCGCTTTCGAAAACTATACTTCTGACCCCCCCATGACCACTACAACCTACCTAATGAATAACATTCCATACTCCCAAAACGACAACACCATGCCAACCCACCAAGCCTGTTACAATCCAGTCGGAACTGCCTATATGAGGAAGATTCACCTTCATCCTGATCTCATGCCCGCAATTGTCCCCATCGCCGCATGCCTCAAGGAAGGCGGCCGCCTCATATACATTGGTGGTGGAAGGAATGGTCGGTGCGCGCCCATTCCTTCTTGAATTTTAACCTGGTATTCAGGCCAGCAGCCTAGGAATCCTGGATGCCGTAGAACTGTCAGTGACCTGACTCTCGCTCGATGCGAACTAACGATCTGAACCCGCAGCCCACGCAAGTTCTCCGCCTCCCCTATCTCCTTCATCAAGTATGTAGTCCTTCAGGCGCCTCGCATTCTATCCCTAGTTTGACCAGGTCCAGGCTCATCGCGGGCGGGGCCGTGGCCGTGGAGCACGCTTCCAGGGATGCTGAAGGCACCCCGGACGCTGCTGCAGATCTCGACGCGCTCATGACTCCTCTTACTTCCCACGACGTGCTCATTGGGGCAGTCACATCTGAGAGCATGGCATATATCCTCGCAGGGCTCTCCCACGTGCGCGCACTGTGCATGCTCACGGTAGGGATTACATGCGTCCCTGGGAGTGTGTTGAACTATCTAGGGGATTGTGAATGCGTCATAGAGTGTAATAATCGCGCGCAGCTCAACTCGGAGGGGGAAAGAAGAGAGATGCAAACGGTGCACCATTCCCACATAGGTGCTAGTGTCCCTGCTGACACCTGCATCACCTAGATCCTGACCAGACTTTCTAGGGAGTTGGGGACGTACATCAGGACGTTGGAAGGAGCAATACACACGGGGACATCAGATAGAACGGGCGTGAGTGTCGTGCATTCTCCGCGCACTAGTGCTAGAGTCATTGCTGATTGTTGCATCATCTAGCTCCGGCTCAAGTCCCCGGAGGACTTGGGAATATACGCTGAGATGGGATCTGGGCTCACCGTGCGTCCATGGAGATTCTTTAGTGATAACTATACTGATGCCGAAGCTACATAGATCGTTGAGCCAAAAGAAGGCAGCGAAAGCCTAATAGAACTTCAGTTGTAACTCATGAAAGACACAGCTTCTTATTGAAAACTGGACATGATCAACGATTCGTCGTATTATTCTGAACACCCCCATTCCCGTGAGTACTGTCGAGATGTGATCATCCGCGTTGGAGCACTGTCATTTCCCTGTAAGAACACCGGAAGCATTGCACTGACATGAGGAGTGATATTTGGCGTGCCATAGAAGACTGCAGGCTTGTCATTTTCCGCTGGCCATCATGGCCATGTGGGTTAGGCGTAGTCTTCACCTGGATTGTACACAACGTGTTATGATTATCAGCGTTCACCCAGGAAGTTCCGGGAGATATATGAACTCACCAAGGCAAACAACCATCCACGTCGACTGCATGTCTCTGCCCTCATATGTACCGCAAAGTACCCGTCTGTATTCACGGATCTGTACGATGGAACTATATGTTTCCATTTCAGCGTTCCCATCAGGATGTTCACACAGTCCTAGTGCTAAGCGTGAATCATGGGGTGCTGAGCTGGGAACTGACACAATGCTGATTCTGCGTGCGCTCGAGGACTTATGTGTGGCCAGGACAAGATGTAGGATTTCGGGGCCTTTAAAAAATATTAATTGAATTCTTGAACAGAGCTTGAAGTTACGCGTTTGTTGCATCCAAACATGACGGAAACAGAGTGCCGGCGGCAGAGGGTGTTTAGATTCGGAGCCCAAGCCAACGTCAGCAGGCTGCCTCCCTCATCGCTCTAATTCGAATTGACAGAAATTTGATATCATACTGGAGTCACTACGTGTTCACTTCCCGCTCTCGGCACATCGCATGTCCCTGAGAACGCGCTACATACCGTGTGGACCAAGATTGATGCTCATCGCTGAATGCAGCGATAGCGCAAAACTTGCACTGAATACAGTGGACGTTTGGACTCTGGCATACCCCATGGATGCCGCGCATGCGAGCAGGACAGGGACCCGCCGGCGTCGACGTGGTGACTGTTCCGTGACTGCTGACGCGCGCAGGACTTGGAAACGGAACGCCCCATCGAAGGCGAGGATGAGGACGAAGGGCAATAATAGACACAGGGGTGCCCCGCATAGCATCAGGAAGAGCCAAGATGATATTACGTCTGTGCATCTACTATGTACCGGCCCTTAGGTCAGAATACCGATAATTTAGGCTGGGTAATAAATACCCAATGATGGGTACCGGCAAACTACTTGAAGCCGTCGATCTGAGAAGTATAGAGTTCGTAGTACTTCCCCGCAGGCTCCCGTATGAGCTGTTGGTGTGTCCCGCGCTGCACAATCCGGCCATTGTCCATGCACCTACAATCGTAATAATCAGCGATCTTACTCAATATTTGGAAAATGCACGACGCACAGGATAATATCCGCGTGCTTGACGAGGTTGCCAAATCGGTGGGTCACAAAAATCGACGTTCGTCCCTTCTGGGCCGCGCGGAAATGGTTGAAAACCTCACGTTCTGAGATGGGGTCAAGGGCGGATGTCGGTTCATCCACAACAAGCAACTTAATTTTTGGGCTCATCAGCCGCATGAATGTGCGGGATCTAAGGAGGAACATTAGTACAGCCGAAAGCCAAATATCGAAGTACGGACGCGACCAGCCTCTGCTTCTCGCCGTGAGAGATGGATATCCCTTTCCCATTTGTGTGGCGGCACATTTCCTTGTGCGCGTTCGACCCGATGGTTCCCGTCATGCTCTGACCAACAGTTTGCAGGGGGTCCAGGACGCAGCCATAGCCAAGGCGCTGGATCAAGTCGTATGATCCACCCATTCTTGCGGCATTGTCGACCATCGCGTCGCACTCGCGGCTGGGAATTCGCGCCGCGGGATCCACCGCCCCCATCGTCAAATTTTCGCGTAGGGAGATGGGATAGATCTCCTCTGTTTGGGTCAGGAAAGCCATGGATCCACGGAGGCTGCCCAGGTCGAAGTGGGGAAGCGGTATGTCATCGATCAGGATTTCGCCGGAAGTGGGCTCACTAAGCCGGTGAAGGAGGTTGAGGAGCGAAGTTTTTCCACTACCATTGGCGCCTACGATGACCACTAATTGTCCTGGCTCGATATCAAAGGAGACCTGGTCGACCGCAGCTGTAGGTGTGTCTGTATATCGGAAGGACACGTCCCTGAATGATAATTTCATCCCCGCCACTGGAACTATGCCCGGGACGGGGTATCGTATCATCCCCTGGTATTTCTCTGGAGGGGTGAAGGCAAGCGCAGCATAAAGCTTCTCGGCCTTGCGTAGGATGTCCACAAATGAGGCGGGGTCCTGGCCACCTCTTAAACAATCGACGCTCGTCTTCAATGTACTCATTGACAATTGCAGGAGCGCAATGATCCTCAGTGAGGAGCTGGATAGGGACCAGTTTAACATGAGAATATATAGTGCCTGCGAACGAATTAAGCTGAACTGGATGGGGAGGGGATCAACGAGTGACGAACTGCAGGATAGTCGACGATCAGACCACGCGCGAGTCCCCAATACCAAGGGACTGGCAGATGGCCAGCAAGACTAAACGTATCTGTTCTCACCACACCGAGGGAATCAGAAGCGCGTTTATACTCTAATTGTTGTCAGGCAAGCAACCGATATGAATCAAAGACTATACCTTGACAAAGGGATTCTGATGTGCCATCCCTGGCCACTGTTCTTCGATACTTCTCGTCAAATATCATGGTGTATAGAGCATGGAGCCGATGGAAGTCGCTATTGTGCGTCCAGAAAGTGTAGCCTAAACATAGTTAGTCGCCAGGAGTAGTAGCTAGACAAATAAACAGACCGGCACCCCCAACACCGTTGGAAGGAGCGAAAAGCATGATAAGCAAGAACGCTACCCCGAGCACGGTGAGCAGCTGTGCATCGGGATTACGAATTTGAGTGATGATGTAAATTAGGACGAAGACTTCCAGAAAGAAAGTCGCAAAGTTCCGCAGTCTTGTAAATAGTTCGTTGACGAAATCCCAACCAGGGGCACCATGCCCGAAACTCCATGCATCGGGGAAAACGCCGTCGTATTGGTGACCTATTTAAATTTGCGTGTAAGCGTGGTCCGATAAAATATATAGGTAAATATCTCACCTCCCCAGCGGGTTGAATCCAATCGAAGGCTAACTAGAGTGGAGTGATTACTGCTAATTAATTACAAGGGATTACAAAAGCCCTACCTTCAGCGAGACGGGGTAGGAAATGAGTCCGAAGATGACCAATTAAAAGGAATTTGTTTTCTTCCCTACACTAACATCAGTACGTGATTGAGTAAAAGCTGTTGAGGGCTGACAGCATCCGGGAAATTGCGAATGACGATATCAGGGAGCATATCCACAGGTTAGCCAAGAGCTGCAGTTGATGGTGGCCACTGGGCGTTAACTGGCCCGATATGAACTGTTCAATCTACAATCAAACAAAATCAGTTGTCTGATGTGGAACGTACGATGCGACATACAAGAACAAGAATAGAATATGATATGTATAGTGAGAAAGCGGGGCTAATGCTCATCCAGATGAATCCTAGTGTGTATGCAGTGAGCACAAAAGGGGCCAGAGTGTAGAGTTCGCGCAGGAGATGGATCCCATGAGCTGAGAGCACCATGGCCCGCTTCATAGCCCCAAGGGTGGGGAGGGGTAACCGATATTGGCGGTGGGACTCGTACGCTACTTCGAATATTCCCCAACGCGTACGTCTAAGCGAAGATGAGGGAGACGGATCAAGGGGATTTGCGTGTTTCGGCTGGTTCGATTGTTCTTCGTCCATTGGGTTGTTTGTGCAGAGGTATAAGATGGGTATGATGATGAGATATGCTGGAAAGCTGGTCATTTTAAATATCTGGTCGAACAACATCAGCGGTTATTGAGACGGGAGAGAACAAGCTATGTTCGGCGTGGGTCACAGTGGGCATACCCGGGAGATTTGTTATAATTGTGGACATGATGCACATATTGGGCGATTTCAAATACCTGCGCCCACATACCACCCTAGCCCGAGAGAGCTAAGGAACGTTGAAATTTGGACTGCGAGCATCATAAAGTAAAGCGGAATGAGGGCAACATGAGGACGGATTTTCTATAGCTGCCTGGACAAGGTCCTAGATCACCCCAAGTCGTCACCGCCACGAACCCATGCGTTGCTATGACCGAGTACTCCGCCAAAAGCGATCCCAGACTTCCAGACCATGAAACTCCGAATGAGGTGGGCGGCATAAAGACTGATATTTCTTGTCGCCGGAATGACCGAACTGCGCCTTGACCAACAATTATTAAACTTATTCACGGAGCACAACCCACACCTGGTACAAAAGCCCAAGCATGGTTCCATTCGGTCCTTGAACTGAGTTTGATGTGCGCCCACAATATTAATCCCGAATGAGCCACCGTTTCAAACATGACGACCGGCCGATTTGGAACTAGCCATTGTTATTATAGGTGGTACTGGGACAACTGGGACAACATCGCTATGGTATTTTGGATTATTATGCATGTGGGCGAAAGGCAAATGAACACACCAAAATAATCAAAACAAATACAAGATCCCAAGAGGGATCGATATCACGCCACATCATAGGATCAATTAAGCTTCAGCCATTCATCCATTGCTTCCCATACACCCTCTTGCTCTTTGGTCCACTCTTCCCTTTTGGCTTCATGACAAGCAATACATATGCCTTCTTTGACCCAATTGATCGATTTCATCCGCTCAAGTGTTTCGATTGGTTTATAAACACCGTCATCCTCAAGTGCTGGCTGTATAACGAGTGGCATCCACGTGTCTGCGAATATATCAGTGCATTTCATATGCGGAGTAGTTGCGGGTGTGAAAAGTGTCGGAGTGAAATGCTCTATTAAACATGTCATCAGGTGTGAACAACGACTCGCTTCATTTTTTGAAATCTCGTTGTGGGCGTCATCAAGGGTAGACGTGTCGGATGTTGAATTTGGCGGATTCATCGCGTTCCTGGGTGATGGTGACGACTCCTCCAAGGATAATGAAGAGATTGGAATGCCAGCAGGAGGATCAGGGCATCCTCATGGCCAAAATTGGACATGGTCACAAGGAAATACAGGATAGACTTCTGCACCTAAACCACACCATGAACACGCCAGATTTGGGTTAAATCACATTCCGAGCTCACAGATATTAAATTGAATTGCGAAGCTAGCCTCAATGCACGCCCAAGATGATCGTGGTGGGGTGTTGAGGTCATTCCCAAAGGGAATGTAACTTGGAAAAGCCGACGAACCAGCTCATGTAATCGCGGAAAGTCGAGCTGCGTTGGACCAGTTATTCGTAATATAGAATCTATCTGAAGAAATGGTGTCTCTATGGCTAGAGTACTTCCATAGTTCTATCAGCAGTCTGATGCATCTGTGGCCCCGCTATGGCGCATACAGAAATAAGAAACGCACATATCATGATAAATATATCCAAGTAGTACCTCCATATCAGCCCTTGACACACCACGGTCAACGCCCGCGTATCGGAGCCTCGTATCAATGAGTGATGAGGGTAAGGGTAGTTTTACACCCGGTGGCAATTCGCCCACATCCAAAGTTGACAACTCCTTGAAGAATGGAGAGAGCCGGGCCAGAAGAGAGTAGTGGACTCTGAAGAGGGTCGTTTCCACTTGTAGTAACAAAAAGGCATCATCGAACCAGAAGATAGGATGCTGCGTTAAAACTTCAGTGGGTCCTACTAGGCCCTTGCCGTCTATTTCCGCCGCAGCGAAGTCTCGCTCCCCCATGTATTATGGGTGGGTCAAATCTGTGGCGATTGAAACGTTGGGTAAGTAGTTTGAGAACCACACGAGATCAAGTGTAGGATCAGATTGTGGTTTAGACATCGCGATGATTTCGATCTCTTGCTCCCAAATGCGGTACCCATGAGCAAACCTTCTTAAACCTTATTATATTGATACAAATGTATTTTAGGTATATATTCCTCAGTTCATGTGACAGTGTTTCCAATTTATCTTGTGAATTCAAAACGTTGCAGGCCGTCTGTAACTTGCAAGTACCAGCTGTCGCTGTAAGCCGCAACTTTGGTCTCCGCCAAGTGTGTACGTCGCGTGATACGATGCCGTTTCAATCATTATATAGCAATACCCACCTGCCACCACACTTCATGGGTACGGAATATCTAAGTATAGACCGTACTGGTCGCTTCCCTCAACTGAGGTCATCAGCCTAAACCCCTGTCCCCCACTGGACATACCATGACAAATATCCCTATAAATACGGACTGAGCTCACACCTCACCGACACCTGAAACGTCAAACGTTGAATGTTGGAGGCTGGCCTGTCTCCGATTATCTTAGTCTCTGTACGCTGTCGCTGGTGGCGTCTGTCAAACGAACGATAACCTGGACCATGCCTCTTGAAACTCGAAAGGGCCTAATGGCCATCACAATCCGTGGATTGGAATGCTTATGCATACATCGATTGCTTTGTTCTTGGTCATACATTCTGATTGAACATCCTCAACGAACGAGATGCGTTGGTTGGTCAGAATATCTGTGACATGCCGAATTTTGACTGAAAAATGCGACAGTATTACCGCGATCGAAGGTAAGACTAGAACGGAGAATAACGGTGGGATGAGACGTATCTCGGGTGGACCAGGTTTGGTGAGAGACCCATAACTGCGTTGACATCTTGGGCAAAACCCTCGCGGTCAATGGCGAAGCTCCTATTGAAAAATACTGTGCTGTGGGTCGCGGCAGGCGTGATTCTCGAGGGGTGTTACATCATACCGCTTGGGTACTCAGGGGTCGTTCGCAACCCCACCGCTTGTTCAAAGTCGATTGCGAGGCTCGGAGCCTGGGCTTGTCGTTAGCGCATGACTAAGCCTTAGGCATCCGGTGGAGCGTTTGGACGGAATGCGGTTATGGGTATTAATCAGCAAAAATGCCCACGCGCCCGACCGCCGAGCTGGAAATAATAGGCCCAAATTCATAGCGATATGCAAAAATCACCCTCTGTCGATCGCTAATGCCTGTAACCAATATTGGTCTGAGATGAGCCGTCGAGCAATGCTATTGCTTAGATGAGGGAGCGATCCCATCGCACTGTCGTTGGCTGGGCTCCAAGTATCCCCGAAAAGGGCCAATGATTGTGTTTTTTGGTTGAAGAAACGCTCCCTTGGCTCTTATCCGCTAAAAACCGGTACATCATCAACACCTTTTTGTGGGGGGCTTGTAGTGTGAGCTTGGGGGCGGGTTATTGACGTGAGACCATGAACTTGTACGTGGGCGTCTTTGAGACACTTCGTATATTACCACTCCTGAATTAGAGGGCCCTCCTCAAAAGCGGGAAGATTCTTGTGACAGAGTACACTCCAAACCAAATAGCGAGCATGTTGGACTATCCAATGTGCGATCGTGGATTCTGCGCTGCTCTACGCTGCAAATAGTGTAAAGTTTCACATAACGCCACAGGAGTTCATGTTCCCTGGATCATAAAACGGACGATTCGGACTGTGGTCAACTGCATACTGTAGCCTACATACCATAAATCGGTTCCTCCATGCCATCCACAGCCGTGAGACAAGAAACTCCAGTATGCTTGGAATGAATCAATTCTCGATATCGCAGGCGCTAATCAACGAAGCAGGAGCATCAAGTGTTTCCACAGAACTAATTCGAGTTTATGAGGTTCTCCCGAGCTGTGAATGAGATGTAGGGTTGGATGAGCTCTATCAGCTCCGACGTGTGCTGTCCGTGTCCACGGGCTGGTCAGAGTGCGACCAATATCCCGCGCATGGCACATATGGACCCACCTGCTGAGATCCAAAAGAAACACTGTGAGATTGATGTACGCATCAAGCGCGTGTTGGACATTGTTCCAGAAATAAATTAATGAATTAATGACATTCTTTACAGGCGCGTCTATTGGTATGAATTACATAGCTGTATACTATATTCCTCAACGCTAGTTCAGGTCTGCGAGCTTGCACCAAGGACATCGGAGGTGATTTATGGCTTCTCGCCGCAGTCAGACTATGGACGGAAGGTAATCGATTCATCGACTGCTTGGTGCTTACTTAATAAGTACTCACGGGTCAACATGTGACAACTGGTCATGATGATTTCGTGAGTGACTCAGCACCGGCAGGGCCCAGGGCCCAGCTCCTGGAGACTGGCCAAAGCAGCCAGAAAATAGCCAATTCACGACTCTTCTATATATTATATATTACACGAATACGCTCGATTTTATATACACGAAATGATTGCGGAGGCAGATATAATAATGAAAATATACATACATGTATGCGTATTCTGGCCATAACCAGCAACATTCTACAACGGTACGATACACATCGGTCCAAAAAAAGCACAGGAAATGCGATGCAAAATATCCGCGCGCACAAGGTGGATCACTCGATAACCTCGAATCTACTCCTCTTGCCTTCTCTCCCGTCGCCGGTCTCGTCCAGGGGCCGCTTCTCTCCGTTTCCCATCCCACCGACAAAGGTCTCCCCCTTGACGATATTCTCCAGGATGACGCTGTACTGCTCGTCTGTCAGCCCCATCCCTGCCAGGGGGTTGATTCGCCCGTCGCCGTCGCCCATCCCACTGCCAAGGCTGAGACCAAAGTTGATATTCCCACCGCCCTGCATGCCCGGGGTGGGTCGCTTGAATTTGAGGAAGAAGTGCCAGCGTTGGAGGGAACGAGCGCAGCCGGGGAGGTGAGGGCCTGGTCGAATGAACGCCGAAGAGGGCACGCCGATGGAACGGGGAACACGGGTCATTTGCTGGATGACCTTCAGGTGCATGAGGTGCTTCTATGGGGATGATTAAGAAGCAGTAAGGTTGAGCGTTGTCCTGCCGTACCTCAAGCATGTCCAATAGACCCTCTTTGGTGAATGGCTTTGGTAATATGTCATTCATGCCTGCGGGGGACGTGTGAGTAAGGGAGGGATTGGGCGTGTATAAACGTTAGGTAAACAGACCAGAAGAATAATAAGTCATGATTTCGTTTGGCTTAGAATTACTGGTCATGGATATAATAGGCGTCATGTGGTCGAACTTGCGTATCATCGACGTGGCGGACACTCCGTCCAATTTAGGCATTACGATATCCTGTCATCCCTTGTTGAAACTAATGACAACACAAAGGGGCGGAAGACTCACCATAAGCACCAGGTCATACTTTTCCAAATTCATCTTAGTCACCGCACCAAGCCCATCAACCGCAACATCGGTCATACACCCAAACACCTGCAGGAATTTGCTGCTGAGCTTTCTGCTGACGGCATCGTCGTCCACTAATAGCACCCGAGGAGGCACCGCCCATCCAGGCACGAATGTTGATCTTCGCACGCGAAGCTTCCGTGATCCGGCGTCGGACCGTCTGGAAGTAAGCGCGGCAGACGTCGAGGCAGCCGACTGGCCCTCCCCATCGCCGCCCTCTCTGTCGATGTTAAATCCACCACTGACAGCCGCGGGGCGGGGATACCCACCACCGATCATGTCAAAATTCCACGCAGTAGTGCCACTGAGTCCGTCACTATTGTCGAGCCTCGCGTCGTCCATTCGCGGCATCAGTGGCCGACGGTGTAGACCTGCAAGCCTTCGTGGTCAGGAGAGAAAGCGAATCCTCATCTCCGTTTACTGCCCATCTTCCCCCTTCTCTGCCTTTATCCCCACCTGCGTCCCTTTCATTCCCATCAGAGGTACCATTCGAGCGCGTGGGCATCACCACCTCATCCTCTTCCTCATCGTTCCTCTCAAACACATTCTGCACGTTCCCAACAGACGCCCGCCGCTCCGCCTCCCCAATCCGCGAAATAGCATCGTCGCGACCGAGACCCAACCCGCGCCCCGGCGCACCCATGCCGCCACCAAACCTCCCGCCGAGCATATCTCCTACCTCGCCGGCCTCGGCCCCGCTGGGGCCAGACGTCGACGCGCTGGGCCACCCCATCCCGGGCGGTGCGCCGCCGAGCAGGTCCATCCCCACCGCGCCGCGCCGCGACATCTCGCTCATCTGCATGAGCGTTGCGCGCCCGACGTCCGTCTCGGGGTAGACCATCTTCCCCATCATTCGCTGCGCGGCGCGCGCAGGCAGGAATGGGTTCTGGTCCGAGGCACTCAGTGGGGACTGGGTGAGGGTGGTGTTGTTGCCACTAGCGCTATTGGCGTTACCACTGCTGTTATTGTTGTTGGGGATGTTGATGTCGGCAGCGCTAAGGTGCGTGTCGCTTCGCCCCGGTGGGTTTGTCGGGTTGACAAGCGGGTGTGTGCGGCTGGTGGGGGTGGACGATGAGCCCGGCTGAGATGAGCTGGGCGGGGGATTCGACGATGGGGGTTTGACTAAATATTTCACGGTGTCGGAATATTCATTTATGCATTATTTCATTATTTAAAAAAAAAATTCAAGGGTTTTGGGTGTATTTTTGCATTTGACGGTGGAACATGATGGCGAATTTGATTTTGAGGGTGGTACATAGAAAAGGAGAGGTGGCAAAGTCAGCTTTTGTTTGTATTACAGGACGAATTGCAGGGAAAAGAAGGAAGGGCAAATGACAGGATGTGGGAAGGGATCTACGAGAATTTTGCGGGTGGGATGTATGGGATGACCAGCAACAATAATTTAGTATATGCAGCGTGGCACTGGCGGAGTGAGCGCGGTGCCCCGTGGCGCTGAGTGGGGATGCAGGGTACATTAGAAGCCTACTACGACAATGGGTATACCCGGGCGGAACCTGGGTAAAAGAGATGGGTTTAATGACAAGGGTAGGATAGAAAATGCCGGCAGATGTATTATGACGGTGGAATACGGGAGGAGCGGAAGGGAAAAGGAAAGAAACATCAGAAGATCTTCACTCACCATTCTGTAACGGGGGCTGCCCTTGTTGGCCGCCGACGACCCAGCCGACAAGGCTTTGCATGAGGCTGTCCTGTTGTGCCATGCCTCGTTGCCAATTGACCATCTCGCCAAGGACTTCGTCGTATTTTCGCTCCAGATCCGCAAGGCGGTTAGAGAGATCTTTATTCTCCTGTGACAGCCGCCGCACCTGTGTTTGGAGCTGGGCGTCGTGCTGGCTCGGAGGGAGTGATTGTACGGAGAGTGAGAGCGTCTGTAGTTGGGTAGAGTGGTTTTGAAGTAGCGAGCCATGATGCTGCAGCTGTGATGTATGAGATTGCAAAAGGGAGGTGTGCTGTTCAATAGCCTGATGCGCGTATGGCGGCGAAGGAGAGAGCGGGCGCGTGGTGCTGGGTGACTGATGGGTGTGGTGATGTGAAGAGGAAGAAGGCTGGGACGAGGAAGCCTTTAAGCGCTGGGCGGGGACTTTGCGCTTGATATTTTCTAGTGCGTCTCGTCTCTCTGCGTGAAAATCGGGGTGGCGAAAGGTCCAGCTCTGGACGGGATGTTAGGGAGAGACATGTGGAGGACGTGAAGGACAAACGTGTTCGCCGAATTGGTTATCGTCGGTGTTTTTGACCTTGTGGAAATCATACTTGTTCAGCTGGCGCACGAAACTCGCAAAATTAGAGTGTTTGAACATGCGAGGGAGGATGGATTTTGTGAATTCGTTCATGTCCTTGACGACAAAACAATCTCCTTGGGGACCCCAGGAGACAACGGACTGGAAGCTAGGATCCTCGAGCATCCTGTGTTTGACGTGGTCAGCAGATGACCCGATTTTTAAAAAATGAGGGGACGGACTTGTAGAGTTTCTTGACAAACTCGCTCGCGGATGGCATGGAGTCATCCATGGAAGGAGAGTCCTTGATCTGGTGCTGCATTGGTGGATTAGACTCGCGCTTTACTGGGGGAGTGTGCGCAGGATGAATCTCATCCCGTGAGTTGGATGTCCGACTTGGGATTGCGGCGCCGGGGGACCACTGCGGATGGGAGGATGGAGGGTAGGGTGAGGGAGCAAAGCGTGCCGAGGATGTGCCGGCGGAGATGTTGGGGATCGGAGGAAGAGTGTTGGAACGGGAGAAGGAGAGGTGGAGCTGGGATGGTGGTGGGAGCTGTGTGATTGGAGTCTGAAACTGGGACTGGGGATGGAGCCTGGGAGTCGAATACGATGTGGAAGAGCTGTCGTCCATCTCTTCCCCGATCGTAATGCCCGTCTTTTTATTACAATCGTTGTTGGCGACTCGCAAATCCACTGGCCTTCAAAAGTGGTCGAGAGCCCTTGGGTGATCTATTTTCAGCATTTCGGCTCCCTCGGCACCTTGCCGTTACCGATCGTATGTTTTTTTTTTTTGTTTCCATGCCCTCCCCACCATTTTCTCCCTCTTGTCGCCTTTTCCCCACATTTTCCCCAATTTCCTCATATTTTCATTTTCTTTATACCTCTCGTCGCCCTTTCCAACATCCTCCCCAAGCACAATCTAGGCCTTGGCGCACACACGAGGCCCTGCATCGAGAACACACCACATGTCTCTTCGATTCTCTCACACCTGGAGTCTGCCGAGAGCGCCTGGGCCGGTCCAGGCCCTCCCTGGAATACTTTGTTCCGCTAAAAGGTACCCCCTCGGTCATCACCCCAAAATGACCCCCCGATCACCCGAATTTCCGGTCTGGGCCGCTCTGGAACCAATATCAGATCGGATTGCAACGGAGCTTGGGCACCTCTTGCATCTCCGTGTACCGGATTGTTCCTAACCACCTCCGCAATCAACTGGCCACCCCCGCCTACGCCTTCTCAGCGCCGTCATGTGCCTCCGGTCCCTCCCTGAACAACCGTTTACCCGCAAAATGTGCTGTCATGGTCAACGTTCGCGGGTTTGCCACCACATGCATCAGCTTCTCAAGTGCTTGGTACTTCCACCGCGGCGCTGCCCAGTCGGTCTATTCCCGCTATTTGGTGATCAGCGCATCCTGTGTATAGATTTAGGGCCCAATGCTGGAATACCCCCCTTCCCAGGTGCTAGTGCCGCTGAAAGACAAACTGTCCCTGGCTATCTATTGGAACTTCTATCACCACCCGTATTATTTGACTTTTGTTGATCGCCCCGTGTCAAGGTTCGGTACGGCTTGCTGCCCCAACCATCAACCCGTTCGCAAATACCTCCTCGGCACGCTTGTCCGAGGTCGAATAATAACTCCGATCATTTCGATTCTCATATACGGCCTTGCGCTCGAAAATTGAATAGCAATGTATTGGTCCCACATTCCGCTTTCTTCACAGGGTGGGGCGATTCCTGTTCTTACTGCGGAAGTGATATTTACCTCGCCGTCCGGAGGCCTCTCAGTGCTTGAATCTGCTCTCCAGCCCGACGTTGGGTTCTTCTACTCCTGTTTTTCACTGGAAGGGGAACTCATAGCCCTGGACTCGGACTTTGTAGCGAGGTCGACCTGTGGGCTGAGGCGGAGGCACTTTCAAACCCTACACTCGAGTACTGGTCGGTCGTTTTAATCCTGGGCTGGGTCCTGGGTCTGGCACTCGCTGATCCTAGGGTAAAATTCATACGGCCTTATCAACGCGATAGGATTTACACAGCTCGTTCGCACTAATTTGCACAGAAGCTGCTACCCCATGGTTGGGCACCAGCTGGATCGTTTGAAACCTAGGCCTTGGTCGGCACCTTTAGGCCCGATCATCACTAAATTTGTGTCTTCTGCAATCAAATCGTTCTTGGTTAGTTTTTTTTTTGTCCTCCGCCCACCGGAAAATACCAGCATGGCAATTAATACGTTACCCCCAGGTTATCTCAGGCCTCCTGACTTGAATTACGGCCTCCCAGGCCCATCCATTTGACTGAACAAACACCGCTACCTGGTTTCCGGGGTGCTGTCATATCCACCATACGATGGAACTCTGGATTGCTGCATTCAGACTCTCCATGCTTCACGCAAAATTTAATAAGCAATAACCCAGGATATCGCTGTCAATATCCATCAAATAACTCGACATGTCCGCCCCGCGTGATAGGTTCCACAGGCCCCGCCAGGAAACTTGGACATTGTTGAGATAGCTTGGCCGCCCTTTTATTGCCGCAGGACCTGCTCGGGGCTGTCTTGTGCCAACCCCACACGCTGGGGAAATGTGCCTTTATTCGAGGTCCGGAAAGACTCAAATCAATTTAAGGGTACATGTGCGCCTTGGACTCCAAGGACTCCCTACCCGAAGCCTACCCAATGATGATTTCGCGTATCATCTTCCTAGCCTTGTTGCAAGCGTTCGCGAGCTCCACAGTCTCGGCTGCATCCGTCTCTGGTAGACAAACTTCTCTGAAAGTTTACATAAGCCTTATTGTCTTTAGGTGCGGGCTCCGAGGTCGTCACCGTCGGCGAACACCAAATACGCGTAGCCACTGCTCCCATCCCTGCCTCTCTGCTCTCGTCTACAAACGTTGCTGGCCGCTCGCTCCCCGGCACCTCTCTCATCAAGCGCGTCACAAACAATGGCTGCTTTGCTGGCTGTGCGTCTAACCTCTGCTTTCCCAGTACGCTGATAAATAACGTAATACAGGTGCGCGTACATGCACAAATCTTCTCAGCCCGCTGCCAGACCCCCCTCTTGCAGCGGACTGCACCGCGCTCCAAGTTGCCATGAAGGCCCTCGCGCAGAGTGAGATCGGGGGCGCCTTTCCGTGCAATCTCCCAAGCGCTGCGGAGTGTGAGCGCACCCCTCACCCCACCCCTGTGCCAGTGCCCTTACCAGTGCATATACAGGCCCAAATTTCACGGTCGCGCCCGGTTTCGAGCGCACATACAGCCTCGGCACATGCGTCATCGGCTTCGCGAACGTCAACCCTGCTGGCGGCGCCAGCATTTCGTACTGCGATTACTTGATGGTAGGCTATCCCACATCCACGTCAACGTCTTTTCGCCCGATTGATCGGCTTTGTAGGCGGGGTTCATGAATAGTATGTACCAGGCTTGCGTCGTCACGGCGGGTAATACGGGCGGGTACTGCGGACAGTTCCTGAACACGGGGATATTCTATATTCTCTCGTACGTACCTTCGCAATGCCCGATCTCCGTCTATGTGTTAATATCATTTCTGTGGTCTAGGCTCAGACACGCTTAACGCGACGCGAGGAGCGGAGTGGTTGCCCAGGATACTTGTGTCGCTCTCACCTTCATGTTTTGCCTACGCTATTATATGATATATCATGACGAATTTGACAGCTTCGGTCCGATGATGGGCGGTGAGGTAGCCATGACTCCAGAGATTGTGCCATTCAAGTGTTTTAATATTGGTGTTTCGAGTCCGCGTCCCTTCAAGTTGGTGAGTAATCCACCGGTGCGGGATATTCGTTTCGAAACAGGTCCCACGCCGCGCGAATTTGCGCTTGACTTTTTTGATAGCTAGGGTTGGCCGTGCGTGTTGGCCGTGCGTGTTTGTCATTCTGTCGGGGCTTGGCGATATGTAGAAGTAACTGTACAGTCAGGGATATGGGGAATCTTCTCACCAATTATGTAGGTTTGGATACAGATGTGTATGTGTAAAAGTTCTAAGAATTCATACATTGATGATATCCCGCCCAATTAGGCCGGTTGGTTGGATGAGAGGGTGTCACCAAACAGCTGCCAACAGTCTCACATCGTTTGTCATCCCTTGGAAGTCTCCGCCCGGCCAGCTCCCAAAGCAGATTCAATGCACTAGCATCGCACCAATGCCTCCCAAAATCCTACCAATAAGCACGATCCAGCCGACATTTCCAGAGGTCATAGCCGAAGTGAGGGACGGCATCGTCCCATCCTCCTCGTTCTGGCTCTCCATCTACAAATCGGATGCACCCTCTGTCCATGCTACTATCCACGCCGAGCTTGACGAGCGGCAACGCGATGTTGTCCGTCTTACGACATCAGATAATAGTCTGAAATTCCGCTCAAATGGACCAAACGTGGGTTGCACTCTGCCTTGATCCGAAATCGATTATGCATGATGTAGGGTTATCGCGTCACTTGTGCGGGATTGAATGTCGTTGATACGGACATGGTGGTTCCCGTGCAGGAGTATAGGGACCCTGAGAGATCAGACCCGCAACGTGTTCGTTCATCTTCCGAGTGGGATTGAACTTCTGGATTGACTTGTTCGACGCGAGCAGCCCCACCGAATCACCGCGTTTGCCGTCTCGCCTTCGCAATCTGAATTCGCTACCGGATTTCTCGACGGAACTGTATCGATATCTCCCGTGTCTCCAGCCTCCGTCCCGGCATCGACGTCCCCCGAAGTACTTACCACCGCCTCGACATTGAAGGGCGTTGTCCATAAGAGCACAGTCACAGCCCTCCAGTTCTTCCCGCAATCCCCGGCCATTCTGTCGGCTGGTGCGGATTACACACTCCACGTCCTCCAGACACAAGGCTCGACAGCAGCCCCCGAGCCGACACAGACCCTCCGCGGCCACACGCGCCCCATCACGTCCGTTAACATCCTCGAACGCGAACGCACCGCCCTCTCATCCTCCCTAGATGCGTCCATCAAGGTCTGGGACATCTCCTCCACCACAGCGATTTCCTCCACCACCGCATCTAGCGCCATCAATGCGACCACCCTCAGCGGAGCGGATGCCGTCCGTTGCGCACTCCAGTCGGGCGCGGTGCAAATATTCGACTTGAGATCCTCCTCCTCTACCTCCACAATCCCCGCTATTCATCCCGGGGTTCCCCTTCAGGCGGTCGCGTCCGTGGACCACCTCCTCGCAACAGGCTCGGCGAAGGGGTTGGTCACCATATACGACGTCCGCACGCCCGACACCCCGATCCTGTCATTTAGGCGCGCAGAGGCGCCAATAGAAGACTTGACATTCGCTCCTGGTGGCAGGTTGGTAATAGCTACCGAAGATGGGCTGCCGTACATTTCCGCGCTGGACGGCGGCGGCGGCGTGCGTGTGTGCATGGAGCTGGTGGGGGTCGATTGCGATGCAGTGAGGGCTTTGCATGTTGGTCCTGGGGAGGTGTGGTATGCGGGCGACGACGCCGTTGTGAGACGGTATCAGCTATGATTTTGGTCCGTTGGATTACGTCCGCGATTGTATGTATTGATTCATCCAAAGCTTATTTAAGGGTAGTTAAATGAGGGTAAGCGGGGAACCATTATTACGCCCCTTAGCTGAAAGCATCTATCGGTGGGGACGGTTCGCAGCGACGGCGTCGCGTCGGTTCAGATGTCCCAAATCAACCCAGCTTTTCTTTTTTGCTAACCCATCTAATGCCACACAACCAAGTAGGAAGACTCCCTAGCCCAGAAATTGTGCTGAAACCTTGTATTCGCGAAGACTGATCAGGATGAGCTCGTTTTCAAGGTTGGGATTCAAAGCATATTTGGAGATCTGCGCTCTATTTAATTAGAGCTGAAAACTGATAAGCTATGAAGGTTGTCAAAAAGCACTTCTATCGTCCAGAGTGCAGTGTTAGTTCCGCTTCACGGAGAAGTAGGATATCCATATTGACCCCAGCCAGTCCTAACGGCACATAGAGTGATGACCATGCTAGGCTAGCACGGTATGTCTGCCCACTATAAAGCCGCTGTACCTCGTAAGTTTGCATTGCTGAAACGCCCTACATATAACTCAGGGGCTACTTTGATGCAGCCGATGTGGCAAGGGGGGAAATATGACTGGCCGCACATTGGGCGAAATATGATGTTGATGAGAATTTGATAGAAACCCGGGCAACGTCGAGGAACAGGCCGATAAATCGAATTGATATATCAAAGCCCTGTAACCTTGAAGCATTTACTATCTGTTGCTGTTAGTTCGGAGGGTCCTACAAACCAAAAACTAAACCTCCTCCTACATCACTTCCCTCTGTACTCAACGGGCTATCCCAATGAGTTCTACCAAGTTTTTTGGTGATTGCGTGGTGATCTACAGATTACTATGTTGTGTTATATTGTGTAAGTACTGTAATATATCGCATCACTAATCTTTGACTGGACATCAAGGTCTGTATGTAATCAGAGAGGTTGATATATTAACAAGCCAACTAATAGGTGTCCCCCCCGGCTAACATAGTATGTGTTCCCACTATAAAGCCACACCTCATTGCCGATTGGAGGTATCCAACATTACACACCAGCCAGTATAACGCGAATATGCAATTCTCAGCTATCTTCTCCTTCACGATTACTCTAGCCCTATATGTCGGGACCGCAGGGGCAATTTGCTGTAAGACTGTCCCAAACGACCTGGGGGTATACGGCTATTGCAGGGACGGAACCTTGGGTACACCTGACTGTGGTGTGGGCAAATGGTACACATTGGTCTCCTACGTGCCGCAAACCCAAGGGGCTTACTATTTTATTTATTTTGTACAGCAAATTTTACGGTTGTTGGTGCAAGGGTGGATGTAGAACTGGCACCGCCTATCACCGCGCTGGCATCTTGTATGCATTATTCATCCACCAACAATGGACCCACAATCTCACCGTATCATTCTTTCCAGTGATCGGGACTCTAACTCGCAGGATGAATCCAAGTGAGTGACATTGCAAGCGTCGTTTCATTACTGACACCACCCCGCTCATAAAAGGAGCTACTTTGACGCAGCTGATACCAATAAAGATGGGAAATTATCCTATACCGAATGGGCTACATCCGACGCGGCGAAGGGGCAAAATATGACCCCCGAGGACCTGGCCGCATACTGGAAGAAATATGATGGTGATGGAGATGGGTTTTTGACAGAGGCTGAGGCGATGTCAAGGAAGATGTGAGTATGATGACGGATTATTTGAAAGTCCACCGAGAGACACAGCAAAAATCACCTTGCTTGACAAGGCCCTTCATGTGTCACTCTACATTTCGTGCAACTTGTTTGTTCAAACCAAACGTTTACGTAGTATGTAATCACTGATCACATTTCCAATTCCTCCTCCGGCGCCGCTGGCGGCTAATTTCAGGTAACATATGTGGTCTATAGCAAATTATCCTGTGCCGAATGGGCATGCGTCCAACGCGGTGAAGGAGCAAAATATGACCCCCCAGGGATCTGGCCGCACATTGGGCGAAATATGATGGTGGTCGAAATGGGTTTTTGACGGAGGCCGAGGCAACATCGAGGAAGGTGTGAGTATCATAGTCCATCAAGATTGCTGGGCGGGCACCGTTGCTGCGGTGTCGTACGAGTTGGCTGGCATGTGGTTCCGAGTCCTAAAAGTATTTTTAGACTCGGTTATAATGTCAGAATGAGCTCCTGCAAGCAAAATAAGCTCTGTTGTTGCGGTGATAGCCGGTGTCGGATTGTAAAATTTACACTGGTCGGAGTTTCACATTCCGGGATTTGCCTAGCCACACAGGACTATCATTTTAGTTTTCGTCGACTTTCATGATGTGTGCTAGTATGAATACTATTATCATTTATTGATCTTTGTCAGTGTCTGGATCCGTGTGCACCTTCTTTCCGCCTGTTCCGCCGTCCCATATGCCACCTGTCGTCAGCCCGCTTTTTGCTGGTGGCCTATAATTCATTGAACTGGATTTGATTGAGTTAGAGCAGCATTGTTAAACTCAGTGGCTAAATGATTCCATTGAGCATAGCAACTGCCCGCGCGGCGATTGCCATTTTGTATTTCTCTTGATCTCACCTCATGTGTACGCACCCATACTTGCACCATAAACAACACCCGGAACTCACAATAGATACTGTATCTCCTGGCGCCTGCAGCACAACCGCTTGCACGAGTCCCGGCTCTCGCATCCGCACACCACCAATCATTGGCCTGCCTCCTCTTGCAAACGGGAGAAGTCAAGCTCGCTAGCATCTAACGTCACCGTCTAGCAATCCCCACTTCACGTTCCACATCCGTCAGTCTTAGCGTCAGAATATCAGAAAGAGACATCGTCCAGTCCACTAGCGCGCCCCACTCTCATCACATCTCCCCCTCTTCCGAGTTGTCACATCAGCAATCGTCAGAATCATCATTCCAGCGCTCTCTTGCAGTTATCTCACCGCTAGCATCGTCACCATCGTCACAGCCGCAACCGTCTAGCATACCCTCATCACCGCCTCTAACGTCGACGATCATGCCAGTAACATCTCCCCCGCACGCTACGCCCTCGAATGAAGAGTAGGAATTAGTATGGAATCCCATTTTAGAGATCATTCCGCAGCACGTCACACTAGCACCTGAAGATCTGCCTTGTTCAGCGCAAGTAGCACCCCAGGACGTCGTGCCACCATTTCTAGCCGAATCATCACTCGTACTAGCGGAAGTACATCCCTTAGATGACGTCTCGCATTCCTCGGCTTCGTTTCCATGCTTACAGGCTATAAGAATGCAAACATTGGATTTGGGACTGTCAGCGCCTCAGAGTGCCCAGTCACCTGTTGCTGATTTTCCGGGTCCGTTATCATGCCAGGACGCTATAGAAGCATCAGGACAACATTTGGGTACGTCTCCATCATCGCTAGGCTCGCTCCCTTGCTCGCAGGTACAGGAAAAAGCACCCAGAGCTGCCCAAAACGTCCAGATGCTCTCCCATCGTGTTCCCTATCCGTATTTGCCCCAGGACATACCAGCACTTGTAGAACGTCAGCAGAGACCTATTCCAACGTACCCAGGACAACCGCTTAGCTCAGATAGCCCGGTAAACGCGTCGGAAGCGTCCAAATCGTCCAGTGCATCGCCCCATGCTCCCACATCGCTCGTGCCTCCGGACATGTCGCAAACGCAGCAAAAGGATCATACAGACATAGGGAAACAGACTTCAAACTTGCAGCCTAACATTCTAAGCCAGGGAACAACACTAGAAGTACCTAAATTGCCCAAAGTCCCATCCCAGAGCTCCGCCGCTCCGCACCTCTCTCGCGCATCGCTAGCATCCCCAGGAGATCCCCTTAGCTCTATATATTCGTTCTGAAACTCGCCGCTTGCCCTGAAAAGTCCGGAAAACGCATCTGAAGCGCTCAAACCGCCCAAAACATCGTATCACATTTCAGCGCCATCCGCTCAGTCTCTAGCATCGCAAACGCAACCGGAGGAACGTCTTGGTGATATAGAATAGTCCCAGAATGCACCGTCTCGCCTACGTAGTCCGGAAAAAGTGGGAAAGTTGTCTAAGTCGTCCGGAGTAGCCACCTCATCCCCCGCTCAATTGACTCGTTCCTCACCACTACGGACATTATCAACGGACCGTTTTAGTGTTTCAGGGCATCCCCAGACATCGCTAACACTAACTCCGCCCACGGAAAACGTGCCAAAGTCGTCTAACATGTCCAGACCACCACTGACCAGCCCGAGCTTCCACCGTTTTCCCGCCATTCCTCGCGCTCCAAAAGCGATTAGAGACCATTCAGGACACGTCCGCAGTGCCCCACAAGCCGTCACTTAGCCCGCAGATACCGGAGAAATCAGTTAGATTGGCCAATCCATCACTTAGCGCCTTTCTGTCGCCGTTAGCAGCGCAAGCACAAGCATCACAAGCATTAGCATCTAGAAAATGCCTCGCTTACTATATTTCACCACCCACGGAAATGCCCTCGTCCAACAGTTTGCTAATGGTTCAAGCATCAGCAGCATCATCACCAGAAACGGCCCACGGATTGCGCCAGGTATTGCAGCAGGTAGCACAGGCGCTCCGAGAAGCGCACAGCATGCTCATCTCGCTCCAACTTGAAGGCTTAGTGCAGCCATCAATTTTTCCGGATTCAGATATAGGTAGTGTTTTCCACGAGATCTCGCAGGTATATCAGGCCCTCCATACGTCCTGTCCGTCGGACAGATTTCACGCTTGCCACCTCGCACTTCGCGCGCCCACCCTCGTCATCTCCGTCACCCACACTAGTGCCCTCGAAATCAGCCCCAGTATCATCCACAGCTTGCAGTCCGCATCTCATTGCACATCCCTGTAAAGTCCGCGCCCGCACCGCTAGCAAAACTAAGTAATCCCAGACACGGAAAACCGCTAGCATCGCCCAGTTTGCCCAATCCGAAATCCCCGCCCGCGCCCTCACCCTTCGCAGCACAGATACCACCAGGAATTCCGCAGACACATCCCGCCGTGACCCCTCAATACTCGCTAGCGCCCTGCAACTCATTTTCCTGATGAAGTAGCTGTGTGAATGGTGGTAATGGTAATTCTTGAGAGGTCCTGCGGACTCGGACCTGCCGCGCTTGCGACGGCCCTCTTCCACAAGTTTGTAGAATTCCAGTGTAGAGTAGTACTGACCCGGTTGTATGCATACGAATTGACAGGAAGTGGGCCGGCTAATTCAGTAAGCGCGATGTTGTTCGTCGAGGCCTCTACAAGATTACTCTAACATTTTTCGACTCGGAATTCGGACCTGAGCCCGGGCCGCCCCATGCTGCATTTTCGCCTCGTTTACTACATAACACTTTGCGATCCAGGAGTTACAGTTATTGCTAGTGGAGGGCACAGGATTGATATTCCTCAGCGGAATGTTTATACGTATGCTCCTCCTCTATCTCCACAATCTCCGCTATTAATCCAGGGGTCCCCCTCCAGGCAATCGCGTCCGCAGACCCCTCCTCGCAACGGGCTCGGTGAAGGGGCTGGTTACCATCTACGGCTCCGCACGCCCGATACCCCAGTTGCGTCATTTAGGCGTACGAAGGCGCCAGTAGAAGACCTGTTGCTCACTCCTGGTGGCAAGTTGGTGATAGCCGCCGAAGATGGACTACCGCTTATCTCTGGGCCAGACGGTGCGCGTGCGCGCACGGGACCAGCGGGGGTTGATTACGACGCGGTGAGTGCTTTGCATATTAGTCCTGGAGAGGTGTGGTATGTGGGCAATGAGGCCGTTGTGAGACGGTATCCCTATGATTTTGGTCCGCTTGACTTACGTCTATGCCAGATTGTATGTGTCGATTCATCTAAAACTTGATTTGAGGGTAAGTAGTCGAACGAGGACAAGCGGGAAACCATTATTACGCCCTTTAGCTGAAAGTAAGTACCTATTTGCACGTGGGGACCTTTCGCGGCGATGGCGTTGCATCGTAGGCCTGTGACAGTCCCCTCTAAGAGTTTTCAAGAAGTTCGGGACGAACAAACCTCGTTCGGCTGGGAAGAGTGAGCTGCCGGCGATAGTTTCGAGTAGTCTTGGAAGCGCTTCCGCTCCTCCACTAAAACGCGACTTGGACGATGTGCCCACGACCATAGCCAGGCGACTCTTTAGACAATGCTGAAGCGGGGCTAGTAGATAGCTGATATCTTCGAATGCTGTTAGCGCCCCAAGTGGTGGTTCAACTCGGCGGCCGATTCCATGGCAAGCAATGGTCTTTCAACGATAGCGATATCGATATAGCGACTTGCAAGTTGTGTTTTAAATATTTTGGCTCACCCAGCCTCGAGCCCCGCCGAAACCCCGCCTTCGTCGACAGCCCCTTGTTGTCTACCAAGACTGTCGACGAGAACTTGGGTGAATCAAAGATGTACTAAACATCTCAGTATCAATGACTGTGCGCTCAAAGTGACATCAGAAATTGACGTGTTGGAAGGCCGACACCCATCGGGGGTACCCGAGAGCAATAGAGTATTATCCCTGACAGCTGATCGGTCCAGAGCCCGGTAGTGTCGAAATGACCAAAGATCTAAAATTTCCGAGAAAACTGAATTACCGGCACGCTTCCGCATCCCCAGTTCCCCGCTACCACCCCGAGGTGTCCCAGGTGTACCAAGCGGGAATTAAGACCCGCGGAACGGTGAAATAGGGGTGGTTGCCCAGGCCAACCGCGACGTAATCATTGTACAACATATACTTGCTTGTGGTGTATTTTGGAAAGAAACTCTGAAATGTATTGAACACAACCAAGTGTGGAATGATACATGTACCGTTCGTTAATGCTGGGTCTTCCGTGCCCCGGTATCGAATTCCTGGGAAAACATGCCTCACGACACTGGGCAGCAAATTTTGCAGTGCTTTATGCAATAGATCTGAAATCCTACGGGATAGACTCGCACTTGTGGAAATAGGCTCGGAACGAGAAGGCACATACGGCTATTATAAGTAATGTAAGAACTACTCCTGAACCCTTCTGATGGGCAGTAGGACCGCCTCCACTCGGACGGCTTCGATCAGATTCTTGGGGGATCTATTGTGAATGGACCGGCCCAAGCTAAGCCTAAGCAGCAGTTCTAGTCCATCCGGTGGAAGAATGGGGTAAAAACGCGGCCGAGACCCGACGTCCTTCCTCCGACAGAAGATTATACGTCGCACATGCATTCCTCTTGAAATTACTGGTATTTGAAACCTGCAGTCTACGTGGAACCATAACTTGCGTACCATGTCCATAACATCAAGCTGGATTCCAAGTGAATTGAGGTATGGGCGCAGAAATGGAGGGGATTGGAAGGTACGCTTCCCCGTCCCAAGGAGTAAAATCTCTTCGAATATTCAAAAATGTTAGACGAGCAGAGCAAAAATGCCACCTACCGGGTCTGGGAATCACGACCTCAAACAGCTCGAAATGCTCCTTCCGTACGTCCCACGTGAAGTTGAAGTGCAGGAGGAATGTCCCACAAGAAAATCTTGCCCTCGAGGAAGACGCATGGGGATGGGAGCAGGAGTCCATCCGCAAGTTCGATGCCGGCTGAGGTGATGGAGCTCACTTTGACTGGAGGTGGGGTGTCGTCGGCAAGGATATTGGTGAATGAACGATCCCGTAGAGCATTTGTGGCGTGGATGCTTCGGATGAACCTGAAGGTAGCGGGTTCGAAGAGAACGCTTGTGCCACGCCGGGCCGATAATCCCGGGACCAATTTGCGTTTTCACATCCCTCGCTGTGTATGCACTCGCGTTGACTTTGAAGTGAAGCACAGACACTCGCTCAACAATTTCAATATTTGGGATTGGGTTAGTTGCTCGAACCTTCTACCGTTTTTAGTGGATATATTTAAATTTCTGAATCACAGACTTGCCAGAAAGCTTTATTACGAGGCCCGGGCTACCCAGTAGTTATACACGCCAATTGCCCAAATTTCACGCGCTTTCAACTCGCTTCACCGCCCGCATACGGTGAAAAGGCCAATATTCGTTCTACTTTCGTTATATCTTGGTCTCCTGTTCTTATGGCGCCACTGTCGATCTGCCATGCCACTTGACCCAGCTCTAGTTGCGCGTTGTGCATCACTGCACACCCCTGTGAGGCCACTATCGTCTTCTCCATGGCGTTCTACCGACCTTTCGGATAGGCACGTTCCCGGGGCACCCCCGACCCTCATCCGGAACGCGAAGATGTGGAGTGCGCAACGGGACCGAAATCGTCTTTGGAGACGTCCTCCTCCAGAATGGTCGCGTCACAGCCCTGGGATACACCCCCCCTCATCTTCTCCGCAGTGGTGGTTCGCAGATGAATGTACTTGACGCCTGTGGAACGCAAGTGACCTCAATCTTGTCGATCCACACTCCCATCTCGGCGTGCAAAGTGCGCCACTCTTGAGCGGTATGTCATAACGCTTAATTCTATCGTGAATGTAAATTCAAAAGAGTACTTCAGGAGCGTCGGATGGGAACTTGCGCGATGCGTCCATCCTCCCCCGGCTTCGCAGCGTCGATAGCCTTAATGCTCATGACGATTCGTACCGCCTCACTGTTTCAGGTGGCGTCCCCACTGCCCAAATTCTGCCAGGCAATGGTAACGACACTGGTATATGCTCCATGAATTTGCTTATGCTTCTAACTATTTTCAGGCGGGCAATCATTCCTTGTTAAGCTTCATCCGACGAGCGAAAAATCTTCGTCATCGATGTTACTCGAACCGCCGAGCTCACTGTATTTGAACAGTAATGATGCGCCACCCCACATACACTGGAGACATATGAAGCACGCATGTGGTATGGGTTCTGAAAACCCATAGTAGCTCTATACTAATTACTAGGCGGGGACTCAGATCGCCGCTATTTCCAAACACGGATGGATGCTACCTAGAACTTCTCCTTGCTGGACGGCGTCAGCGGTGTGTATGTGCATAGAACTGGTGGGGGTTGATTGCGACGCGGTGAGGGTTTTGCATGTTAGTCCCAGAGAGGTGTGGCATGCGGGCGATGACGCAGTTGCAAGACGGTATCAACTATGATTTTGGTCTGTTCGGCTTACGGTCACGATTGTGCTTATTGATTCATCCAAAACTTGCTTCGAGGGTAGTCGAATGAGGATAAGTAGGGAGCCGCCATTGCGCCCTTCAGCTGAAAGTATCTATTTGCAGGTGGGGACGTTTCGCAGCGACAATGTCGCATCGATTCGAAGTTCTATTCACCCCCAAATCAACCCAGCTTTGCTTTTGCTAACCAATCTGTGCCACACAACTAAGTAGTAAGACTCCCTAGCCCAACAATTGTGCCGAAACCTTGTACCCGCGAAGGCTGATCAGGGTAGACTCGTTTTTCAAGGTTTGAGTTGAAGGGGTATTTGGAGATCTGTGCTTCATTCAATCAGAGCTGGAAGCTAATAAATACCATGTAGGCTGTCAAAAGAAAACACTTCTATCGTCTAGAGTGCATACAGTTAACCTTGTGTCATAGCGAAGCAGGACCCACGACACGAACCCCAGCCCAGTCCCAAATGGCACATGAGATGATCATCGAACCGGGCTAGCACGATATCTGTGCCCGCTATAAAGTTGCGCTTCGCCCTCACTGCTGGAGGTACCCAACACTCCATACTACCAATCAGGATAACATGTATATCCAACGGCCAGCTATGCTCTCTTTCATCGCCCTAGCTCTACTAGTATATGTCGAGACTGCAGGGGCGGTCTGCTGTGGCTGCGGCAGGACCTCGACTAGGACGCTGGGCACTAGCAGTCATAATGATGGCTCCATGTATCTTTGCGAGGATGGAATATCTTGTACACCTTACTGCGGCGTGGGCTCATGGTACACATCGATCTCCTACGTACCGCGAGCCCAAATTCACAAAAATGTTTTTTTTTTCGCAGCAACATTTTCGGTTGCAACTGCGACGGTGGATGCAGGGCAGCCGCTCGGCGCTCTCTTATGTATGGATTATTTATTTATCAGTACTACGGATCCACGATATTAATCTCACCGTATCATTCTTCCAGTGACAGGGACTTGAGCTCGCAAGATGAATCCAAGTGAGTGACTCTGCAAGCGCCGTTGCATCGCTGACACAGCCCCGCCGATAACAGGAGCTACTTCGATGCGGCTGATACCAATAAAGATGGCAAATTATCCTATGCAGAATGGGCTGCATCTGACGCGGTGAAGGGGCAAAATCTGACCCCCGGGGATCTTGTCGCACATTGGGCGAAATATGATGGTGATGGGAATGGGTTCTTGACAGAGGCCGAGGCGACATCGAGGAAGGTGTGAGTGCGATGGTCCATGATTGCTGGGTGGTACCGTTGCTGCGGCTGCATAACTTGGCTGGCACGTGGTTGGTAGGATTTTAGTGTAGAGTAGTAGTAGTAGTAGTATAATATACACGGCATGGTCCAATTCCTGAACGCCGGGTTCCGGAGATTATCCCGACATGCGACAAGCTCATCACGTCTTCGTCCCGGGCCCAAGACCAACTACCCTAACGAGCTCGCCCCTGGGTTGTGGGGCTGTAGATCAGGAATAGTCGATAGAGGGCAAAGAGTCATGCCGCTATCCGCTGTTGTATTGACCTGTGTAGGGGGATGGAAGGGTTTAGCATAGGTATTATATCAAAAAGGTTGAGAGTGTCATAAGTGTATTTCGCCTATGTGCCGTTCGTGAGCTAGAAATGCTTTCAGGAAGACCTTGTGGCATTACTCATCCTGGGAGGGCCGTCTCGGTAAATCCACATGAGAGAGGCGGTCCGCAGAATGGTGAGGTCCGCACTAGCAGTAAGCGTGGCGCGCTCTGTGCTCCCCACAAAGTTAGCAATTCGGCAGAAGCAGCACGGTCCAATTCGGCGCGGCTCAATATGTGGTCAACGGTACTCAACCCATTGAAGCCCTCCCATGCCAGAGAGTCGCATGCTAGGACAAGTCAGGTCAGGACATGTCATAGCGCACGATCCTTCTCGGGTTTCCAGTCCCCCTGTAGGAGAAACAGTTTCGGAGAGTTGTTGGTATATTTTCCCATATCTGTTTTCACGCACTGAACCCTCTCGATATCCTCGACAGTGATCGTCGATTCAAGGTTTAGACATCATAGTATGGAATAGGGGCAGCGCCCATTGCGCATGACATATTCCAGATCCATTACCATGACTGACTGCCGGTCGTATAGGGTCGTTTGGTGTTACTTTGATATAGAAGTCGCTCGCGGCTCAGTAGGATAGTCAGGTATTGTAGGTAGAGCTAGCGCGAGATTGGGTCTCCGAAATCGCAGCGGTGCGGCAGAGGTCTCTGTATATGGTGGTGCTAGCATTACATGCTTGTTCGAATCTAGTAGGCGTCGTAGGAGAGCCATTTGTATGCCCTTTTGAGTTTCACCCCATCTAGTATGCACGTTGAGGGTGATTACTAGTGGTTTTGCATTCCTGTTAGGTGCACGTTGATGAGGAACGCGCGCCTTTCAGCCCAAGCCCTCCCGTGACGGGAGTAATCCGATCCTAGATTCTAAGCCAAGTATCACGCTGCCTATAGCACGGGTTTTGCTTGCCTTGTTGCCGTAGTGTACGGCGTCTTAGATTGTTAAGTGGTACGGCGAGGCGATCCCAATATACTTGGATTGTCACCAGTCCCCTGATTTCTCCAAACCGGGGGGTGGTTCGCACGTGAAGAGGGCAATTCAGTGAATTGTGCACTAAAATACATCTTTTCGCTAGCAGTACAGAGTGAGCCTGTTGGAGTTTGTGCGCATGCGTAATGGCGATATGTTTTTCTGATGTTTCAGAACATCTTCAGGCATCATCGTTTCGAGCTTTCGTAGGCCTATAGCGATATAACTTGTTGGTGATGGGGCTCGCAATGTTTGACAGTACTGCTTGTGCTATGGGAAATAGCATTTCTCGTTGATGAGTTCGCTTTGGGGTGGATGTGAGGGGCATTTGGATGTCGCTCATCGAGCACTCGGCAATGTCAGGCAGGGATTTCTCCAACCTCGAGCAGCTCCGGTGTGCATGGGTAGCTGAATGTGATAGCCGTCTAGATGCACCTTCCGCTGAGAGTACCATATCTGAGGGGGGTATATACGTTGTTCGAGGTTTTCTGTGGGCGTACCAGACTCCAATGGCCCTCAAGCATACTCCAGCCGTAATATGCAGATTCGTACACAACGAGATGTGGGTATAGTAACACGATTTAGGGTGGATGCAAGCAGGTGGGGTTGGATGTCAGCCATGACAAGCACCCCGTTGTAAGCTTTCCCGGTATCATGCAAAGTTTGTATCAGTGATAGCAGGCCGCGATAGGCATTCAGATGTGCGTTCTGCTTTGCAGGGCACTGTATCTGAGCGTGTGTGCTATCGCGGTTTTTTTTTTTTTTCGTAGTCTCAAGTAGTCGAAGATGTAAATAAGAACAATAATCAGTATTGATCCGGTTGTATGTATACGAATCGACAGGAACCCGCAGTGGCCAATCCAGCAAGCGCGGTGTTGCTCGTCGAGACCTCTACCTCGAAATTGGGACCCAAGCCTTACTTAAGCCCGGGCCGCCCCACGGCGCTGCTTTTTTCGCTTCACTTCCATGACCGTACTCTGCGATGATCCAATGTGATCCAGGAATTACAGCTACTGCCAGTGGAGGCCATGGGATTAATAACGTGTATATGATCCTTCAGTGTCTTCAGCCACTCCTAACCGTCGCGGCGGCGTGACCACATGATGCATTCCGTCATGTCTACGAATATTCCCGAGATGGACATATTGATCACCCTCCCAGTTGCTGCATAGTAAGCTGGGCGTTTCTATGAAAACTCGAGCTGGACTCTCCACGTGTCCACTGACATCATTGAACACGATCTCCTCGACGATACTATCTGTTGCGCTCTCCTCATGCGCAATGTGCATGTGGATATTCAATATTCATATTCAATCCCCAGCCCAAGCCCCGGGCCTTCCTCTATCTTTGGGACCCTAAACCCACGCCGCTGAAGCGGAGTTTGAAATATGAATTTCGACGGTTTGGGCGCAAGTCCGCATCTCATAGAATGCCTTCCCCAGCCTCAAACTTCCCCAGTACTCTTGTAACATTATAATATTGCCATCCTAACTCTAGCTGAACCCTAACCGAACCCTAACAGCTAACCAAAGTCTAACCGAACCCTAACCGCTAACTGCTAACCAAACCCTAACCAGCTAAGTTTGTCGTTTTAAACGCCGCTTTCAGCGGCGTGGGTTTAAAGTTCCTATCTTTGTGGTCCTCGGCCAGGCCAACCCTGGTAAGCTCCTCACAAAATAGCTCCTCGCGTCAGGCTCGACGAAGGGCTTAGCGCTTATCATTCTCTACGTCGCGTCGACTCGGAGTTCTATTCGCCCCCAGATTAATCTAGCCTGCCTTCGCCAACCTACCATTCAATTTTGGCGCACATAACTGGTAAGACTGTCGAATCCTGGTATTTGAGGAGCCAGGGATAGTGGGGTAAACCCATTTTTTTTTGAATTAAAACCATATCGAGGGATCCGAGCTTCATTTAATCAGAAATGGAAGCTGATATGCATCATGTAGAGTCTATGTCCTGCAATGTCATGGCGAGACAGGATCCATGTTGTCCAATCCCGAAAAGCACGTAGGGTGACCACCCTGGCTAATACAATATGTGCGCGTACCCACTATAAAGCTACACCTCATTCTCATTAAAGGTACCCAGCCCCATACACAACATGCATATTCAATGCGCAACTATCTTCTCCATGATCGGTCTAGCTTTCTACATCAGGACCGCAGGAGCGGTCTGTTGTGGCTGCGGCAGGATCTCAAGTGGGACAATTGGCGCTAGTCATGGCACCTACTATGTCTGCCAGGATAGACGACCTTGTACACCTTACTGCGGCGTGGGCTCATGGTACACGCTAATCTCCTACGTATCGCAGGCTCACTCACAAAAATCATTTTTGCAGCAACATTTTTGGCTGCAACTGCGATGGTGGGTGCAGGGCTGATACCATTCCCCGCTCTACCATGTATGCATCGTTCACCCGCCAATGCTATGTGATATGGATCTATAATCTCACCATATTATTCTTCCAGCGATAGGGACTTGAACTCGCAAGATGAATCCAAGTGAGTGACTCTGCAAGCGCCAATGCCACCGCCATTCCACCGCTGACACCGCCCCGCTCGTAACAGGAGCTACTTCGACGCAGCTGATACCAATAAAGATGGCAAATTATCCTATGCCGAATGGGCTGCGTCTGACGCGGTGAAGGGGCAAGATCTGACCCCCGAGGATCTTGCCGCACATTGGGCGAAATATGATGGTGATGAGAATGGGTTCTTGACAGAGGCCGAAGCGATGTCGAGGAAGGTGTGAGTGTAATGACGACACAGATGTATTGGTTGGCCCATGGATAACTTGTAATACTTATTTGCCCTAAGGGGTGGACCTCTTGCGTGTATGGATCCTAGGGCAAAAGGCAAGATCCAACGACGACTCCGCTTGCACTGACATGCGTCTTGTTCGCCACCACAGCTAGTGGAAGTTGGGCCGAGAAGCTAGAGCCTGCCAGTGAATTTCTCAAACATCCACAGCGAACTAGACGATAATTAGATGTTATTGAAGCGGCTAGACTAGCATCTCCGGATGCTGTTAGAATTTAACGCCCCTGGCGATGTCCAACTCGGCATCCAATTCCAAGACGAGCGACGATCCTCCAACAATGGAAGGCGCGAGCAATATAGCAACTTGTTTCGGATATTTTGGCCCACCCAGCCCCAAGTCTTGCTGGGATCATATCGTCATGGACAAACCTGTCCTCGCCCATCGGATCGGTAACAAGAACCCATGGGAACCAAGGACTTGTCAAACACCCCACTGTTGCGTAGAAGGCAGACGCGCCATCGGGAATACCCGATATCTATTATCCCTGAGGGTTGATGGCTCTGCCATCTAGGTCGGAAGCTGTCAGAGGGCCAATTGCCAGGGTTTCCATGTTTCAACTCACGAGCTACACCTCCCATGCAGGGTGTGTGCGTAATCGAGGAAAAAACCTAGATATTGTAAGCAAGGTCGTCATAGATTAGTGGCTATTACACCGTCTGCGGACTGATGGAACGAGGGTGGTTGTCCTGGCCAACCACGACGTAACCATTCTACGACATACTTGCTTGTGACGTATTCTGAAAGAAAACCCTAAAATGTATCGAACCGACACGGCCAAGTGTGGAATAATATGCCGTTCGTTAATGCTGGGTCTTCTGTGCCCGGTATTGAATTCTTGGAAAACACGCATCATGTCGACACTGGGTAGCAACTTTTGTGGTAGTTTATGCAATAGATTTTGAATCCCTTGTGATAGGATCGTACTTCTGGGGATAGGCTCGAATCCTCAGGGGACGAAATGGCACATACGGTCATTGTGGGTAATGTAAGAACTACACCTGAATCCTTTTGATGGGCAGTAGGACCTTTTCCTCCAATCGGACGGCTTCAATCAGATTCTTGGAATATCCACTGTGAACAGCCTCGAATGGTCCGGCTCAAGCGACAAGCTGGATGTCAAGTGAATTGAGGTATGGGCGCAAAAACGCAGGGGGTTGGAGGATACGCTTTCCGGTCCCAAGGAGTAAAATTTCTACAAACATTCAAAAGTGTAGGATGAACACAGCAAAGAGATCGCGTACCGGATCTGGGAATCACGACCTCAAACAGCTCGAAATGCTCCTTCCATACGTCCCACGTGTCTTGATGCACAGGAGGAATGTCTCACAAGAAAACCTTGCCTTCGAGGAAAACGCATGGGGATGGGAGCAGGAGTCCATCCGCAACTTGAAGTTGGATGCCTGCTGAGGTGATGGAGTTCACTTGGACTGGAGGAGGGGTGTCGTCAGCGAGGATATTGGTGAATGAACGATCCCTCAGAGCATTTGTGGTGTGGATGCTTCGGGTGGACCTATGTGCCAGCCCGCGGCGTAGGACACGGTACACCTTGAAGGAGGTGGTGGATTCGAAGATTGTATGTGCCGGGCCGACAGTCCCGGAACCGCTTTGCGTTATTCGCGTCTCCCGGCGGCACAGACCCTTTGCTCAACGAATCAACTTGAACTCCTGGTTTGGGTGAGCTATTCAAACCGTCTACCGTTTTTCGTGGATAATTTAAGTTTCTGGATCAGACCTACCAAAAAGGTACGAAGAGTTACGAGGCCCGGTCCAGTACTAGTAGTCGCACACGCCAATTGTCACTCATTCTTTTATCTCGCTTCCTCACCTCCATAAGATAAAGAGGTCAATATTCCTCCTACTTTCGCTGTATCTAGGTTTCCTGTTCTTGTGGCGTCACTGGCGATTTGTGCCACTCAGCATAACTTTAATTACGCGCCTGCGGGGCCGTTACCGTCTTTCCGATAGCATTCCACTGGCCCTCCTAGTATGTTCCTGGTGCACTCAATACTCTCATCCGGAATGCGACACGCAATGAGACCGAAATTATCGGCAACTCCTGTGTTGCATCAGGACAGATTTTTCGGGCCTCCTTAGCAGCTTCGTCATTTCGCCTCAAAAAAAGGAGAGCGTAAGCTTCAAGAATTGAACCAGTGAAAGCCCAGGGACTAGAAGGGCGTCAACTTCCCAAGCCTTCGTTATGGGATCCGGTAAGCATCTGGAGATGAAGCGAGCGGCAAGCCGCCACCTGGCTTCGGGACTCGGACTCGGAGGAAACTTGGAACAATAATCAAAAGCGACCCGGTGACAAAATCCGTCCCAGTGCTACCATGTGCCATTGTTTCGCGAATTACGTATAGTGTGTACAACCTTTATCTTTGGGAGGGCGGAATGGGTAACGCAGGTGTTCGATTAATGATCAGAACAGTCTGTTTTGCCCAATGCGAAATCGAACGGAAAACCCCCGCGATAGGATTCTCATCGCGCCTTACAAACCGAGACCGCAGTTTCCACCAACTAAGCTTGCTCCTAATAGCAGTAAATCGAGAAACGACCTCGTCCATTGTTGGCCTCTTCGTAGGCTCGTCTTGAACCATGTCGGATACCAGGGATCTCATGAATTCGAAGCCTCGCCTTGCTGGAAATTCCTTTAGTGGATCATGCTGGTACTGATTAATCTCCATACTTCAAGGCATGAGAGAGACTCCATACCTCAGTTAGGCGACGAACGATGTTCCCAATACAATAGACATCTGCCTGGAAAGGGTTCACAGGAAGACCAGCGGCGAACTCAGGCACTGTTCTATCACCCCCAACATGTGGTTCGCCCAATGGTTTTGGATCATCAGATTGATAACGGCAAGAAAGACCAAAATCAATGAGAAAATAATTGACTGGCCGCTCGAGTCGAGTTAATGCTTTCGACCGTCGTCGGAAGTCACGAGTTCTTGTCGGGTCCACTGGGTGGACAAGTTCTCTGTAGAGGTTTTTCGAATCCATCATTATGTTATCACTCTTACAATCGCTAGGTATTGATGAGAGGAGGATATTGGAACAGGCTTTGAACCCACCGATGGGCGATATGCTGGTTATGCATAAATTGCAGACCCTAGATTTATCCGGCGAGTGTAAGACCTATTGAAGAGTTGAAAACGAAGGAACATACCTCGAATATTTGTCTGAAGAATTCAACAGTTTCTCCAATAGTCGAGAATTCGGGCGCATATGCTACAGTGAGATGTGGCATTACAATAAGAACATTGTCGTCATCTCCCGGTATCTTGAGAATATCGTAGGTCGGTACACAATGATTGCGTGAGTCTGATAAATGAGGCTCGGACGAAAACAGTTGTCCAATTTCCACTTCGTTTGGGTGTTGAGATGTCGTCACTTTTTTCAGCATGACAATAGCCCCATCAGAAATTCGGGTGGCATCCATAATATGGAGGACCTGGAACAGAAGTTTAAGCACAACATGTCAATCATGAATAGAACTTGCGTGGGCGCACCATCGGGACCTGCCCATCCTCACACTCAGACCAATCCTTATCATTGTCCTTCCACGACGCAGACCAGTTGACCCGATATCGAGGTCGAAGAAGGTATCCCTGCATCTCCAGCCACGGTCCAAGGTCGCGCCAGAAAATTTCGGCACGGTAAAGGCGACATTCTGGCATAATGTCTCCCTCATACGATGGATGTAGTTGAGGTTTAGGGACCAAATGTGAACCAGACATGGGGGTTTCGGACATGGATGGGGGATTAGTTTTGGGAGGATTATCGTATGGTGGTCGGCATTGTAAAAGAAGTGACGTTGATACTTATGGACCCACCATGGTCAACAAACGTCTACACGCAACCAGAACAACAATAACCTAACTAGTCGAGGCAACCATGATCCAACCAGAATCCAGCGTATTGTTCTTTTGCGGCCCTTCGCCGCACGTCTATTACATGGCTCCTTGCGGCGACAGAATATAAGATAGGCTCACAGCTGTGTAGTGGCTTTCTTTACTTCACCCAACGTTTCAACACTTCATTCACTCTACTCCGTAATTCAAGCGATGCCAGGCCTGGATGCTGCTTCGCTCGCCGTTAGCGCTGTTGGGGTCGCCCTAGCGCCTGTGGTTGCAAGCACCCTCGGTAATCTCAAGCCGTCAGCAAATACCCTCACCAAGATGACAGAGGAACAACTTGCGGAAATTCTACGACAACTTGAGACATACAATGAAATAATGGACCAGAATCAGGTTGGGACGATGATGAATTCGTACGCTCGGTGGGCTCGAATATCTGAATGTGCTAATGAATATTTGAGCTAACAACGTTCACTACTAGGCACAAATCGCAGTTGGAAGCGTTGCGCAGGCAATACCCCGACTCGTTCCAAGTCAAGCAACTCTGGAACAAATATGTGGGCACTTATCGCCAACGCGCCCAGGAGCTGTATACCAAGACTGATGCCCTCCGCGCACATGTAACGGTACGAGAGAATCATGCCTGACGGTATAACGTTTGATAACCCGGCCGTGTTCATTTAGAAAGCTTCCGAAACTGCGCGATCTAAGAATATATACATGATAAATGCTCAAAAAACCCCAATAGGTATTTTCATTGCTGGAGTTAATTCCTACTGTTTCTGATGCTGCTTATCAGATCTTGAAGCCCAACCTCTTCTCGGGGATCTAATTTTCATGCCTGAACCCGCAGAACTCTCGGCCTCTCAAAATTATCTAGAATTCCCGGGCGATGGCATCTCGCTTCGTCATTTAAGCCTACCGGTTTAGAGTATTTTTTATCATGGAGCTGGTATCCACCTTCCACGCATCCTACGCGTTACCACATTCTTTAGTATCACCATTGATTATATACTCAACATGACAAGATTAGCCACCCCATGTATATACGATGCCAGCGCGTTCGTACAATACTGAGATGGGACTGGTACATAGCTGACGTTTCCAATGTACTCTTGAATAATGGTTGTCCCAAGTTGGGCAGCCGGAAGTTTGGATAGGACACTTTCCATGGACGAAATCGTACACCATTGGTCATTAGTCTACGCAGAACGGGGACTACAGGAGGCGCGGGATGTACTGCCATTTACGAGAATGTGTTTCAAGCATTTAGCCCACCGGATCATGACCCCTCAACCTGGAACCTGATCAACACGAATCCTGGTTTCGCCCCGCCATTCTCGATCTGGACACTTTACCTGGGAAACCCAGATCCTTCAAAACTGCCCGTCCAGGTGGAATAAGATTGAAGCTTTGTCCCAATCTGGGGGATGAACATTAGAAGTATTCTTGATGAAATGGATCTGATAGGCGGGTCGGGAGAAATGAAGAGCGGACTGCCGGAGCCGGCGAACACCACTAAGAAGGTTTATAGATAGCAAATTTTATGCAATAAATCCTAAACCCTCTGGGTAGATTCGTACTTCCAGAAATGGCTTCAAGTTGGGTCCCGGGGACGGAAGGGCGCATAAATTCATTATGGCGAAGGACTACATTTGAATATTTTTAGTAGTTGGACGTTCTTCTCTACTCGGAGTGCAATTCCTTTTCGAGAATTCGTTACGAATGTCTTTAAACGACGGGGGTTAAGCAGCAGTTTTGGTCCACCCGGTGGAAGAATGGGGTAAAAGCGCGGCTGAGACCCGACGTCCTTCCTCCGACAGAAGGTTATACGTCGCACATGCATTCCTCTTGAGTCACTAGTATCTGAAACCTGCAGTCTACGTGAAACAAAAACTTGCGTACCATGTCCATAACGTCAAGCTGAATACCAAGTGAATTGAGGTATGGGCGCAAAAACGCAGGGGGTTGGAAGATACGCTTTCCGGTCCCAAGGAGTAAAATTTCTACAAACATTCAACAGTGTAGGATGAACACAGCAAAGAGATCGCGTACCGGGTCTAGGAATCACGACCTCAAACAGTTCGAAATGCTCCTTCCGTACGTCCCACGTGTCTTGATGTGCAGAAGGAATGTCCCATAAGAAAACCTTGCCCTCGAGGAAAACGCATGGAGATGGGAGCAGGAGTCCATCCGCAAGCTGGATGCCTGCTGAGGTGATGGAGTTCACTTGGACTGGAGGAGGGGTGTCGTCGGCAAGGATATTGGTGAACGAACGATCCCGTAGAGCATTGGTGGTGTGGATGCTTCGGGTGGACCTATGTGCCAGTCCACGGCGTAGGGCAGCCTGAAGGAGGTGGTGGGTTCGGAGAGACATGATTGTGTGTGCCGGGCCGATGATCCCGGGACCAATTTGCGCTATTCGCGTCCCGACTCCCCCGTCATGTTGATTTTTGGGTGGAGCGCAGACACTTGCTGATCAACTTTGAACGATTGGGCTCCTGGACTCGGCTTTGACTTGGCTCGTAATTGGGATTAGGTTAGCTGCTTGAACCGTCTACCGTTTTTAGTGGATATATTTAAATTTCTGGATCCCAGACCTGCCAGGAAGTTACAAGGCCCGGGTCATCCGGTAGTCGTACACGCCAATTGCCCACTGAGTTTCACGCGCTTTTATCTCGCTTCCCCACCCCCATACGATGAAGAGGCCAATATTCGTTCTACTCCCACTGTATCTGGGTTTCCTGTTCTTATGGCGCCACCAACGATCTGTGCCACTTGACCCGACTCTGGTTGCGCGCTGTTCATCACTGCACACCCCTGCGGGGCCGCTACCATCCTCTCCATGGCGTTCCACTGGCCCTTCTGATAGGTACGTTCCCGAGACACCCCCAACTCTCATCCGGAACGCGAGGATATGGACCGGAGTGCGCAACGGGACCGAAATTGTCTTTGGAGACGTTCTTCTCCAGAATGGCCGCATCACAGCCCTGGGATATATACCCCCCCGCCTCCTCCGCAGCGTCGGTTCGCAGATGAATGTACTTGATGCCCATGGTATGTGGGTGACTCCCGGACTTGTCGATCTGCATTCCCATCTTGGCGTGCAAAGTGCGCCGCTCTTGAGCGGTATGTCATAACGCTTAATTCTATCGTGAACGTAAACTAAAAAAGGCACTCCAGGAGCATCGGATGGGAATTCGCGTAATGCGCCCATCCTTCCCTGGCTTCGTAGCGTCGATGGCCTCAATACTCATGATGACTCGTACCGCCTTACTGTTGCAGGGGGTGTCACCACCGCCCAAATCCTGCCAGGGAGCGCCAACAACATTGGTATATGCTCCACGAATCTGCTTACACTTCTAACAATTTTCAGGCGGGCAATCGTTCCTTGTTAAGCTTCGCCCAACGAGCGAAAAATCTTCCTCATCGATGTTACTCGAACCACCGAGCTCACTGCACTTAAACAACAGCGATACACCACCCCACATACACTGGAGACATATGAAGCACGCGTGCGGTACGGGCTCCGAAAAATTGTGGTAGTCCGTACTAACGCTGGGCCTACTAGGCGAGAACCCGGATCGCCGCTATTCCCAAACACGGATGGATGCTGCATGGAACTTCCGCTCGGCATATGCGAACGCTGCCCGCGTCCGTGACGCCCAGGATGAATTCTGCGCGCGCATTCATTCACATTCCTCGTGGTGGCGGCGCTGGTTCCATAAGAAGGTGCAGGTCGATGAGAAGTTCCCGGAGGACTACCAATGGGAGGCATTGGTTGATGTGCTCCGGGGTAGGGTTAAGGTGTGTTTTATTGTGTCTTGGTTTATCGCATTAAGCCATCCTCTAGCTCTCGATACATTGCTACGAGGTGAGTGGATTCAGATATACCGATAGAACTGCCTGTGAGTCAGCTTACAGGCTGTCGACCTTGACGCGATTGTTCGGGTACGTTCAATTCCCGCCTTGATTTGACTAGACCAAAAACTCCTTCATAGCTCTCGAATGAGTTCAAGTTCCCTGTTGCTTCTTTCCACCACGCAGGGGAGACTTACCTGGTCCCAGACTTGCTTAAGAAAACTTGGGTGAGAACATAAATAGAGCGCTGCATAACTTAACTGACATTGTGTTTGCAGGGAGGCGCGCCTACGATCGCGTTGTTTGCAAGCAACTTCAAGTAAGCATTCAATTCCACTCAGCTGCTCATATCTCATGCGCACGCGTAGAAAAAAGAGAGAGGCGTATCGCGGATCCGAGTTCGCGCCGCGAGTGCTCGCTGAGCACGGAATTCCGGTCGTCATGAAAGTATGACCTCTCATTCCTCTCCCCCTACCCACCAACTGAGCTGCCTGTAGTCTGACCATCCGGTGCTCAACAGTCGCTACCTTCTATACGAAGCTCAACAGGCACATTACTACGGCCTCAGCCCTGCGCTCGCACTCGCATCCATCACATCCACGCCCGCCGATGCGGCGGGCGTGGGGCATCGGGTAGGCAGAATTGCAGAAGGTGCGTCCTGCCGCATTTAATCCTACAAGTGCAATGGTTATTGACTTGAGGCCAGGCTACGATGCTGGTGCGTGCTGTTCTCACTACGGTTTTTTGTTAATTTTCAACCCAACCAGATATTGTTTTGTGGAACGCACATCCCCTTGCGCTTGGGGCTACGCCTGTGCAGGTTTACATCGATGGCATCGCCCAGCTACCATCGAACTACACGCCTACCCGCCCCCCATATGCGCAAAAGGCGCCCCATGTCCCAGATTGGGAGAAGGAATCACGTGAGGCCGTCGAATGGGAGGGGGTACCGCCACTGAGGGGACGGAAGGTATACAAAACAGTAAGGTTCGTTGGCGTGCAGAGTGTGTGGATGGGTGACGAAGAGGGCGATGTCCGAGTCGGGGCGTCGCGCGGTTTAGACATGGACGGACGATCAGGAGGCGGGGTGGTCGTCGTGGGACAAAATGGCGAGCTCTTGTGTGTTGAAGCAGACGGCGTTTCTTGCGCACAGCACGCCTCTTCTGCGATGAAGAAGTCGATTTACAAGGGGGTTCACTGGCACCCGGCTTCACCACCTTTGGCGCTCCATTGGACTCGTCGAGATTCGCCTCGAACCCTCCACAAACGACGGTACCGTGCCGACCCCCTTAGCGGTAGGTTCCATCGATCATAGGCGATGGTGTCATCCGTGCCGTGGACGGGCTGATGTTCGAGGGTCGCAATATGCTGTGCGTCAGACCGCTTGATTATTTGCCCTAGGTTCGTGAATAGTGGCTGACGGGGACGCAGCCTCGCCTACCGCGGCGGCGTCACGCGCGCTATCACTGCCCCACTTGGCGCTGGTTTCATGCTGGGGTGTCCACCGCCTTTGACCTTGGCGCTTCGCATGTCCTCGAGGAAGGCGCACTGATCCAAGGGGAGGCCGCGGTCCACGTTGCGATCAATCTGCAAATCGGTGTTAGTGTGAGCACACAAATAGCAGCGTTGAGGAACGCCCTGGTAGAGGCTGACGCGCGGGCTTGGGTGGCCGTGCGCAAGGTTGGTATTTCTCTAATTGGCCGATCATATTAATAATGCCACCACGCAGGGAGATATCCCGCTGGTCGTCCATGTGGATAACGCGGACATTATGGCTACCCTCATAGGTCTCAAGTCTGAGGTCGAGAAGCTCAATGGACGAAGCATTCAAATGACATTCGTTGGCGCCACGGAAGCCCACCTCATCGCTGAGGAAATCCGAGATGCGGGTATCAGCGTCATTCTGACCTCGCCCAGGCCGTTCCCAGGAGATTGGGATCACAGGCGGATGTACGTCCTCTCTCCAGTGTAATCGCCGGATGGCCATTGATTGTGACCCTTCGCGCTCGGCAGTGTCCCCGGACCGCCGCTGTCCCGCGAGAGCACGGTGATGTCCCTCCTTGCCAAAAATGTCACCGTTGCTGTTGGAGTAGTCGATGAATCTGCCGCGCGCAATACGCGCTTCGAGCTTGGCTGGGTGCGCTTTCTCTCCGTCTCCGATCGCTTATGAATAAGCACACTAAGTCTGCCTTGTTGCGACAGGTGATGGCAGAATCCGGGGACAGGTCACCAAGAGCCAGGCGATCAGGATGGGCACAAGGGATCTCGAGCAGGCGCTGGGCTTACGTGGGGACGCAGCCCGAAAGAGAGACTTGGTGGCATACGCGGGTGGGGATGTGTTCGGATTTGACAGTAAAGTTGTTGGAGTCGTATCGGTGGGCAGGGGTCAGGTGGAACTCTTTTGATACTCTCCAGGTCGCAACTCGGCTTGAATGGTTGAGTGTTGTAAAATATATCGCCCGAGTGTATGTTTCAATTGGTAAAAGGGCAGTACTTGTTCGTGTAGGAAATGTGATCGTATAGTATAGCGTTGGGTCTGAATCGACTTTCGATCCCGAGTTTCATTAGTTGAAAAATAATAAGTGTATGTTTTACGCTTTCATTATTGGAGGTGACCACCATAATGTTTCGGAATTAGACTTGGCCCGCATGGCATGCTGGTCCCTGGAATCATGCCAAGGATTCTAGTCATAATTCACACACAAGTTGGCGACCTTTTCAAGAGCCCGGAAAGAGGCCAGCCACCCCCAACCATCACGATGTCTGAGTCTGAACAAATCGAAAGCCCCTATAATCCTCGCACATTCATGCCCAAGGGGAAGCGTTACACACAGGCTGTAAGTGCATTCTCAGCTCGTAAAACTTGATGTGCTGATGTCACTCCCCACTAGGATTACGGACGCATCCGCAAGCTCTTTCCGATCACATACGGGGACATTCCCAGGTGCCTCGTAGACCCCCGGGCCCTCCCAGGATATGTCCCACCAATGGTCTTTCTGGGCTGGTATATACCAAAACACAGCGAGGGTGTGGTCGATCTTGCCAAGAAGCATTTTGGAGACATGCTCAAGTTCGAGAATGGTTATCCCATGTCTGATGGCTTCATCTTCACTGGCATCCCCGATTTCATCCGCAAGCGCTATCAAGTTCCGGAGGAGGAATGTGATCGAGTGGATATCGTTGACATCACAATGAGGGAGACAGACGACGCCGTGGGGATCGTGATAGGCGACAACATCAAGGGCTGGCTACATGAGGACCTCGTTGAGCGGATTTCTAATGATCTCTTCGACGGCCAGCAGCCTGTTTGGTACCTTAATCCCATTGCATGGAAAATCACTCGGCCGCGCCGTTTCTAAGGTATTTATGATTTAGCATACGTTGAGCATCTTCCAACATTCATTCAGGATAATTTATTGCTAGATATTTCAGTTGCGAAATAATAGATGTATTCTACGCTTCCATTAGAGATGGCTATGGCGTCTTCTCAACATACAGCTCATATTCATAGGATTAGTTTCGACTTACAACGGTGGGATGGTAATGCTTGGATTCTTGCCAGGTGGAAGGTGGGCAATTCGGGGGATGCTGAAGGTAGGTGGAGGTATGACTTCCGAGCAATCAACAAGCGAAGCGCGGTTCTGTCCCAACACTGCCATCTTTGCCATGGCGCTCTGGAATGCGCCAGACATCAACGGCTCATTCACTAAATTGAGTGTTTTTAGTGGAATAAGGGGTTTCACCAGTAGGACATACGTATGAATGATTGCCATCGACAGACTGTGCGTGAGTTATTGGGAGAAGGAAGCACGTGAGGCCGTCGAATGGGAGGGGGTACCGCCACTGAGGGGACGGAAGATACACAAAATAGTAAGGTTCGTCAACGCGCAGAGTGTGTGGATGGGTGACGAGGGCGATGTCCAAGTCGGGGCGTCGCGCGGTTTAGGTACGGACGGGCGATCAGGAGGTGGAGTGGTGGGACAAAGTGGCGAGCTCTTGTGTGTTGAAGCAGACGGTGTTTCTTGCGCACAGCGCGCCTCTTCTGCCGATGAGGAGGTCGATTTGGAAGGGGGTTCATTGGCACCCGGCTTCACCACCTTCGGCGCTCCACTTGGACTCGTCGAGATTCGCCTCGAACCCTCCACAAACGACAGTAACGTACCAGATCCCCTCAGCGGCAGTGTTCCGTCGATCATAGGCGATGGTGTCATCCGTGCCGTGGACGGGCTGATGTTCGAGGGTCGCAATATGCTGTGCGTCAGACCACTTGATTATTTGTCCTAGGTTCGTGAATAGTGGCTGACGGGTGCGCAGCCTCGCCTATCGCGGCGGCGTCACGCGCGCTATCACTGCACCACTTGGCTCAGGTTTCATGCTGGGGGTATCCACCGCCTTTGACCTTGGCGCTTCGCATGTCCTTGAAGAAGGCGCACTGATCCAAGGAGAGACCGTGGTCCATGTTCCGATCAATTTGCAAACCGGTGTTAGTGTGAGCACACAGATAGCAGCATTGAGGAACACCCTGGTAGAGGCTGACGCGCGGACTTGGGCGGCCGTGCGCAAGGCTGGTGTGTTTCTCTAATTGGCCGGTCGTGTTAATAATGCCACCACCGCAGGGAGATATCCCGCTGGTCGTCCATGTGGATAACGGGGATATTATGGCAGAATCCGGGGGGCAGATTACCAAAAGCCAGGCGATCAGGATGGGCACAAGGGATCTCGAGCAGGCGCTGGGCTTACGTGGGGACGCAGCCCGAAAGAGGGACTTGGTGGCATACGCGGGTGGGGATATGTTCAGATTTGACAGTAAAGTTGTTGGGGTCGTATCGGTGGGCAGAGGCCAGGTGGAACTCTTTTGATACTTTCCAGGTCGCAACTCAATTTGAATTATCGCCCGAGTGTATGTTTCGATTGGTAAAAGGGCAGTACTTGTTGTTCGTGTAGGAAATGATCATATGGTATAGTGTTGGGTCTGGATCGACTCTCGATCCCGAGTTTCATTAGCTGAAATAATAAATGTATTAGGGTGCGCTTTTATTAGAAGTGACCATTATAATGTTTCCTCCCATATTCATGAAATTAGACTTGGCCCGCGGTGCCGGTTCCTGGAATCATGCCAAGGATTCTAGTCATAGTTGGCACACTTGAAGTTGGCGACCTTTTCAAGAGCCCGGAAAGAGGCCAGCCACCCACAACCATGTCCGAGTCTGAACAAGTCGAAAGCCCCCACAATCCTCGCACATTCATGCCCAAGGGGAAGCGTTACACACAAGCTGTAAGTCCATTCTCAGCTCATGAAACTTGATGTGCTGATGTCACTCCCCACTAGGATTACGGACGCATCCGCAAGCTCTTTCCGATCATATACGGGGACATTCCCAGGTGCCTCGTCGACCCCCGGGCCCTCCCAGGATATGTCCCACCAATGGTCTTTCTGGGCTGGTATATACCAGAGCACAGCGAGGGTGTGGTCGATCTTGCCAAGAAGCATTTTGGAGATCTGCTCAAGTTCGAGGATGGCTACCCCATGTCTGACGGCTTCATCCTCACTGGCATCCCTGATTTCATCCGCAAGCGCTATCAAGTTCCGGAGGAAGAATGCGATCGAGTGGATATCGTTGACATCACGATGAGGGAGACGGACGATGGCATAGGGATCGTGATTGGCGACAACATGAAGGGCTGGCTGCATGAGGACCTTGTTGAGCGGATTTCTAACGATCTCTTCGACGGTCAACAGCCCGTTTGGTACCTTAATCCTATTGCATGGCAGGTCACTCGGCCGCGCCGTTTCTAAGGTATTTGTGATTTTAGCATGTGTTTCTAATCGTCTTCCGACATTCAGGATAATTTATTGCTAGATATTTCAGTTGCGAAATAATAGATATATTCTACGCTTCCATTACTAGAGATGGCTATGATGTCTCTTCAGCATACAACTCATATTCACGGAATTAGACTCGACTTACAACGGTGGGACGGTGATGCTTGGGCCTGGTAGCTACTTTAGTCACGGTCCTGGAGCTAAGGGGAGACTCGTACCTGGATCAGCGGATAGGAAGGGAAGGTTAATCACGTGGCACTAGAGCACTCCATGAGTCGAATGAATAATGCCACTATGAGAAGGTGCGTACAGATAGCTCAAGATCTTGGAGTTTCTTGCCAGGTGGAAGGTGGGCGATCCGGGGGATGCTGAAGGTAGGTGGAGGTATGACTTCCGAACAGTCAACAAGTGAGGCGCGGTTCTGTCCTAACACTGCCATCTTAGCCATGGCGCTCTGGAACGCGCCAGACATTAACGGCTCGTTCACTAAATTGAGTGTCTTTAGTGGAATAAGGGGCTTCACCAGCACGACATACGTATGAATGATTGCCATCGACAGGCTGTGCGAGAGTCTCTGTATGATCAGTTGGGCGATGTTGCTAGGAATGATAACTAGGTGTCAAACCTAGCAATAGCTGCATCCGACTGCAGGCGGAATTCACCACGAATCGGCGACATGACCTCCCCATGATGCGGTCCATCACCGGGGTAGAGTGTTCCTTTGAGGAGAGTCTACCATTCAGGGTTCAGCTGCGAAGCTTCAACTAAAAGAAACCATGCTACCTCCACGAAAAACTGGCCAGGTATATTAAAACCGGTAACACGTTAATGCAATCCTACTCACCTGGGAATCAAATACAGTTGGGGTAGAATCGAAGGGTGACCCGGCGATAGACTGAAGTGGAACAGTTCAAAAAGAGCCAGCTTCGAGTCGACTGACTTACGGGGTCGATATCTTGTTGAAGACCAATGCTATGTGACGCGAGCAAATCTACAACCTCAGATGCACTAAATCCAGCGTCCGCCATTCTTGCGAGAATAGTATCAACTGAATCAGCAGGACTTGGAACCAACCCCGCTGGGGAAGCTTGTTTTGCATCCGGGCGTCCAGCCAAGAACTGTAAGCGGGGGCCCCCAGCACAGTTCCTGACTCCCACAGCACCTGCAAATTGTATGCTAAAGATTATTAGAGTTCGCCACATCCGGAATGCAGGTCTAAGATAACTCACAAATCTCCGAACGAAACCTTGTGTTTCAGCGCAAATGGGCGCTCCTCCTCGACGATATCATCAATGCCAGCGTTAGGTCCGAATGTGGTTTCAACTTCAGAGAAAGCAATGATGGAGCCATCTTGTTGGCGGTCAGAAATTGGTATCCAGCAAGTCTGAGAATATTACCGGCACCACCACCCCTAGTTGTCATGAGGTTAATCAGGAATGGTCACGGAGCGCTATGGCACCTACCCAAATTTTCCTTGCTTGGTGAGGGATGGCGAGTACCCAATGGCGTCATGGAAGGTCAACTAGTAGTGGGGTCACATCAACGTCCGCGTCAGCATTGTATTGTAGTAAACACACCCGAAGTGATTCATGGGCGGCGTCGCCTTTTTAAAATCCAATAAATATCAATCAGGATGGTGTTCGGAATGTTCTCACCGCATTTCCCTCCATCGAAGCTAGAGAAACGAAATTAGATTAGCTGAAATCAGAAAAATACCATGGACTCACAGGTTTGCTTGGATATCATCAAGAACGTCGTACCAAACGCAGCACTACAACAAAGATTGAGTACTTAATTCGCAATGGTCGCGGATTTACAGACGGATGCATGAAGGGAGGACCTATTTTTGCTGCAAAGAGCACGCGGGGCGGGATTGGTATGGCCCACGGATGCGAAAGAAATGAGTGTGAGTAAGAGAAGGAGTGACTTCGGTGCCATGTTGGGGTGGCTATAGAGTCGTGAAGTTGTTTTCCCAAGGAGCCCCTGCTAATAAACCATACTCCTTGTTCGATATAGGCCCCCCTCAAACCATTAAAGAGTATGCCCAACTGCCAATGTCAGCTGACAATCAATGGGAATAAAAATACGCTATGAAACTGATGATATAGAATCTGATGCGCACTCGAGACGGATAGCTCGTAATGCTACAACACCAGAGAGAATTTGATCAAACAGGCTTTACGCTGGATACATTGCCTGGCCGAAACCAGAGAAGCATGGAGCCACTCGCCCCATCATAGCGCCGTTGAAATCCGTATGTCGAGGCAGGATGAATTCTGTTACAAGGTACCATGGCATCAATTACTGATGAGCTGTTACTGCGAACAAAGATTAAATGGTACGTTTGCACGAGATATCAACATCAGAAGAAGAACACCAGAAAAAACGCCAACCGGGCGTGTCGGCTGCCAGATGTTTACGAAACACCCATACTTATTACTAATACCCTCCCGGGAGATAGCGGTATTCCCTCCCTCGAAGGGAAGCGTAGTATAAGAGAGGTGCAATGTGTATCCTCACCGACGCGAGGCCTATCCGAAGCCTGTCTTCTATCCGAGATTCGTCTCCAAGAAATGTCTAAATTAAAATCCCGATCGGGGGATGATGGGCCCCTGGTGTCCTGAGAACGAACTGCATTTTATGGGCGGCGGTGCAACCCCCGGTGTGAGAGTGTTGCATCCCTAGAGTACCAATTATCCGGTTCTTGTTCAAGAACGTGTGACAAAGCCAAGTGATGTCCTTGATGAAGTTCGAGTCATAGTCAAACTCATTATGAAGCTTTGTATACCGTTTATCATAGATTGTTTGGTTTAGTGTCTCTAAGCTAATAGTGCAATACAGATCCATTACTGTCGCCCCAAGTCGCCCAGAATACATTTCTCATACTGCACCTCGACATCCCTCCCCACGGTATTCCAGTCTTCCTAAAGATCCTGGTATATTTACCACTATCATCAATGAAACAAAATAATCTACTGTCGTGCGCAAAAATCCCACCCAATGCACCAGTGAAATAAATACCATTATGAAGATCCTCAGCCGCCACCGTTGGGGTGGATCCCCTCTTGAATTTAAAAAAGCGAACCCATCTACCAGATGCCCCCACCACCCAAGTGGTGTCGAGCTTCGTCCATCCATGAAAATCAGCTGCGCTTGCTGAACGATCTGTGGGTGGCTGTCCGCGATAGCCTTGATCGCTTTTGTGTAGTGAATATAGTATAGCGATTTTCTTCCACGAATAGACTCCTCCCTGTCTGGGCCCCTTTGAAACCCCGGGTCCACTTCTTCCGCATCGCTACTTTTCTGAAGCTCGGCCCTTTGGAGTTCACAATCAAATGTTCCAACGCCCAAGCGCGATGTCACGTGCGCTCCAACCTCACAACCACAACTTTATAAAAAGAAAGAGTCTGGCGAGAGGCCAACCACCCAAGACCATGTCGCAGTCTACACAAGTCGAAAGCCCCCACAATCCTCGCACATTCATGCCCAAGGGGAAGCGTTACACACAAGCTGTCAGTGCATTCTCAGCTCATAAAAACTTGATGTGCTGATGTCACTCCCCACTAGGATTACGGACGCATCCGCAAGCTCTTTCCGATCACATACGGGGACATTCCCAGGTGCCTCGTCGACCCCCGGGCCCTCCCAGGATATATCCCACCAATGGTCTTTCTGGGCTGGTATATACCAGAGCACAGCGAGGGTGTGGTCAATCTCGCCAAGAAGCATTTTGGAGATCTGCTCAAGTTCGAGAATGGTTACCCCATGTCTGATGGGTTCATCTTCACCGGGATACCTGATTTCATCCGCAAACACTATCAAGTTCCGGAGGAAGAATGCGATCGAGTGGATATCGTTGACATCACGATGAGGGAGACAGACGATGGCATAGGGATCGTGATAGGCGACAACATGAAGGGTTGGCTGCATGAGGACCTTGTTGAGCGGATCTCTAATGATCTTTTCAACGGTCAACAGCCTGTTTGGTACCTTAATCCCGATGCATGGCAGGTCACTCGGCCGCGCCGTTTCTAGGGTATTTGTGACTTAGTACGCGTTAAGCATCCTCCAACGTTCATTCGAAATAGTCTATTCCCTGAGGTATATGTCAGTGGCATGATAGCAGGGGTCTCACCGGTGCGGCGTTGGAATTTTTGGAATAAGTTGGGTCTTTTTCAAAGGGGTATGATATTACGACACCATCGCTAAACACTGTCAAATGTAGTATGGTTATATTATACTTGGATGCTGTGGTTACAATGCTCTTGTCCGTGCGAGGAGCGTTGCGTCGTTGTGTCTTCCAGGATGATGGATGCATAGGTTTGGGGGGAAACAGCGATGAGAATGGCACGCGCCCGCGAAGATCATCATGACCGAGAAGATGCAATCAGGTGTTGGGCCTAAAAGATTGGCTGTTTCGAACCCATCTCTCGATCCCAACTCAGGTATTTTATTAGTTGCGAAACAATAGTTGTAGTCTACGTTTCTGTTAAAGGTGGCTAAACGTCTCCTCAGCATGCAACTCGCGATCATGGAATTAGATTCGGCTTACAACGGTGGAATAGTGATGCTAGGACCTAATAATCATTTTAGTCGCAGTCCTGAAGCTGTGAAGAGACCCATACCTGGGTTAGCAGATAGGAAGGGAAGTGCAATCAAATGACACTGGAGCGCCCCGTGAGTTGAATAAACAACGCTATGAGAAGATGCGTACAGATAACTCAAGATCCTGGAGCTTCTTGCCGGGTGGGAGATGGGCGATCTGGGGTATGCTGAAGGCGGGTGGAGGTATGACCTCTGAACAATCAACAAGTGAAGCAGGGTTCTGTCCTAACACCGCCATTTTTGCCATGGCATTCCGGAACGCGGAAGACATTAACGGCTCGTTCACTAAATTGAGTGTCTTTAATGAAGAAACAAGCCCCTGCCATCAGCGGACATACATATGAATGATTGCCACCGACAGGCTGTGCGAGGATCCCTGTATAATCAATTGAGCAAGGTCGTTAGGAATGACGACTAGGTGACAGACCTGGCGATAGCTGCATCGGACTGCAGGCGGAATTCACCACGAATCGGCGACATGGCCTCCCCAGGATGTGGTCCATCACCAGGGAAGAGTGTTCCTTTGAGGAGAGTCTACCATTCAGGGTTCAGTTGCGACGCCTCAGTCGAGAGAAAACATGCTACCTCCACGAAAAACTAATCACAGAGTTATTAAAATCGGTAACACATTGACGCGATCCTACTCACCTGGGAATCAAATGCAGTCGGGGTGGAATCGAAGGGTGACCCAGAGATGGACTGAAACGAAATTGTTCAAAACAAGCTGTGAGTTTTGAATCAACGGCATACTGGATCAATCTGTTCTTGAAAACCAATGCTATGCGACGCAAGTAAATCTACAAGCTCGGATGCACTAAATCCAGCGTCCGCCATTCTTGCGAGAATAGTATCAACTGAATCAGTAGGTTCTGGAATCAAGTTCTCTGGAGAGGCTTGTTTTGCGTTCGGGCGTCCAGCCAAGAACTGCAGGCGGGGGCCCCCAGCACAGTTCCTGACTCCCACAGCACCTGCGAATTGTATGCTAAAGAAGGCTGAAGTTCGCCACCCATATCCGGAATGTGAACCTAGAATAACTCACAAATCTCCGAACGAAACATTGTGTTTCAGCGCAAAAGGGCGCTCCTCTTCCACGATATCATCAATGCCGGCGTTAGCTCCAAATTTGGTTTCGATGTCAGAGAACGCAATGATGGAGCCATCTTATTGGCGGTCAGAAATTGCCATCCAATAAGTCTGAAAATATTACCGGCACCACCGCCCCTATTTATCATAAGGTCAACTAGGAATGTCACAGAATGCTGAGGCACCTACCCAAATTTTCCTTGCTTGGTCAGGGATGGCGAGTACCCAATGGCGTCATGGAAGGTCAACTAGCGGTAGGGTTACATCAGTAACTCTGCGTTAATATCAGTAAACGCACCCGAAGTGAATCGTGAGCGACTTCGTCTTTTTTAAACCCAGTAAATATAAGCCAGGACAGTGTTTAGAATCTTCTCACCGCATTTTCCTCCATTAAAGCTAGCGAAACAAAATCAGACTAGCTGAAATCAGAAAAATATCATGGACTCACAGGTTTGCTTGGATATCATCAAGAACGTCGTACCAAACGCAGCACTACAAAAGAATTGCAATTGAATACTCAATTTGCAAAGGTCGCGGATCAACAGACGGATGGATGAAGAGAAAACCTATTTTTGCTGCAAAGAGCGCGTGGGGTGGGATTGGTGTAACCCACGGATGCGAAAAAAACGAGTGTGAGTAAGAGAAGGAGTGACTTCGGTGCCATGTTAGGGTGGCTATAGGATTGTGGAATCGTTTCGCTCAGAGGGCTCCTGCTAATAAATTCATACCCCTTGTTCGCTATAGGTCTTCTCCAAAAATTTAGACAGTATGCCCAACTGCCAATGTCAGCTGACAATCAAGTATGATAGACACCCGGCAATTAATGAGAATAAAAATACATTATGAAACGGATGTTATAGAATCCGGTGCACACTGGGGATAGATAGCCTGTAATGTTACAACACTATTCCGCGCTGACCGAAATTAGGGAACCACCCGTCGCATCATAGTACCGCTGGAACCCATATTGTCAAGGCAGGATGAAGTCTATTACGAGATACCGTGCCGTCACTCACTGATGAGCGCTAGGAAGCTGTCACTACGAACAGAGATTAAATGGTGCGCTTACGTGAGATATCAATATTTGCCCGGAGGAGACCAAGAACAAACGCCAACCTGGCTTGTTGACTAGCCAATTTTTTACAGAACACCCGTACTGATACCACTCCAGGATGTTCCCTCCCTTGAAGGGGAGCATAATATGGGAGGGGTGCAAATGTGTCACCGACGCGAGGCCTACCCAAACCCCGAATCCGAGATTCATTTCCAAGAAACGGCGAAATAAAAATCCTAACCGGGAGATGGGCCTCTGGTGTCCTGAAAACGAACCACATTCCATGGGCAGCGGCGCAACCCCTGATGTAAGAATGTTGCGCCCAGCAACGACTGCCCACGTTCTTATTCGAAAACGCGTGAAAAGGACAAGTGATGTCGTTGATGTCAATGAGTAGAAGCCAGCGCCGTATCGTCACCAGCCACGTTCAAACGAAGGTGGTGCCCAGGCTAGCTGATTGAGTTTGATGGAGAATCGAGATCATGATGGAGGTAGGTCATAATGCTACTGTTAACCCGAACAAGAGAGATTTCAACGCGCCGATGTTTCGTGGAGGTTGGATTGGATAAATCCGTAGTTTCAAGTCGTGGTCGAACCAACAATTATCAGCAAGGTCAAGGGTATCGCAATAATTGTTTGGTTTAGTGTCTCTAAACTAATAGTGCAATACATGTGCTTACATGACATATCGACGTTTCAGTTGGGTCAGGTGTCGCTAAGGCGGGCGCCGGTGCCATGGGCAATGGGCAATGGGCATCACTAAATTAGTACCGCGCAGGTCATACTCTGACAACTATCATCATAGCAACCAACCCCTCAACCAGCGGTCCAGCGCCGCCTCTGAATCGTCACCGGTATTACAGCCTTTAAAATGGCAGTAAGAAACAGAAAAAGTACTATTCAAATGATCCAATTTCTGTAAAAAAATATTAATTCTAAGTCCCCACTTGCAAGGTACACCCCACCACGATGCTTGCTCCTTTCAAGGACTTCCAACGGAAATTGTGGCGAAAATCTTTGATATGTCCATACCACGTCTCCAACAAACAGATACATTTTGTATGAAGCAAGCACCTTGGCTCCTCACCCATGTTTGTAGCGGTTGGAGGAATCTGGGCCTGTCATGCCCTGAATTGTGGTCCAACATATCAATCCACCTTGATGGAATGGATGGTGATGACGATTATGACAACGTTAGAAGTTACCAGGGGTATCTGCCTATATTGGAGACTGTTCTCAAACGTTCCGGTCCTCGACCACTAACGGTGCTATTTCGTCATGGCCATTCAACCATCGCGTCACAGCTCATCCAACTTCTTGTTGGCCAATGCTGCCGCTGGAAATACATCGATATCACGGTCACTCCGTCCATTCTCCGACGTATGTCATTTATCAAGAGCAATTTGCCACTTCTTGAATCTCTCAAAATCTCCGGGGATCCAGCTGAGGCCGAACGACCACCAATTGACCTCTTCGAAGTGACTCCACGGTTACGTAAAGTTACCATCAATTTCGACCTCCCATTCCCCATGCTACTGCCATGGTCACAGTTGTTGAAGTGCTCCATCACAACAGACCAGGACCCCCTTCATATCCTCAGCCTCGCACTAAACCTCAGAAAATATAAAGCGGAAGAGATTGGTGTGGCTCCTTGGATCTGCGGGCACTCCGTCGTCCGCCATGATAATTTAGATTTCATGATAACCAATGATCATACCCGACTCCTCTTCTTGGACCTTCCCTCACTCAAACACCTCCGCCTCACCGATGTCCTTTTCCCGGAGTCCCTGACTGCTATCACCACAGTGATTCACCGCTCATCGTGTCATCTCCAAACACTTTCCCTAGGTGGGAGCTACTTGAGCTATGGATCTAGCCCCGGCATTTGGAGGGGAGATTCCCATCAAAGCTTGGCCTTTCTCCGATGCCTACCGGAGCTCATGACGCTCAAAATTTTTATCAACCGGGAGTTTCAATGCGTCGAAATCAACAGGCTCATACAATTACTTGAAATATCCGTTTCACATACATTCTTGCCCAAATTAACTCAGCTCTCCCTGGATATCCAAACGCCCCACGGGTTCTTTGATTTTCCCGCCTTCGTCAATATGCTCGAGTCCAGGTGGTATCTCCCGAATATTGCCAGTCCTCAGCAACCGCCTGTCTCTCGTCTCGTGGAGGTATATTTCTGCGGCCCACGCGCGGCGGATTTTTCATTAATCGCACGCATCGAGGATATGGCAACCCAAGGAATGATAATAAGTGCTGATTTAATCTAGTACGTTTGTTGCACCCCGCGCCCCTGTGCCCGATCCCATTCACAGAACTCAAATTTTGCTATGGGTGTTACCGAACCTGTGGACGCATGGATCACCACGTAATTTCGCTCCCCTAGCATGATAACCCCCCGAATTACTTGATGTCCTTCGGAAACTTGTGATCACCGATTCCCCCCAACCTCACCCTCTATTTACCACATTCTATCACCCCTCAGTCCTCATTCCGCCTTTGGGGTTATCGGGGTTTCTACAATACAGCCTCACATTTCGTAGGACAGACATCGTACCGATACACGAGCTCACCCTTTCTCCAACGCGATGCTTTGCGCCCAGTCTAGTGCGGTTATCGTTACAATTCGACAATCGATTGGTTTACGTTAACCACTCTCATCGTCCATGATGGAAATGCTTGAATCCAGGGGGTACTATCCCCATAATGGAGGCACCCTCGTAACGAGCCCACCAAGGTTCATGCAACAACGGACCGTCGCCCACACGCATCCGACTCTGGGGAACACGGGATGGAAGTGCACATTGACCATATATCCTCTAGCGTGAACCTAGATTTGACTAGGACTCCAAGTTTAGGAGGTATAAACGTTCAGGCAGTACGCTATTATTTCATGGTATCTGGTCCTCAAGGCCTTTGTAAATATTCCAGTTGTGCAAATTAGATCAGCTTTCGATACATAGTACTAAGATTATATTTTTCGCTTACTTCATGCCAGCGACAGTGCACTGGATTTAGTCAAATTTCCCGGGAAAACGGTAAACCTTGAGTAGCGCTTCTAGGGGCCTCAACTATGACGTGAAAAAACCAAGCGGCCTTGATGAGCGGAATAGCGAAGGAAATGGAGCCGTTCGATTCAACACCTGGACCACTGGCAGGACCAAACCACTGACGCTTCAGTGGGCAGCAAGCCTACATTTCAATGAAAATGTTTGGCTCAGCACCTCTAAAAACAATAGTGCGATACATCTACCATCAATAACTACTAACCCTGCCCAGCACGACTGAACTCCTGAGTCCTATCATGGTGGCAACTGTCGATCCCTCAATTAGCCCCACCTCGTCACCGGTTGAAATGACAGTTGGGGAAGGAAAAAGTATCATTCAAGTGGTCTAATCTTTGGAAAAACATTAATTTTAAGTCCTCATAAGATACAACCCACCATTCGGATGCTTGCTTTTTTCAACGGCTTCCGCGGGAGGTTGTGGCGAAAATATTTGATATGTCCATACCACAAAGCCTCCAACAAACAGACACGTTCTGTATGAAGCAAGCACCTTGGCTACTCACCCATGTTTGCAGCGATTGGAGGACTCTGTGTCTGTCACGCCCCGAGTTGTGGGCCAGCATATCAATTCACTCCGATGATGCGACAGATGATAGTGATTACGACAAGAACAAGATTTACCAGGGATATCTGCCTATGTTAGAGGCCGCTCTCGACCGTTCTAGTCCTCGACCACTGGTAGTGTTCTTTCATAATGGCTCGCCACAGCTCATCCAACTTTTCGCTGGCCAATGCCACCGTTGGAAATATATCGATATCACGGTCACTCCGTCCATTCTCCGACGTATGACATCTATTAAGGGTAATTTACCACTTCTCGAATCTCTCAAAGTCTCCGGAGATCCCGCTGAGGCCAGTCGACCTCCAATTGACCTCTTCGAAGTGGCTCCACGATTGCGTAGGGTTACCATCAATTTCGACCACCCATTCCCCATGCTACTACCATGTCTCATTTATCAAAGTGCTCCATCGCAACAGACCAGGACCCTCTTCATATCCTCAGCCTCGCACCAAACCTCAGAAAGTACAAAGCGGAAGATATTGGCATAACTCCTTGGATCTGCGGGCACTCCGTCGTCCGCCATGAAATTTTAGATTTCATGACAATCAATGATTGTAGCCGACTCCTCTTCTTGGACCTTCCCTCACTCAAACACCTCTGCCTCACTGATGCCCTTTTCCCGGAGTCTCTGACTGCTATCACCTCTTTGGTTCACCGCTCATTGTGTCACCTCCAAACACTTTCCCTGGGTGGGAGAGATTCAAGACACGCAATATCCGGCATCCCAAGGGCAAATTCACATGAAAGCCTCTTTCTACAAGGTCTACCGGAGCTCACGACGCTCAAAATTTTCATTGATTGGACATTTCAACTTACCGAAGTCGATAGGCTCATACGATTACTTAAAATTTCCATTTCACGTACATTCCTACCCAAATTGACTCAACTCTCCCTAGATATCCAGACCTATGGGCCCTTTGATTTTCCCGCCTTCGTAGATATGCTCGAGTCTAGGTGGTACCTCCCGAGCACAGAGGTCACCGAACCTCAGCGACCGCTCATCTCCCGTCTCGCGGTGGTATATTTCTACGGCCCAGGCGTGGCGGATATTTCATTAATGGCGCGTATTGAGGATATGGAAACTCAAGGAATGGCAACAAGTATTAATTTACTTAAATGAATACAAATTCGAGTCCTGGAAGTAGGTTTGGGCAAGGGGGTGTGAGAAGTGAAAACATATTAAACTATGGTCTCAAATACATAGCTGCTAGAATCCAACCTTATCAGCAGTAGTGCCGACCTTTTTGGATCACTTGACGCTACCTCTAGAAACTTGCGACCACTGATTGCCTTCAAACTCAGACCTTACTGACTTTACTAAGTATTATATATCGTTCACTCAATTCTCATGCCGCCCCGCCGTCGCAGCGGGCCCAGGATCCTTCGAACACAGAACGGGTTCCTACAATGCAACCTCACGTTTCGTAGGACAGACATCGCAATCATCAACGAGCTTACCACTAGCTCACCATTTCTTCAACGCGGTGCTTTGCGCCTAGTCTAGTGTAATTATCGTTACAATTTGACAATCGACTGGTTTACGTCAATTTCACCCCCACCATCCACGGTGGTTACTTGGTAGTAGGACTCGGAGGGGCCCTCGTAACAAGTTCATCAAAGATCATGTAGCTATCACAACAGACCTTCACTCACATGCATGCAACCTTGGGATGGGAATGCACACCAACTATATATAATCCTGTGCCAGTGTGAACCATCTTCCATTGGTTTGAACTGCGATTATGATAGGTACATAGATCTGTTCAATTCCATACAACGAACCGACTAGGAGGTATAAACACTCGGGTAGTATGTTATTATTTTATGGTATCCGGTTCTAAAGGCCTTCGTATATATTCCAGCTCTGCAAATCCGGTCAGTTTCCTGAGCACCAAGATGTTTTTTTTTTTGCTTACTTCACGCCAGCGAAGGCCCTTGTGTTCATTAATAGGCCCGTCGATACCAAATGCCAGGCCCTTGAACCACCAGAACGTGCCGAAGATCGCAGTGGCAAATACCCCAAACACGATCCATTTTGTTTTGATGGTTAGTCGGCGGGAAGAGAAGACGAAATGGTCGAGGAGATGGGCAAACATGAGGACGGAGAAATAGAGGGTTGGCAGCTAATGAGGATGGTTGTGAGTTGGGCGGAAAGTACTAAACGGTGGATGAACGTACATAGTGGTGGACATATGTTACACGGCCCATAATCAGGAAGGGAACTAACAAAATACCGGCTAAGTGTGACTCTGAACACGAGCGGGAAATACCTACGATAGTGAAGTGCCCATCCAAAGAAGGCGATCTTTCCAACATATAAGAAGTGGTCCCATTCGCCTGCGCGAAAAAGTCAGGACAATATATGAAATTTTAGCTACGGACTCACGGGGTTCCATGTCGATGTACTTGCGCTGCATACGAAGAATGTACACGCCAAGGACGAGGAGCGACAAACCCAAGCTAACGCCCCACCCCACCAGATGATGGGTGTACCTAGCAGGTAGTATTTGGTCTGGGCATCACCCCACCCACACATACGCAAGCCCAAGTGCAAGAAAGGCCAATCGAACGGCTTGGATGCAAGGATATCTTCCTTATCCGGGTCGGGGATCAGAGCGTTGTTGGACGTCATCATAGCTACATTGAGATGCCAGAAATCGCGGAAGAAGGGAGATCGGTAGAATTTGGTATCAGCAGCGGGCACTGTGATGTATTTGAGAATTTGACAAAACAGGTTATCTCAGAGAACACGTACGTCGGTCATTCCAGTGGCTCTCTACGTTCCAATAGGTGTGGGCATCTTCAGGGTCATTCTCTTTATCACAGCTGACTTCGATCTGCTTGAATCCCCACTGGGGGAGAACAGCGTTGGCAGCGCGGAGATAACAGCCTAAGATATTGTGGCGGAAACGAATGCGAGTTGTTAGGGAGTGAATGCGTTCCACTGATTTGCCTTGCTTGATGTCATCAACAACCTCCACTTTCCAGTAGTCATTGACGTCCCCGATAGTAGCGTTCCCGTAGGATGCGACTTCGTAATTCAGCTTCGTAACAGGTGCAACAACGACGTGTGAGTGAAGATTCCGAGTGGTTGAGGCATGCGACAAGCGGATAAGGTCGTTGTTTTTGAGGTATCGGAGCTCGCCGTTTGGATTATAGTCCGGCTCTTCCCAGGTAGGAAGGACTATCCAATCGTTATTCTCATCCTTGTAGTGGTAACAAGTGACCTGTTGCTGCCCTGACCCAACGCCGGGAGGATATGTCTGCACATGAGAGTGAAGAAGACCGCCCCCCCAACCCATATTCTTCAAGGTGATTCTGGAACCAAAAGCAATCTCTGTAGTAGCATCATGAGGACCGGGTTAAATGAGAATGATGGATTGAACACACCGAGGGGATTTTTATGGAAATCGTTGCCCACCAGGTTGGCTTGGAAAAGGGAGCTCATTTGCGCATCGCCAGGCCCAGAATGATTCAGGACGAGGAAATGGATTTTGAAAGACGCCATGAAGACGAGAATGGGCAATACAATTAGGCAAGCCACCCGAGCACCCCAGTGCCAGGCTTGGTCCCGCTAGCCTGAGGTAAGATTGGGGCTAGCAAGGAAGAAGAATAACGCTTACAATTGACATCTTAGTATCGCCAAATTTCTCCCAAAGATCCTCAATTGTATATAGCCCAACAAGTGCCGTGACGAAGAGCCCAACGAGTTTAACGCTATTGTCCCGTTGAGCATAGATAGTTGATTAAAGTGACATTAACCTGCCTTGTAACGCAGCCAATGGCAAAACCGGTCATGGAAAGCCATACCCACCAATCAAGTGAAAATGATCTGGCCAGCGGTTAGATTAAAAATAGCCCCAAGGCAGTGTGCGTACTGGTACTGTTGATTGTGGAATTTTGTAAGGCAGAAGACGGTAAAGAACGTGAAGAAGAGTAGCATTGAATCCAAGAGAATGAACCGCGATATACACAACCAGGCGACATCTAAGATATATGTTCGAATAAGTGTCTCCATGCGCACACAGAAATCGACGTACCAAAGAGTACCATGAGGGCTACCAGGTGGCAAGCCCATTGGGTCATCCCTAGTTCCACTGCCGTGTACCAACCAAGCGGTACCATGCCTACACCAAAGGTCGCCAACATCACTCGCATGGCAACATACGGAACGTGCTCGGGATATTCTGCTCCGCTCTTAAAGTCAAAGTGGCCGTCGTATCCAGACAGCAGGCCAGCAAGACCAACCAGCATCTTCCCAAGTGGAGGGTGGACATCGAAGTAGAATTCCCGCTTGAGATAATGTGAACCGAATTTGCCGAAATGAGCTTCATCCCAGACAACGATATTGGAATGGCCAATCTTGTGAAAACGGGTCCAGCAGCTGAGTAGTGTATAGACTATGGGTGGAATGTGCTCCAGGTTTTGGAGCAAAAACTCGCGCTAGATTGGCAAATGAATATTGTCCGTTAACAAACTATACCCTGTACTCACGATAGACGTCGGAGGAGGCGGCGGGGCCTGTCGAGGGCGCCCACTACCTACAAATGGCTTGACAGGCCTGATTTTGTTGTAAACATCCTTGCCCTCGTCATCATCGTAGTTGTGCGGCGGATATTGGTGCTTTTCGAATAGGTCTTCATTGCCCGAAGGTCCCCTGACGACTCTACGCCGGGCTTTTTCCTCTGACATATAGTGTAGCGGTAGTTCCTCCTCCTGTTGTGGTGGAACCCAGTGGTTTGAGGGATAGGGTATTTCTTCGAATTCCGAGGAAGAACGTGGTTCAGGGTCTGCGCCAAAATCAACGGCAACTGCAGACGGTTTCATCAGCAGGCTGGTTTAGCGGGTAAGATGATGGGCTGTCGAGCCTTGGGGTGTTGACGAAGTCAATGTGAAGCCAGGGTTTGCGGAAGTATTCAGTGTTTTGCAGGGAGGTGAATTCTCGCTGAAATTTTGGTCTCTTGATTCAGATCACTTTGGCTGTGCGCCCGCACATGACTTGCCACGTTGGTTGACATATCCTGCCACCTGGACAGATTGTGGAAAATAGTATATATATGTCAACGTTCAGCAGCATTTGGTTGACAAGGTAGTGCTAATACGTGGTGTACAACATCCCAGGCGGTAGAGAATAGATGTGGACCGAACAAGCGAGAGCTAATTTTACTTTTTGTGCCGTTGGTAAACAGCTTCAATAGCAATATCCGAATTAATCACAAGAGCGCGTGGAAGATAAATGAACGTACCAGATACCATAGCGTGATCCGCTCGTATGGTTCCAGAGTCACCTGTTCCAAGGGTTTAAACTGAGACTCTTTTAATTTTTGAACCTCGGCGGCAAATATTGTCTCTGGGGGCATTGTCGAGTCGATACAACTAGCCTTGATAGAGATGATGGCATGCCCTCCATCTTTTAGGAACTTTGCGCATTGTGAATAACAATACGAGCCTGGTCCGGCTGCGCGACGTCAGCGAAAATCACATCAACCGTAGATAGTAGCATGCGGTATTTGTTCGGCAGGCGGGCATCCTCAACAATGGCTGCAGGAGGTTAGGTAGGGGACTCCTAGAGCAAAAAAACACCTACGAATAACATTCGTCCGTTTCTTTGCCATATTTATGAGGTCACGACCGGACCGCGGCGAAAACTCAACAGCATACACAATTCCTTCCTGAAACAGATGTGAAGAGGAGGAAAAGAGCCGATCGGAGTCTTACTTACAGGTCCAACAATGTCTGCAACATGACTGACACTGGTTCCACTGGCAGCACCGAGATAGAGGACCTTTGCTCCAGGTTGTATGAAGATATGGTCCAAACCACCTAGAACACCAGCGGCAAGTTTACTGCGGAATGGGTTCCACACCCGATATTCCACTTTTGTTCCCTCGACCCCTCCATCAACTGATATCCGCTTCTCGCCGTACACGGATTCGCCAGGGACGAGATTTTTGGTCACCAACATTTGTTCTTTCCCCTTTGCAATGAAAACGCCAGGATGTCTGTGGGGTTCCAGCACAGTATTGGAGCCCCCTCTTGCGCCACCACGTCCCCCTCGTCCACCACCGCGTGCACCACGTCCACGATCTCCGCCACGGCCTCTCGGTGCACCGCGGCCTCCCCCAATCCCTCCACCACGAACGCCTCCCCTAGATAATATCAGAAGTGTGTTCAAGGAATAGATCTGACACGCTATAGCACTAACCACGGCCTCCACCTCTGAATCCTCCACGATCACCACCCCTTCCGCCACCTCTCCCACCACCCCTTCCTCCTCGATCCCCTCCACCCCGTCCCCCAAATCCGCCTCGACCTCCAGGTGCTCCTGTTTATATGTTTGAAAAAGTACCTCAATAGAATGAGCCTCTCACTAACCGAATGCCATGTGTATTGTGCTGGAGAGACCTGTGCGTCGTCTGTCGGTGTCGATTAAGGACGTTGGCTTCGATAGTTTTTTTTCGTCCAGAAACGTGAGATGCAAACAAGTACAACGTCATCGAGTCAGGTCCAAAACAAAATTTATCTTATCACGGTCAACCCCGATCTACATAGAACCTAGTTCCCCAACGAGGTATTTAATATCTAGCCTAGATAATCAAATGTAGGTCTACCCGATGCTCACAGAATGTCGTACACGCACCCATTATTATTCGGTGATGAACTAGCCGGTTGAAAGTTGCCCTTAATATCTACGCCACCCCATCCCACAGCGTCAGATTTGAAGCGCAACTACATTCAGTCGTGTAATACCGACAGTCATGATATCTAGAGCGTATTTAGAACTGGATTCAGTTCATATCTGATGGTTTCAGGGCCCTCTTAGGTCCCTGGATGGACTGTCAAGATTTAATCCCGATAATATCAGCTTTACGGAGTAAACACCATGACTCAAGTACTCAAGCTCAAGTTTCGGTCGTGTTAAATGTTCTAGCATGCTTACCATCGAATAACACGCTACGGGGCTCTATCGTTTGGCGTTTGGTGTTGCAAGAATTGGCCACTCGCACGGCATATGCAAAAAATTTATGACTCGAATGTCCGTCTTCAAGCGGCTCAGCCGTTGGGAATGACATCCGCTTACCTACGTACATGTCCATTACACAACCCCATCAATACCCAACGCCGGACATATGGGCACCACAGTTTCCAATTTTGGACATACTCATGCCTCAATCGGGGTGATGGGGTGCTCCGGCGACGTTGCCGCTGTGCATGAACATTTTGCCGGCCTGCCACTGGAACGCAGCCGACGGGCGATTTCGACTCCCCCACGCCCGCGATTAGGTAACTTTCGTGGAACTCCATGGGCTTCTGGAAGAAAATCTTGAGGTTCCGGTGAGGGCAACTAATGAAAGTATGTACGCATGCTGCATTGTGCCCATTCTTTTATAGGCCCGGCATTTACACCTGTCACATTGTAAAAGCTCACCCAACACCCTCAGGATGTCCCGTGAGAACGACCGTGATGCTCATCGTCGCCGGTCCACTATGACGGATGACCTCACGCTGGAGAATGTGCTACCCGGGGCAGAATTCTCGCGATCCGAAAAGACTGAGGCGGGTAAAGCGGGATCCACCAATGGCGTTGCCGATGCAGCAGTGGTGCCAACCCCAGCCGATGTCGATTTTCCTGATGGTGGTTTGAAAGCATGGATGATGGTTTTTGGTGTAAGTGCTATAGATTCACTGGGAACCGTGACTTATACTGTCCCAACTTTGTCTCAAATAGGGCATGTGCAACACATTTTCTACGTGAGCGGAAATCCCTTTTTTTCGAGGGCTGGCCCTTTGCATTTCCATATTGCACGCCAGTATTTGCGATGCTGACTGATGTATGATCATGCGTTGACACATTTGGCACAGATTTGGCTATGTTAACTCATGGGGTGTGAGTATCACATTCCTCATGATGATGGGCCAATAATAGCCAAACATTCACAGGTTTTCCAAGCATATTACCAAACGACAATCTTGAACGATTCATCGCCATCTGATATGCAAGTGTTTTCCCTCAACTATTAAATCAATCTTCTGAGCAATATGTTAGAGCATGGATAGGTTCTCTCCAGGTACTTACGCAACATGACCAGCAATCAAATCCTCATCATCTTGACCGCAGTATTCCTTGATCTTTTTCCCAGGCCTATTCGTTGGCCGCTTGTTTGATCTTGGATACTTTCGGTCGATATTCCTGACAAGCAGTGCTCTCCTTGTACTTTCGACATTTTTGATAGCGCAGTGCACGCAGTACTGGCATTTCCTTTTATGTCAAGGCATTGTTGTGGGCGTATGTTCCGTTTTCGATTTATCATATGCCAGATTTGACAAAGCCAGTTGGCAGCAGGAGGGATATACGGTCCGACAACGGCTGTGATAGCCCATTGGTTCAAACGTCGCCGGGGTTTGGCGATGGCCTGTGTTGCCATCGGGTCCTCACTAGGCGGAACTCTCCTCCCGATAGCTGCGCAAAGGCTAATTCCCATGATTGGGTATCATACCAATCTATCCTAAATTTTAGCACTTGTTCTAAAACCCTTACTAGGTTTCCGTGGACCATGCGTGTGATCGGCTTTATTTTATTATTCACATCAGGGATGGCAAATGTGGTAAGTTCATTTTTTTCTCGGTCTGCCGTACTACGCTAATTCACTTCTCCAGACACTCAAACGACGCTTGCCGCCCCGCGACGCGCCCGGCGGCTTACTCAACCTCCGAGCTTTCAAATATGCCCCATACACCTTATATTGCATCTCTTCTTTTGTCACATTTCTCGGAATATATACCGGTATGCTCTTATTTATATACTATTTATGGACCGTACTAAATCTACCTCAAGTTTTGACATATGTAAATGTCAGCGCCACCGCCATAGGCCTCCCATCGGATATTTCCTTTTACCTTGTATCCATCGCAAACGCGAGCTCTCTTTTCGGCCGATACACATCAGGACTCCTGTGTGATCGACTTGGTAGCTATTTATGAGTCTATCTGTCGGCCTCAGTTTACCTCGCATCAGGATCCATGAACGTCATGATCCCATTCACAGCCATCGCTGGAATACTCACATACGCGTGGCCTTTTGCTAAAACGAAAGCCGCCCTGATCGTCGTGACCATCATCTACGGGTAACAACTGAGCTCGATCCATGTATACTGCCGGCTCTAACTAAGATTAGGTTCTGCTCGGGCTCATACGTCTCGTTGCTTGCTAACCCTATGATGGAGATGGGGGATACGGATGATGTAGGCCGTCGTGTTGGAATGTTCATGAGCATCACCGCGCTGGGGGCTTTGGGGGGACCACCCATATCCGGCGCAATCAACCACGCTACCGGTGGGTTTGAAGCTGTGGGCTACTACGCAGGTCCGTTCCAATCACTGGGGTCCCTGACCAACTTTTCTAATTCTTGGATATACGTAGGAACCTGCGTGCTCGTTGGCGTCGGAATTATGTGCATGTCGAGACATTTGGCCCTGCGCCGCCTTGTTGGCAAATTCTGATGTATTTTATGGATGATCAATGATCCTAAATCAAAAACCCACGCCTCACAATTCGTGTCTGGTGAAATTTTTGATGGGAGATTGAGACTTTATAACACTATATCTTGTAATGTTAAGCTAGTGATGCTTCGGATAGTTATTGAAACACCCGCATAAAGCGAGGTGGGCGTTGTTTGGCATCAGCCTGTAAATTTGACAATGGCACCATGATACACGGACTCGGATGCGAATTGAGCATCGAAATATTAAACACTAGGGTCTGTGACGCTGAAGCATTGAGACCCGAAGTCCAGACCGCTCAGTACAACTTAAGGGGGACACCGCGGGGCCGGACTGGTGTATCCCCACGCGCGTGCCCTTACAGCTTTCGCGAATCGCGAGCACCTGCGTTGACCGGTCCGTTCTCAAACACCCTCCGATCCTAACCACTCGGGATTCTGATATGACAAATGAGCCAAGCCGCTCAAGGACACGCTTCATTTTGTGATTGGGGACCGTCTCGCCAAGATCGCATTTGTCTGATCCCCGCGTGGCAGATCTTCGACGTTCGAAGGAGTCGAGATAAGACCGACACAACTCGCGAAAGGATCTGACAATCAAAGTTCGCGTATGATCACTCCGGTAAGTTATTACTAACTTATTAGTGATCAGCGCTTTGGATGCCATTTATATAGTGGACGATGATCAGGATGTGTAATTACACCAGCAATGAAAATTTCCATTCTGATGCGTCCTGGGGCCCGCCTCAGTCGCATCGCACCTGTCATAAAATTTTGGTGGGCGTTGTGGAAGCCATACCACTTAGAATCCCGCTACTGATAAGGGATCAGATCGCTGTTTCGGTGTCTCCATGTATTATGAAGAATCCGAAGACACGAGTACTTTCGTGTGATCTAAGTAGACAGGATAACTCAAAGGCCATTTTATGCGTCCCAATCACTCCCGTCGTCCGCTTTGCTGCGAGCCCCCACCGGCATCCCTGGTCCAGATCTCCATATGTGAAACGCTCGACTCACGGATGATATCATCACCCTTGATCCATCGGATGCTCAGACAAATATTTGGTAGCTTTAGGCTGTGTTTACGTAACATGGATGGCAGAAGCCGGGCCGTCAACATCAGACATCAGCATGCTGAGGCTGAACGTTGGTCACCGATCCCATCATAGTGCCTATACTTCAATACTAAAATCAGTTCTCCCTTCATTTTTCCATCTGAAATCATCTTTAGTTGAAACCAGGGGATTATTATCATATTAATTCATGTCAGCGTCCGTATCAGGTTCAATTTCAGTTTTCTCGGTGCTGGCAGTTCTGAGATTTTTTCCCGCCTAATTACAGCGAAGAGACACTCCAAGATGTTCCCGAGAACGAGATCGAATCCAATTGGGATCAGGTCATAGACAAGTGAGCTTTGAATCCCGATCGCCTGAGTTTGGGGTTGATACAACCGGGACAGTTTTGATAACATGGAACTGAAGCCCGAGCTCTTGCGCGGTATCTATGCCTATGGGTGGGAATGTTTTCAAAAATTGAACCGATCTCAGTTCTGAAATACTGGAAGCTTTGAGCGGCCGTCCGCCATCCAGCAGCGTGCGATCGTCCCAGTCGTCAAGGGTCACGACGTCATTGCACAGGCGCAGTCCGGCACTGGAAAAACGGCTACTTTCTCTATTTCCATTCTCCAACAGGTTCGCGATTTCCTTTGATCGGTCTCCATGAAACCATATGCTCAACAGCTAAACTACAGCTAGATATGTCAGTCAAGGGTACTCAGGCGCTCATTCTCGCGCCAACCCGTGAGCTCGCACAGCAAATCCAAAAAGTCGTCGTTGCCATTGGTGATTATTTGGCTATTCAATGCCACGCTTGTGTCGGAGGCACGAATGTGCGTGAGGATATGGCCAAGCTCCAAGAAGGCGTCCATGTTGTTGTGGGCACTCCGGGACGGGTCTATGATATGATTAATCGGAGGGCTCTTCGGGCGGATAACATCAAGTTATTCTGCCTTGATGAGGCTGATGAGATGTTGTCTCGCGGTTTCAAGGACCAGATTTACGAAGGTGCGGACCTATCCTTGGAACAATGGTTCCCATTTTAATATACAATACTTTGGGTAGTGTTTCAACTTCTCCCTCAGGATACCCAGGTTGTACTCCTCTCGGCCACCATGCCAGCCGATGTGTTGGAAGTGACCAAAAAGTTCATGCGGGACCCCGTGCGGATCCTAGTCAAACGAGATGAATTGACTCTGGAAGGCATCAAACAGTTCTATATCGCTGTTGAGAAAGAAGAATGGAAGCTCGACACACTCTGTGATTTGTACGAAACGGTGACAATCACCCAGGCAGTCATCTTTTGCAACACCAGACGGAAGGTCGATTGGCTGACGGAGAAAATGCACTCACGTGAATTTACGGTTTCTGCTATGGTGCGTGTTTTGGGTTGGATTCTGGACGAATCATGATGGAGAAGTATACCCCGCTTATAGCACGGAGACATGGAGCAAAAGCAGAGGGAGGTTCTGATGAAAGAGTTCCGATCCGGGTCGTCGCGCGTCCTGATCACGACCGACCTTTTGGCTCGTGGGATTGATGTCCAGCAAGTCTCTCTTGTCATCAACTACGATCTTCCTACGAACAGGGAGAATTACATCCATCGTATCGGTCGCGGAGGCAGATTCGGTCGGAAAGGTGTTGCCATTAACTTTGTCACGACAGAGGATGTGAGGATGCTAAGAGATATCGAACGTCAGCCACCGCATTTCATCTCCTCTTTCAGTGACTCATTCATGTTTGATCTCAAATATAGAATTCTATAACACTCAGATTGACGAGATGCCTCTAAACGTCGCGTGCGTAGTTTTGCCTATGCAGCGTACCTTACTTATCTAATTCTCCTATCCGCAGTGATCTCATCTAAGCGCCGTATCGGTTATGACAGAGTTGTTTGGATAGCATCTTGCTTTACCCAGTCATTCATACACAAATTTGATCCATCGCATGTCTGTCCAACGTCCTTCATGTCCCTTCCGTGAAAAGGCTCATCAGCCACATCCCCTTACTATTCTGTTTTTTTTTTCTATTTTTTTTTTTGTTCCTGTCCCAATTTAAGACGTACACCTAATCGCTTGTTAGGTTGCGTATTCGGAATATATACTTTGGGTGGCCCATACAAACGATGGTTTTTGTTATTATTATTTACCCCACGCCGAGCTGGGCTATCAATCAAGTTTGACAGGGTTAAGCCCACACGGGGGCCGTATTGGACCACGCAAACACTGCCCCATCACATATTTCCAACTCAGAATGGACATTGATCATGATGGTGATGCCGAGGCAAAATGTGGCTGTTCCTAGCGGGGTCAGGCGTCTCCGTGTCCACAGCTTGCATCCGGTTGCTCTCAAACCCAAGCCGGGAGGCAGGGTCGAGTCTGCCCATTTATTAATATTTTTTTTTAGCCGAATCAACCTGAAACAGCGCTTCGCACCTTCTTGTTTTAAACACACCATGGACTGATAGCCCCATCGCCATCCCCCCCTCAAAGGTGCGATACCTTCCCCTCTCGCCTCTATAATTCCCATTCCCAAATACGCGTCTTTCATCGCACTTCTCGTCCGTGTGCAGCGCACACTTCTCCGTTCAAGCGTTTGTTCCTTGTTCCTCATTTTCGCTGTCAAAAAAATACCTCCCTTTGTCCGGACATCGAACTCCCCCTCAATGTACTGCGTCAAAATCCCTATGATGGTAAGCTAACTCGATCTCGGCTTTGGCAGTTGTTGGCCACGATTTGAGCGGCCCGCCCCTCGTTGTGGCTAATCTGTCGTGTTTATCCATAAAGTCGCTAACCCATCTCTGTAATAGAATCCCGCCTTCCAGTCCCTCGACATTACCCCAATGCAAAATAGACCCTGTCGTTCACGCACCCAATGGCCCGTCGTGCCTAGTACACCCATCCGCACGAATTCACTCCAGTCGCCCTTCCCAACCGCCCCAGCACCTCGTGGCTGTCGACCCGCTTCAGAAATCATCCCCCGTGTGTACATATCCGACCTCGCATTCGCGGAAAACGCAGGGTGTCTCTCATCCCACGGCATCACCCACATCCTCTCCACCCTGCCCGACACCATCGTGATACCCTCCGAGGCAGCACTCTTCCCCCAGCCCAAGCGTATGCAGATCATGGTCGAGGACTTCCCTTTGCCGAGCTGGCTGCGCACCTGCCCGCGACAACGGCCTGGATTTGCGATGCGCTGCGGGACCCCGAGGCACGGGTGCTTGTCCACTGCGCAGAGGGTATCAGCAGAAGTGTGAGCGTTGTTGCTGCGTTTTTGATGGCGCAGTACGGGTGGACACCTGTGGAGGCTATTCAGCACATCAAATCCAAGAGACGCATTGCGAACCCAAATTTTGGATTCGTACAACAGCTCCATGAGTATGGGCGTGACGCTCTGGGTCGATCGCCATCATGTTAGAACGACCACGACTGAACCACCCGGTTATTGACGCTTTACCTATGCATTTTCATCTGGTTTTATTTTATTATTGTTGGTCTGCTTGTTACCCAAGTCCCGATCCGCTCTGCATGGTTCTACAATGTGTACTTTTACTCCTGCATATCCGTTTCTCACAATGTCTGTAGCTGATTCAAGAACCTACATTACATTGCCATATAATGATCCATGAAACGAACCCAATGATTGTCATCCAATAATATAAAAAAAGTGATGAAACATGATACACTACGCTTTGCACGGAGGGCAAGAGGCGATGAATTCTGAGTACTTCTGGGTCATGAACAGCATGACTGTTTCGTGACTCCTCCCGTGGTTTGGTCAGGTTTCGACAGCTTGACGCCCGGGGACTAACAGCAGCGGATCAATACACATGGCAAACAAGGGGCCGGGAAATGGTTTCCCCACACCCAATGGGTTATCACTCACCCGGTCATCATCAAACACACCACGCCTAATCTTGTCAAGAATGTCGCGGGCGGCCTGCTCAAACGCACTTTCTACATTCTCACCCGACTTTGCGCTAGCCTCCACAAATAGGAGGCCTTCCTCTTTTGCCCAGAGTTCCGCCTCCTCCGTGGTGACATCGCGTCGGCGCCCGCTACCAGGGGCACCGCTAGGGCCGGAGTCCTCACACAGATCGACTTTATTGCCGACAAGGATACATGTGAGATGTGGGTCAGCGTGCTCTCGCACGTCAGCAAGCCAAGAGCGTGCATTGACAAAACCTGAGGTAAACATCAGAAACCGGACGTAAGATGGGATAGGAGCGGGCGTGGCAGCAGACGTACTCTTCCGAGATGTCACATCGTAAACCAGCAGACACCCGGCTGCACCACGGTAATACGACCGAGTAATGGACCTGAATGACTCTGTCCCTGCCGTATCCCAACCTGACCAAGATGGTTAGCGTTGTCAGCCATGTCCGGATGAGCATGTGGCTCACATTGCAACTTCACCACTTTATCCTCGTCGGGGATGGTAATCAGTTTAGAGCCGAACTCCACTCCTAGCTGCTAAGACTGAGGGGGCGGTTTATAGGTATAACACGAAAGTCTGACACACTGTTGGATCGGGGTTGGCAAGAAATCGCTGGTCTGTCAGGCGTATCAGAAGTGACGACTTTCCGACGGCGGCGTCTCCTGAAATTTATTTAGGGCAATCAAAGTCTGTCTTAGTGTTGTATGTCTGACAGTCTGCGAAACGGGCACCTGTGATGATAAACTTGAAGACATAGTGCCAGGAGATGCCTTGCATACTTTAGCTCCGGCCCGTGGTATGTATAGTAATAGTATGGATGGGGGAATTCGTTTGGACAGTATGGACTTGAAACGGTGAATGCAGGAGTTAACGGCGGCTTGAAGGCGGGTGAACGATGGCTGTAGTCTAGTGCTGAGTTACAGTCAGGTCAGTTGCGCTAGCGACGTCATGCGCCATCGGCCATAAAGCCACGTGATGGATTATGTCTTCACGGGCCAATCCGGAGCTACACACTGCCGCACACCACTCAAGTTTCGACCACCCAATTTCACCTTCTCGACACCATTCACAACGATGAGCTCCAGTTGGCGCAACGTTTTCACGTATGTATATTTTCATTCCTCCTTTTTGTCCTTGCCATTCATGTCGCTTTAGTTTCAACAAGTACTCCCAAATTGCCGCTCGTGCAGTCCGTTCTTCATTGAAGGAGGAACAGCGTGTTGCTGCTGAGAAGCGAGGCCTCACAGCACTTAGGTATCAGCACTGGGAGGATGGAAAAGGTGGACAGCAAGTGCGTGTTTCTGATTATTATTTTTTTTCTACCGTCAAACATTTACCGAAAATTCTGCAACTCCCCAGACTCTGCTACATGAAGAGACTGCGAAGGATCCGACCAAGGGTGCACCGGTTTAATATATCCAGAAAACATGTATGGAGTGTGGCAAAACCATGCCCTTTTTCATAATTATACTCGAAACATCAATAGACCTACCCCGGATGTTTACCCTAAAACAATGTCTTGCGTCACTCGTTGAATAGTATCTGGTTGCCATCGCAGTTTATGCACCTGCAACCCCTGCCCACATCCCCACAGCACATTCTAGCGCGTGCTAGAAGCCTGTGTCCGAGCCGCCGGTTCATATTCATGTGCATGACCATCGAAATTGTTTCACCACCCCTTGTATCCCGCACGAGTTTGGTTGCATCAAAACATAGCTATTTCTGGAAGGCTGTTTCCTGCAGATGTGTCCGTGGGCACCATTATACCAATCACTGATACACCATTCATTCACCTCGTTGGTGTCCCTCTGAACCGCTCCGCTCGCAATTGGAAATGGGATGAAACCGAACATTGAGATGTCCCTGATTATCACCAGGTTGTTATAACAAACCAAACTTCCATGCATTGTTCAAATTAATCCGCCCGCCTGCTCGGCATGTCTCGCCCATCTCTTATCAAATCCTCATCGCCTTCTGGTCATCACCTGGATGGTATTCTCTCAATTTGCTGTGGACCTGCGTAATGGAAGATGCTCTGCATCTGGTAGATATCAGAAAATGGCGCCACCATCATATTCCCCGTATTTCATCGGCACGCTGCACAAAATCAACAGATAGCTGCACCACCAACCTAGGCCTTTTACCACATCCAATGTACGGGCTCGTCCAATGAAATCACAATCATGATGAAGGGAACCCCGAACAGTCCGCCTGGCCGATAAGACTCGCTTCATCTCCCTCCCAAATGATGCAACGAAAATGTACAACAAAAATGCTCATCAGAAATTGCGTTATGTTCCCCGGAGAACAATGCCTGGAATAATGTTCGAGCGATGTATGACGAACCACTGCATCAAGTTTAGAGCGTTGATGGTATTCTGGTTACTGACGGGATCATGGAAGACTTTGTTACTTTAGATCGGGCTGCGAGCCGCATCAATGCGGCGGCGCACTGGCTGGCCTCCCAGAACAAGCCATCCGCGGGGTAACCACCAACGACCCCCCCGTGGTTTCTGCAACTTTGGTCCTTTCCAAATGCGCCACACGGGTATGCACCGGCTGAGCAGATGACACAAATGGGTAAGCCCTTGTTAGGAAATTGCTCAAGAATATAAATCTTAATGGAAATGCAGAGTTTCATTGAGATATTCTGATGAGATCGCCCCCTGAGAGGATCTGTCGTGTGCAGCCGCTGGTGGCTATAGGTGCCGTTTATCTATCATCCTGTTGGAGTCGCAGTGAATTATACCCGTCTCAAGTATATAGTTCGCTTTTCCTGGAACCCTGTGCCAATGATCCATGACTCGGTCTTATCACCCGGTACCAGCGCCGGAGGTTGGTCCCCCAGACCTGAATGTGGTTCAAACCATCTCAGACTATACCCGGGTGATATTGATATTGGCCCACAACAGCGTCGATAATCATCGCGCACATACTGATCATATCTTCAACCCACTTGGAAGCGTTGGGGCCTCCGCTACACGAGCGCCCGAATCAGGATCATGATGCGGATCGGAGGGGTTCGCTACGGCCCCCATCCGTTATCATCTCGTGGACCATGACCGAGATATAATGAGTCTTCTCTCCACATCAACTAGGGGCATCAGTATGAACCAACATCGGGAAACCGTCTCTCGTGCCCGGAATTGATAGATGAAATAGCGGGTTTGTTTGAACCACTTGACACACATGCCATGCCCATGGGGTTGGAGCTATTCCATCTCAAACGGGGTTCCAGTTACAAAACGGATATGTTTAGTGATAGCTGTGTATGTTGCTATTAATTCTGGTAGACCAGGACGTTGTCAACAGCGCGCCCTTCTTGGGTATATTGCTGACCCCAGATCTTACGGTGGCTGCCCGACGCCGACGCGGTAATAGTATACCCGAACGCGCCCGAGCACATACAATGATACAAATCACCCAAATCCCAAGCCCACAGGTTGGGTTTACTAGCAACACTACTGTAACTTGTACGCAGCCCAAGTAGCGAGTAGGGTGTAATTCTTCGGACGTATATAAGATGATAAGATAAGATCAAAACGGAGGGTCGTCATTACATCATCCATCAATCCTCGTTGAATCCGAGTCTCCGACCACCACAAACTTAGGAATGCTGGGTACGTCAATGTTTTTCAAATAACGCCTTGGTTCTGACACAAGTTCAGTTATTGGCCTTACGGGGGGGATTGCAACCGGAAAATCCACAGTTGCCAATCTTCTGAGAGCAAAACATATTCCTATTGTTGACGCGGATGTGCTAGCCCGGCAGGTTGTGGAACCTGGTACGCGTGGACTCGCGAGCATAGTGAAGGCTTTCGGCCGCGACATTTTACTCCCGGATGGGAGTCTGGACAGGAAGAAACTGGGCACCGTCATCTTCAATGATGAAGCGAAGCGGAAGATCTTGAACTCAATCGTGCACCCCGCGGTTCGGCGGAGCACGCTGTGGCAGGTCCTAACATACTGGATTAAAGGGGAGAAGTACTGCATTGTTGATGTCCCTCTCCTTATTGAAGGTGGCTTATGGAGATGGGTTGGGAAGGTTGTCGTGGTCTACTGGTTCGTATGTCTTCTACTGCCTTCCGCTATACGAACATTGAACTGAATTTCCCAGTTCCGCTGAAATCCAGCTGCGCCGGCTGATGAACCGGGACGGCTCCACGCAGGAGGATGCGTCCTCCCGGCTCAAGTCCCAAATTCCCATCAGCCAGAAGGTGGAGTATGCAGACCTAGTCATCGACAATTCTGGCTCCCGCCAAGACTTGGATGCTCAGGTGGATTCTTTGGTCAGACAACTGGAACGGGAGGTTGGTTGGACATGGCGACTCAGTTGGTGGTTCCCATTGGCGGGTCTGATTTCGGCAGGGTGGATGTTGTTATGGCGGATGGTCAGTTTCTCGCGACGTTCGGCTCGGAGGTCGAAGGACTAGTGCCTGTACACGTACTGCTTGCACAGTAAAATTACCGTTTTCAGTTTTTACCTTCAAGTTCCACTTCCAAGCTGTTCATAATCATTTATGTTATGATACATTTGTGCCAGTGCGGGCTGTTGTGATTGTATGACACGGAACATCAATGGTGTCACAGACACGATATTGGATGTCAGGATTAGGTGAGATTGGCGTCAGCCCAAGTCAGCTTCTTCATCCTACCCTCCACTCCCAATGGCAACCGATAATCAGTTTGCCCTCACGCGAACACATAAACCTACAATAGCTCACGTTACGAAAAAGGCCGTCCCTGCGACTTTTCTGCAAAAACTATACGAGTAAGCTAACCATCCTTGGACAGGTGGCTAGAAACTAAACATTCGTTAGGATTGTAAACGATCCGAAAAATTTTGAGCTCATTCGCTGGTCCGAGGCGGGGGATTCATTCTTTGGTGCGTATTGGAAGTGCTTTAGGATCACCACTTAACTCATTGCGTTTGCTGTCCAGTACTGGACCATGAACGTTTCGCCCGCGAAGTCCTCGGCCACTGGTTTAAACACCAAAAGTTCAGCTCATTCGTGCGACAGCTCAACATGTACGGGTTTCACAAAATTCCGCATCTGCAACAAGGTGTGCTGAAAAGCAATACCGACATTGAGATATGGAATTTCAAGCACGAGCATTTCAGGCGGGGTCTACCTGACAGTCTTTGTCTTATACAACGAAAAGGGCCGGGTGCTCGGATAGGAGAAGATATTACAATGGATATCCGCGACCCATCTACAACCGCCAGTACTTCCAACCTTTCCTCTGGCCAGATCCTCGACATTCACTCGATTGTTAATGGCATTGCGGCCATTAAGCGTCATCAAACAACCATATCAGCGGAATTGAATGAGCTCAAACGTTCAAATCAGCTATTGTGGCAAGAATCCCTCGCTGCTCGTGCAAAACATCAGAAGCAACAAGACACAATCAACCGCATTGTCAAATTCCTCGCGGGCGTGTTTGGACACCAGTCGGGTGCGCGCAAGGACGATCCCGTGGACTCTTCTACTTCGCATGCAGTTATCCCTCGTCTCCGGTCGAGGCTAATGATTGAGGATGGTCGCAGGGCTGGAGGGGGGAAGGTAGGGATAAGCCAGGTGCAAGACGGCGAGAGTGTAGCAAACTCGCAATTCTATCAAGCAGAGCCCTCGCCTATACCCTTGAGTGAGTCCAGACCCCCACTTTGCAAACCTAGAATACCTATCAATATCATAGCCCCATACCCAATTGTTGAAACCCCTTCTTCGATGCCTTCGCCGTCATCTGGACCTGTCGATTCCGTACCCCCTCCAACCAACAATGATGTACCGTATCCTCATATCCCCAACAATCCCGACTCAAATACCAACGCAACACCTGCCCAGAAGGCACCAGAATCGAATACAACGCAATCTACGTATCAACCCAGCCAGACACAACCCCCCAACCCTGAGCGTTCCGTTACACCTTCCCATTCACCGACGACATCTGGTTTTGATTTTGATCCTCGCGTTGCAAATGTATTCAATTCGCTAACCCCAGCCCAGCTACAACAGTTACTTACATCACTTGCGAGCCAGTCCATCCCTGAGCCCTCACCGCAATTGCCACCACAATCGCAGGAGAACACATCAGCGCGTTCAAATCAACTGACTTCCTACCAGCCTCAATATGATTTCAACCAACTTGGGGCCCCACACATGTCTTCGGCGCCTTCACAGCCCTCCGGCGATGGCCTCATCTCATTTGATGCAACCAGCCCGGAACATGGTATGCGGCTGGAGAATTCCTGGCAGGCGACTGAGGACATTGACAAAGATGTCAACGCCCTCACCTCCAGCATCAACTCACTAATCCAGACTTACGGCCTAGATCCCAACGTCATGGTGGGGCCCGAGGGTGACGATGAAGTTGATATCTCGGCGCTAGACAATCCCTCGATGCCAGCAATGCTGAGCGACGCGAACCCCGTCCCGAATGCCCAGGAATTCGATTTCGACGCGTTCTTTAATGCGCTACCCAGTGAGGGCGGTGTGGACCTTGGGGACATGGCCTCGAGTGCCTTCCTGGATGAGGCGCCCTCGCCGTCTGACGGCACCGCATCACCCATGGCGCAGCTCCAACAGCCTCCGCTATCCGACATGTCAGAAAATAGGTCGCGGAAACGCAAGTCAGATGTTTCGGAGCTGGATGGGCAACGTCTCCACATGACCGAGGACACTGGTAGCGTTCAGCAACCCGCAGCGAAGCCGAAGCGACGAAAAGACAAGTAAGCGGCCAAAATTAAAAGGGACATGTAAGATAGCCCGTGATGACAATACAGATGTAGGAATATAAATAGGTGTTGTATTGAACTATTCATAATATACGCTTGATGATCGACGCTCTAGCATACTGACCTCAAGCATTAGTATCTTTCAAGGGCCTCGTGCCTTTCCCTCACGTCCCCATCATTGTGGCGGCGATAGCTGTGATCTGTTTGAAATTCGAAGTACGCCACCGGAGGATCGAAACCAGCTTTTGTGAGCAGCTGGGTACATCAACCCTATTTTCCACATATTTACCTATTGGGCTTTGGAGCATGTGGGGACCGTGGCCGCGAAAGTGCTGCTTCGGTCGAAGAAGGCTAGCTTCCAGAAGCTGGCCGCTTTATATTTCCATGGAATGTGGATTCCACCGGGCTATCAGCCCACCCCAAATCGGACATTTATCAGCGGCGGTTGGGAACTAATGTGTCCACGGGGACTGGGTATATTTTTGAGGTATGTGAAGAAGCCGCAGGCAACTTATAATTGGGCTTAGTTTAGGTAGCGGACCGGTGGGTGTAAGAATTGATCGGTTCGCGGCGTGTCGTAAGCCCGAAATCTTCGATCCAAGGTTCTGCTTATCATCAGCCTTGGATGGGGTCGAGAGGCCAGATCCCCCCTCCCAACGATGATACCCCATTTTATTCGGAATCTAGTCCCTCGCAAGGACAAGCAAGCTACGGCACGACCATTGGGCGACGTGCTCGTCAGTTTGACCTGGGTTCAATGGGCCCACTTTCTCTCCGGGTACATACTACTTTTTCACAGGCCATTTTTATTACTCATGGCATGACACTGGCAGCCTACTTGCGTGGACTTGCGACACTATTGACTATTATTCCGTGTCCCTGAGTATTCCAGCTCTTCAGGTCCAGTTCAACAGGCCCGTTCAGGAAATTGTCTGTCGCTATTCTGTCCGGTTTTCTTCAGTCACTCAGTTGGACTTTGGCAGACGACAGCCCTAACACTTACTTGCTATTCCGATCGGTTGGGGGGTATGTATTTTATCAATATCTCTTGGGCGCACTGAGCTACCGTCATGGTGTTAGATTCTCTTTGGGATGCTGTCGGATCGTTATGGGCGGAAATGGCCTCTGGTGTTCAACCTCGTACTCGTTACCATCCTCGACTCGGCGTCGGTTTCGTCCAAACATTCAAGCAGTTCCTGGCCCTCCGCTCGCTCTTCGGAATAGGAATGGGCGGGGTATGGGGCCTCGCATCGTCCACCGCGCTTGAAAATCTCCCTGTAGAGGCCCGCGGGATAGCCAGCGGTGTTCTCCAGCAGGGATTTGCCATCGGATGCATTCTTGCCGCCGTGGTAAATCTGACACTTGTTCCCGAAACCCCGGCAGGGTGGCGCAGTCTGTTTTGGACGGCCGCTGGGATGTCGCTGTTTGCGGCATTTGTCCGGGCTGTGCTCCCTGAGAGCGAGGTGTTCATCAGAGCTCGGGCTGCTGAGAAAGCCCGCGGGACTGATGCGCAAAGGAGGACCCAGGTCTTCCTCAAAGAAACGAAGAACATGATTAAGAGGCATTGGATTTTGTGTATCTACTCTGTAGTTCTATCTACAGGTCTGTCATGCCACTATTTTGACCAACTCCGTGTTGTTTCTGACTTGAAATTGGCTCCGCTATTCCTGATCAGGATTTAATTTCCTGGGGCATGGGTCGCAGGTGAGTCTATCGCTTGGCTGTAATTTGAACTGTAGCATATCATAATCATACATTTTTCAGGATTTATATCCCACATATTTACAAGTTTCAAAGAATTTCTCCGCTCACAGCTCTACTCTGGCCGTAATTATTCAAAACTGCGTAAGTTCCAATATCACAAGCTATTTGAACACTTGTTGGATGAATAATGCTAACTTAGGGCGCGTTCATGTATGTGACATGTCCACAAACCGTCAGCTTAATATAGTCCTGAAACTATTTATCCACAGCGGGGGTACCATCGCGGGATACATTAGCCAATACATTGGACGCCGATTAACTATTATGTTTGTTCTCTTAGCATTTACTTTTACCTTGTCCTAACAAGCACGCCTCCAGTCTTTGCGTGCTTCTCGTTGGGGGTTCGCACATGATTCACTGGATCCAGCTATCGCGCTGACCTCTTATTCTGATTTAGTGTTTGTACCCCTGTGGATTATCCCAACATCATTTGGTGCCCTCATGGCGGGGGCTTTCTTTATTCAGTTTGGTGTACAAGGTGCATGGAGCGTTGTATGTCTACTCGTACGCTTTCACTAGATCATCCTCACATTATTGCGTCTTAGATGCCGATTTACCTTGCGGAGATATCCCACCGGCTTCCGGGCCACCTTCCCTGGGTTTGCATATCAAGTTGGTAATGTGGGTTTATGTCTTTCCCCTATCCTGTCCAGGATAATTTTAATTCCTATGCATAAAAGATGGCTTCATCCGCTGCTTCTCAGATTGAGGCCAGTGAGCGCTGTTTTACTATAACAACATTCTTCCCCTTACAACCTTCAGCCGGGGGTGATCATCTCCGCACCACCATCATCAAGGCTGGTGTTGTGACCAACATCCCAGACTACGCAACGGTGCGCCGATAAAGTTGACCTATTTCCTTACCTGAATGTCTCTCCTTGCCATAGGTACAAGGTATCCTGATCGGTGCCGTTGCTGCATTTGTTATCATAACTACGATCATTGGGCCGGAGTGCGTTCTATGCATATATCCCCCCCAGACGGATGTATTAATTTATTTTGGCTACCAGGAACCACGGCTCGCACTTTGAGAAGCACAAAACTGCGTTTGAGGAAGGTGTTGCGAGAGATGATGCGTTGACTGAAGACGATCTAATAAAAACACCGAGGGACAAGGATGGGGAGTCCAATCGGAGCGCAGTGGCGAAGGAGCTTCAGATCAATCTGCGAAAATTGATAGTGGGAAGGAGCAATTTAATGCTCCTTGCATTTTATCTTCCTGATGGCTGAAATTTCGTCCCACTGATGCAATGTACCAATATCCCGACCAATTCGAACGCAACAAATAACTTCTCCTCAGTTAAGCTGCTTAGTTAACACCTCATCTACATCCAGCAGCCGCTGTGTTTAGTAGTTGGACCACCTCTCTCATTGCAATGGCCATTGCATCAACTTCGCATCTTACCTGAAATGATTTCTTGAGCCGCACTAAAGTGTGCATCGTGTGTGTTAGAACGGTAACTTTGGCAGTCAGTTCATCCGAGAGTCAGCTGTGACTGCTATCGGAGTCCCATGGCGGGTGGAGCGTGGCCGGGGTCCCGGAATATTGCACCGATATCATCCAGAATCCTCGTCGCATGATCATAGCGCACAACGGCGATCCATCATCTTTACACTACATACTCTATGTAAACACGGTGCGTCGGTAGCTGAGTTGGATCAAATCCAACGATAACCAGCGCTAAGTTCAGCTGTGGTAGTTGAACAAGCCGCTGAGGCCTGTCCGTGCTAATCCTGTACTACCGCGGGAATTACGAAATGTCTGATTCGGTTCAGTGAACTCCCACCCGAGGATCAGTGGCCTTCAATGTGGGATATTTCTACCATGGCTTGTACTTTGTCTTGGTGGATCGGTGGGATACAGTACAGTGAAGCCAGCTTGGATGGATGTCTTGCCCACTTTTGGGAAGTTCAGCGTCGAACAAAAGACGCAAAAAACGCAAGAGACCCACTGCGGGTCTGCAGCGGATTCCATTTATTTTCAAGAAACTTCGTCAGTATCCACTCAAATCGAATGCGAAGATTGATCAACCCACGAAATACATCCGAAATCTTCGATCCAAAGCATCGTGCTATCAGCGCAGAGCATTATAATGGCCTTGACCGGAGTGGAGGGGCTCTCAGAGTTACTGCCTCCCCAACAATGACACCTTATTTTCTTCGGAATCTAGTCCCTCAAAGAGAAAAGCGTGCTGCGGCTCGACCGTTGCTCACTGTGATTCTCAGCCTGACGTGGATGCAATGGGCTCACTTCCTCTCCGGGTAATACCGCTTTTCACTGGTCACTCCTGGTAAAAATTCTCATTGCGCAACACCTGCAGCTTTCTTGCGTGGACCTGCGACGCTATTGACTTTTATTCTGTGTCGCTGAGTATTGCGGCTCTTCAGGACCAATTCAACAAGCCTGTTGAAGACATAGTTCTGTCGCTGTTTCTCTTTTTGACATTAGTCACTCATTTGGACCTTTGTAGACTACAGCAATAACCCTTACGTTGTTGTTTCGATCGGTGGGGGCGGTATGTATTCTCCATTAAATTAATGCGCTTTAATAACGATAACGGTACTAGGTTCTCTTTGGAATTTTTTCAGATCGTTACGGACGTAAATGGCCTCTGGTGTTCAACCTCGTGCTCATTGCCATCCTCGAACTTGGCGTCAGTTTCGTCCAAACATTCAAGCAATTTTTGGCTCTCCGTTCTCTGTTTGGAATCGGAATGGGTGGAATATGGGGCCTCGCATCATCCACCGCGCTTGAAAATCTTCCTGTAGAGGCCCGCGGGATAGCCAGCGGTATTCTCCAGCAGGGATACGCCGTCGGGTGCCTTCTTGCCGCCGTCATCAATTTAACCCTTGTCCCCGCGACCTCAGCAGGGTGGCGCAGTCTGTTCTGGACCGCCTCTGGGATATCACTGTTCGCGGCATTTGTCCACGCTGCAGTACCCGAGAGCGAGGTGTTCATCAGGGCTCGGGCTGCTGAGAAAGCTCGTGGGACCGAGCGAAACAGAAAACCCGAATCTTCCTCAAGGAAACAAAGGAGATGGCCAGGAGACATTGGGCCCTCTGTATATATGCATATGTTAATGTCAGGTCAGCTCTTACCACTACGTTTGTTGGTTCCTCGCTTCCCCTGACATTGCACCTCGGCTAGGATTTAACTTTCTCTCACACGGCTCCCAGGCAAGTTTCCAATGGCGGATGCATGAAAAATACCTGGTTACCATTTCTCCAGGATTTATATCCCACATATTACAAGTCTCGAAGAATTTTTCCGCCCACAATTCCACCTAGCGATAATATTCAGAATGTGTAGTCACCTTACGGCCAATTGCATAATTAATGATGTTCGTAATATTAGGGTGCATTCATGTACGCCTGCAACCGTGTAGCCAGATCAATAATTCTGATACTATTTTGACCCCGAAAGTGGGGGCGCTATCGCAGGATACGTTAGCCAATACATTGGCCGCCGGTTAACCATCATGTTTGTCCTCCTGCCATTTACTTTAGGCCATCCTCATAAATTCCCTAGCATTTTCGCCTTGCTCATTGGGGGTCTGCGTCTGATCCGCTCAGCCTTTCTTCCAGGCGGCTGATCCGATCTGATTTAGCGTTCATTCCGCTTTGGATTCTCCCAACGTCATTCAGTGCCCTCATAGCGGGAGCCTTCTGCATCCAGTTTGGCGTGCAGGGTGCATGGGGCGTTGTATGTCTACCCGTTATCCTTCCATTCGGGTCATTTTATATCATGGCGTATTAGATTCCAATCCAACTTGCGGAGATGTCTCCGCCCGCCTTCCGGGCCACTTTCCCTGGGGTTGCGTATCAAATCGGTAATGTAGGTTCATTAGTCACCCTTTCTAATTCCAAGATGATCTATATATATTTGCAGATGGTGTCGTCGCTGCTTCCCAAATTGAGGCCAGTAGGTATTTTTTTGTTAAACAATACCCTTCATATAATTATCTCCAGCCGGGGGTAACAACCTGCGCACCACCATTTCAAGGCCGGTGTTATCACGAACATACCAATTATGCAACGGCACGTCTGCAACATCTGCCGAATGCTCCGTAACCATTTCCCTTGCCATAGGTACAAGGCATCTTGATCGGCGTCGTTGCAGCATTCGTGATCATCATTACGATCATTGGGCCAGAGTGCGTGTGCGTTTATCCCGATCGTGAGTACACTAATTTATAGTCAGGAATCATGGCTCGCACTTTGAGAAGCACAAGACTGCATTTGAGGAAGGTGCCGCCCGAGATGACGCACTAACCGAAGACGACGCGAGGATATTGGGGGATAAGGATGAGGAGGCTGGACCATCTGAACGCAAGGACGGGACTTCAGATCACTCTGGATAAGGCCCACAGTGCAAAGGAACATTGATGCCTCTTGTATCTCTATCACCTGAGCGCTGACTCGGAAACTATGTCGTCTAGTCCCTATTTCAATAACTTCGACCTTCACACGCGAAACAAATAAAAGAGATGAATTAGTTTGGAACCAGTGGTCTAAGTAAAGATGGGGTACTGAGAAATGCAGCCTCCAATAATACACGAAACGACTCAGTTCACCCGATAGAGGGAAGACAGCAGACCACGGCGGATATATCGGATGACCCGCTCTGAAAGTGATTCGAGATTAGTGGAATGGATAATTGCAACAGCTCGGCGCCGGCGCCATTGGTTTCAGTGAGTTAACCACCGATGAGCGCTAGCCCCTGCGACAAAATAGAACACATGGGCGGATCTCTTGCTGAGGTATCGTTGATGGTGGTTGAGGTGGGGCGCCCGGAGACAATATTAGTAACGGTACCTTGGCGACCGTCCTCATACGTCTGAGCTCGAAGCCTAGTAGGGAAGAAGCGTTGAGTCTCTCGTGCTGATATTACGCTTTGGATGGCCTTCCGAGTACTTACTGCAGTTACCTACCGGAGGGCTCCGCGGGCTGTGGAGGCATAAGTATTTGAAACCCTCCGTTATGTCATATGCATCTATTATCTATCATTGACATCATCCAGTAGCTGAAATCACATCGCGCAGAACAGGGGCGGCGGGTTGCATTCATCAGTTTAGAATAATTTTATGCAACTCAATAATGATATAGGTATCAGATGGTATCCTCACTGGTAATTCAGTAGCCAATCGACAAAAGGTATCAGAATGTTAGAAACTTAGAAAAAGCCAACACAAACTCCGGATAACGCGGCAGTATACCACCAACAAGCACAAGAAGAGAAATTATATGCCACATGGGGATAACAGCAGACAGATATAGTAGAAATATGAATGGTTATTGAACTATGCAAGCGTGGGTGGAACATGCTTTAATGAGTGAGAGGCGAGAAGAGATGAAACAAGGGAGCGACTTTATTCCCCAGCGGGTTTCGGCGGGAGGGGTGGTGGCGGCCCGGGGATGTTTGGAGATCCGCCCTCAAAATGGTTCGAGAACGGAGTGAATGGTTGCAGCGGCAGCCCGACGCCGTTGACCCCAGTGGGCGAGTCCGGCTCATCATCAATGGGCGGAAGCTCACCCTTGGCGACATAGTGCGAAACGCGGGCGTCTTCCTCGCGAGTCTCCCGGATGTATTCAACCGGGGGTCGCGGCATCAGAGGCGGAGGAGCGGCGGGCGTCGAGTTCATGGTGGCCGATGGTGTTGGTGACGTAGTTCTCAAGGAGGGTGTGGAGTTGTTGGAATGATTTTGCCCATTCCCATTAACGTGAGGCTGAGAGTCCTTAGACTCATATTGGGCCTTGAGCTGCGCCTTCTCCTCTGCAGCGGTTAGTGGTCTGGCACTTCCCGATGAAACGGGTGGTTGAGGGGCAGGTCGCCGGCCACCTTGAGATGAGGTACGGGGCGGGGGTTGTGGGGGCGCATTGCGATTGTAGGCTAACGCTTCAGCATCAGACGCCTCGAATTTTCTTCGTAAAATTTCTTTTTCAGAAAGCAGTTGAGAAGAGCTGCCACCCGCTGTGGAGTTCGCTGGCGGAGGGGAATACGCGGGGGTGTCATTATGGCTTTGGCTCTGGCTATTCTGTCGAGCGAGGCCAGCCATATCCTGGTTATGGAAGGCGCGGCGAACTCTCTCCTTTTCCGATATGTGAGATGGAGGCGAAGAGCTCTCAAAGGGTGGAGGTAAGTCATTTCCAAGTTGAGAAGAACCAGAAGGAGCGTGGGTTGGATAAAGCGAGTCATAAGCAACCGGGGCTGGTGCGTGGTGCGATTGTGTTGTGCCCTCATCGCTGGAGTACCCAGCGTTTTGGGTGCGGTCCACCGCGAGCCGGGCTTCCTCATACCGTCGGAGGGCGGCTTTTTCTTCCTCTGCTGTAAGATACTGAGGAACGATCCTTTTCGCGGGTTGGGAGGAGGCCGGAGGAGAGGAGGGCGAGCCAGATCCATTTCGCCCAGGGGAGGTCCCTGAGTAATGATGTGGGCTGGGCTGGGCCGGGCGGCTACTAGATGCTTGGCGAGATAAATCCGAATTGCTTCTGCCATGCATGGATGACGACGAATGCAGGTCGGCCCCTTGTCTGAGGGCGGCCACTTGAGCCTGCTGGAAGGGCCCGACCCGATCCGAGTCATGTAAAGGCGGCGACGGATATGAGTCGGCCCCTTGTGTTTTGAGGGCAGCCGCTTGAGCCTGCTGGAAGAGCCTGAGCTTCTCTTCTTCTGCAGTCGGCCAGGCAGGGTTCCTGGATGACGTCCGAGCAGGGGCAACGACAGGAGTTTGTGTCTGCGAGGATATAGGCGCATTATCGCGTGTGGACACATGGGGTGGCTAAGATAAGGGTCAGTTCCCAGCCAGGAAAATGTTGGAGATATGCGTACTGGTGTAACTGCCCGTGCAACACTACTCTGAACCTTCTCTGCCTGGGCTTTTGCACTCTCAAAGAGCTTTCTTTTCTCTTCCTCTGCGGTGGGCCACGGTGTTCTGCCCCCCTTGGCCGGCGGCGAACTCTCGCCATCCTCCGGAATCTCTGCCGGGACACCATTGGCAACAGCAAACCGACCTCCCGTACCGACCGAACGAGCTGAGGGTGGTCGTTTTCCAACAGTGGTAGTCGAAGCCGTGATGGGGGACATTATAGTCTCGCTGGCAGAATACGTGCTTGTCTGCGAACTCGAGACTTTGTGGCTGAGCTGTTTTCCCCCGTAGCCACCGCCGTAGCCGAATTCGTCCATCTTTGTAGATAAGGAAGTTGAGAGGCCGGAATTCCCGGGCAGCGTGCTGTATGTCGTAGCGGAGATGTTGCGCCCAAGGTCTGGATAGTTGCTTCGATTCTGGGGCATGGTTGCAGATACTGGGGAGCGGACGGGGGGGTTTACTGGCTCAGGGGGAGTTGGATCGGGGAAGGGTTCGGTGGCACATGTTGAGGCAGCAGTGATAACCCAGGAGTTGGTCCAATTCGCCTACGAGATGTTACCAAATGGCCAATAGTAAAAGAAAGAATCCATACCTAATGGCTTCAAAGGATACATTTCTAATGCTGACTTGAGAAAGCAACATATAATAGAAATGATTAAAACGGACCTTTGCCAATTTGACAAGATGACGGGTAAATCCATAATAACGTGGGTCCCAGTTCCCATGAGTGCCTTCACACGCAGAATATACGTGACATCGATGTGCCGCGCGGCGTTCAGCGTCGTTGTCGTATGGTTTGGAGATATACCGCAAACGAGCTCGGCCCTGTGCTGGGTTCCCCCGTAGAGGGTGGCATTGACCGGGAATTTGCTTTCGCTGATGATGACCTCCTGAGTCTGCGGCGCGCTCTTCTTCCCAGACGTATACAACCCCGCGCGAAAAATAGTCGTCTCCTTCAACGTCAGCTCGAATCCGCGCAGTATCACAGTGTGCAGGCTGTCCGACTTCAGAGTTGCGATAACGGATACGCGATCGCCGGGCCCGTAACATGTTTGATTCCGATCCACAATTAGAACCACGCCGTCTTGAGGAAGCTCTCGGCTTTCCGGTTGGGAGTAGACCGGCCATGTTGAGTGCAATTCGTGTTTATCGATGATGATGGCGCCTGAGTCGATACAACTACGGACTTTCTCTTTCGCAGGAATCCTCTTTTGGATGCGTTGGGAGGGGAAATGATTCGTTGCGTGATGGACGCACCTTTTTCCTTTTGTACACACACTCGCCACCAGCTCGTATTTGATTCCAGCTGTTCAAGAAATGAGAACCACAATGCCGTAACAGGTATGCTGTCTCTACCTCGGTGCTCCAGCGCAATCGTCGGGGGTATCGATTCCGGTATTCGAATAGAAAAGGGAAAATCGTGCTGGATACAGAGGGCGGCGTAGGCGAGGAAACCCAGAACAAGCGAAACCAAACTCACAGTTCGAAGCACCCCATATTCATCACTCGCCGTCCACAGATTGACAGGACTCGGGCCGACAAAGTCGTAGAACGTGTTGGCCTGCCCGCCGCTCGGCAGCGTCTCGACCTTCCTCAGCTCGATCCGCACCCACTTTGCCTTGACGCCCTGTGGTCCGACCCGCACTTCAATCGCCTGCCGGTGCATCAGTCACAGAGCAGCCCAGACATGTCTCAGCACCTACACCTTTCACCGCTGCCTGAGGGCGGTCGGGCGCACCAGGCGGTATCCCAGGGTAGCCTTGGAGGAATAGTTGAGCGAGTAGTTTGTGATGGGTTAAGAGATGCCTACCATGGACGAAGTCAACGTTGGGGGGTGGACGTAATGTTCTAATTATTGACTCGTGTTAATAAAAAGGTCTACAATTAGAAGATTGCGAACACATACAGCTTGACCTGGGACATTTCCCCGACTGACTCGAAGCAAGAAAGATGAAAAGGGAACGCCAGGAATTTTGAGGTTTCGAAAAGTGGGCGTTGGCGTAGGTGCCAAGCGTGAGATTGGTTTGTTAAGCGCTGGATATGTTTGCAGAATGACTTTGGGTTTATTACATTATCATAATGGTTCTGTCCAAATCAGCCGTTGATGGCGCGTAGCTCAAAACGTGATGGACAGGCAACCGACAATTATATTCGTTTTGCACAAACTGATCATCATGTAGGATGTTACAATACAATTGAGAAGGAACTGAAAATAGGTCAAAACTTGAATTCTTTCCCCTTCTTCGAAGTGTCCCGGTCCCGGTCCATCTTTTGCTTTTTCTTTGCCATCTCCTTGGCCACCATATCAGAAAAGTCCTCTCGGTTAGCACCAGGAACGCCAGCCGATCCCCTTGAGTGTGCATCATATTTACGACGCAGCTCCTCCTCTGACAGGCCCTCAAGCTCTGCTGCGTCAATCGAAACGTCAACGCCATTATTTTTGCGCTGTGATTCCCACATGGTAAGTTGGACGGTGGGTATTCCAAAATATGTGACAAACCTTTGTTCCTCTGTCGTCTCCGAGAACAGGTATTGGTGCGCTTGCAACGGCGCTTACATCGTAGCCACGCTCGCTTCCCATCAGGCCGCGCACTGAGCTCTGTTTCTCCGGTACCACTTGGTATAGTGATCTGGGACCGGTATCGACAGATTCTGAAGTCGATCTGCCCGAGTGTTTACGCAGCTCCAAGAAATCGGGTGTTTCGAGGCCACCTGCAACGGTGGACACCACACTCGTCATACCCGACGGTGTTTCCATGCCAGAAGGCGTTTGAGACCGTCGGCTGGGGCGGGCTCGGCCATCTCTTCTTCGTCAGATTCCTCTTCGCTTTCCTCCTCTTCTTCCTCTGCGTGTTGTGTTAGAAATGGAATACTAGCCAATAGCCATAACTCACCTTCTTCAGGTTCGAGCTCGCCCCAAAGATTTTTATCTATAGGCTCGCCCATCTGAAACATTCATTCAGGTATGTATGTTTTGAACTAGTATTGACACCTACGCCTGAATCGCCAGCTTTTGGCAAAACACCAAATACATCACCATATAACGGTCGATTGTATTCATCAAGAGGCGGTTTCCCCCATCCTCCAGGATGGAAACCCCACTGCGCGCTGTCAAAAGGGATTAGCCTCCGACATCTAAAAATAAGTCTCAATTGAGAGCTTACCCCTCGGGGATGGGTGAATTAAGCCCAGGTATTCGTAGGGTCGGATAACTCGGAGGGGGTCCGAACCGCTGCATGCTGATGAGCCAGGGTGGAGGTGCAAGAGGCGGAATTGACAAAGCCTCGACCAGTTCAGGTGAAAGATCACCAGGCCGCTTTTCTTTGAGTGAAGTTTCAAATTCCTTGCCTTCGTAATACCTATCACCAAAAGACTCAGCCAAACCACACCAGGCACTGGGATGCAATAAAAACGCACATCTCCCCAAATCCTGTCATTGGTGGTTTTGCCTGGAATTTGAAAAACGCATCGTGGAGTTTCTGGTAGTCAATATCGACCTTGCCCATCTTTGGCTGAACGCGCTCCCGCGTTTTGGCCTTCAAGGACATGTTAGCTTCCTTTTCTTTCACAGCATCACGCATAGTGGCGATACCAGTGTCCGCGATATTGGCGGGGAGCTGGAACGGCGGCTTCTCAATTCCGCGTTTTCCCTGGAGGTAGTCGCGTTTGGCGCTCCAGTGTGCAGGGATGCTGATGGTGTTACGGGCGCTTTTAAGATGTAGTAGAAGGCGAGGATCGGCGGCTGTTACGTCTGTCCATTCCACAATGTCGGATTTCTTGACGAGCCGTTTGAGGTCTGCAACTGTGAGGCGGGCCATCTTGCGCTGTTTTTCTTGGACAGAGGTTTTTTCTCTTCTTCCTCGTCGCCTTCTGAAGCCATGTCGTCATCTGAATAAATAATCTCTCCTTTTGACGGTTCTTGGTCCCTGCCCTGCTGCAGCGGGTGTAAGAGCTTTTTGAATACGATACACGAGCGAGGACGTACTAAAGATTCATCGGGGGGAGCCTGAAAGCGTGCAAATACGTCGGAGAATGCTTCGAGGGCGGAGCCTTTGATATCCAATTGCTCAGATACGTACTCGACATTAGACGCCTCCACTGTCCTCATATCCTCCATTTTGACATCTCCACCATCGCTGCCATTCGTCTACGCCCCAAAACACCTGGTGAGCAAAACACACGGTCGCAGAATGGCGCTGACGAACGGGAGGAGCCAGCTTTTTCTGCTTCTGTTTCAGCCGCCGGAGCTGGTTCTTGGATTTTATGACCTTGCCATTCGTCTGGCTGCCTGTCTTGTCACCGTTAACGACCGTAGCGACCTCAGCCTGCGCCATTAGATTTAAGTGTAAGTAGAAGGGACCAAGGAGGTGTGGGAACAAGTTGGTCGGAAATCAAAACGCATGCCTGATATGTCCTCACACTAAAACATGCCTTGGCCAATTTCTTATCTCATTGAAAAATACCAATCCCGGAGATGTTACTAACCAACTCGAAGCTCACATTCATCTCAGCTGCCACCATACTTTTGCTCCTTGGTTTCAACTCCAAATAGCATGCAACGAGATATCACCACGAATTGCAATACCAATCTAGGGATCTTTTGCTAGGACATCCTCCGACTTGGTCGAGAAGCACCAGGTACTAGCGATTCCGCGCCTTGCTCAACACTGCCTTTTATCATTATTGCACCCGGCCCGCCGCCGAGTTTGAATGGATACCCAACGCGCTCCGCCATATCGATATGAACGGCATCGTTACCACTGGGTGGTGCAGTTACCAGCCAAGTAGATCTATTCATTGGTATCAGCCCAACCAAGCCTCATGGCTAGTCCTCGATAATCGTCTGAGCTGCGACTGCAGTAGCCAAGGCCAAGAGATAGGCAAAGCTGAAAAATCCTCCGGCTATTGCGATTTTGCGAGGCCCAAGGGCTTTCCTTTCCCGCTGAGTTATCTGGCCCCGCTTATATCTGTCTCCGATCATGGCCATACTTTGGACAGCTTGGAATGTATCGCGAGCGATCTCTTCGCCAACGGTGACAGTTTGGCGTTCCGCTAACTGGCAAGTAGTATGTACACATGAACTAATCTTGACACCCCGGATGAGGCTTCAAGATCTTTAACTGCTCCCGCAACGGGGAATCCCCTGTGGCCATTCATTTCTGATCCCTCCCCACAAGCGACTCCACCAATATACCTCCGGGAAAGGCGTTTTTCAACCTGCGCCACTATCCCTACTGTAAACGGATTCACCTTACGGCTCGTCGACCCCATGGCCACCTGTCCTTCACCTATGCTTAATCGAAACACGCTGCGTACGCCCTGTGCCCACCTACCCAAGCTTGCGATTCAGGGTTGAGATGTTATGCTGGCCCGAAACGCCCCTTCTACATATAATTTTCAGCCCCAGATGTATACAAATGACTCGGCCGTGCTTGTTAGCATCTCGTTCAATAATTTACGCCCTTGGTTTTTTCACCTTCTCATGTTCCACACCACGAATTGCAGTACCAATCTGGTGAGCAATCTGCGTTCCATTGGCAGGCCACGCGGCCACCACCCCTCGTCTTGGTTGAAAAGCACCAGGTGCCAGCGAAACACCTTGCCCAACACTGCCTCTTGTCGTTATCGCATCCGGCCCCCGCCTGGTTTGTGATAAATACGTTCCGCCACGGAAATAAGTGACATTATTACCTTGCGAGGGTGCAGCGACCATTCAAAAATATCCATCTATCTGGGGTTTTCCATTTTTTTCCTTCGCTATTTCGCGACACTCTTGGTCGGTCGACTGAGCCGTGGCCGCAATGGCCAGGGTGAAGAGAAAGATAAGGCTGAGAAATCTTCGGACCATTGTAATTTCGGAGGATGTCTTTGGGGTTTTCTCTCTCCTTCAAGCCATCAAGCCCCGCCTTTATCTAGCTTCTGGCCGCTCTTGTTCGCTTCAGAGAGTGCTTAGAACGTACCGCGCGCTCGCGGGGATTTTTTTTTTGCTGACAGGAGCAGTTTAGCGCCTCTTCGGCTGGCAGGTAGCATGCACATGTGAGCCAATCTTGACACCTTGGATGTCCCTCCTCAGTTCTGTCCAATTGTTCCTATGATTAGAAACCTCGAATTTTGTCCTATGACCTCCCGGTTTCAGATTCGCAATTAGCCCCGCCTACTCGCCTGGCACATATCGGGCCTATTTACTTTCGTGCGTTCTCATCTTGGCAGCCGACGACATTTCGCCCTGTGGCTCGCCGGTCCCATGATCCATTAGCCTTCATACACATTCGATCCAACGCAGGACGTGTGTTCCTTATCCGCAGACTCATTACAGCCCGCTATACAGAAGCTCCAGTTGATATACAACTACAACAATATTTCTAGTATAAACCCCACAAACGGCGAAGCGAGCCTCCAGAGTATCCCATCCAAACGACAGCGCTTATTGGGTAAATGCCGAATTCTATGTCAAATCCCTATCACGTCCCAACTATCATTATGTGCGGCACCAGAAAAGCGACACATTGCATATCCCAGCACCGAATCCGCGATACTCTCAACACCACCTCGAATCCCTGAGCTCGAGCTCATATAGTATACTGTAGTATTTTCTCCTGTTCGCATCTGGGAGTAGCTGTTTATCGCGATTGGAAAACTATGAGGACATCTCCGACGTGTGGGCTAGTGGCATGTTGCATGAATCTCGAAGTTACTGCGATGTTGAGTGGTCGTCTCGAAAAGGAATTTGGAATACTGCTTCTGCACAAGAGTCAGGATCTATCATGACCACCTGCATGATGGCATGCCCCAAGTAGAGTAGACCTGTATAGTAGTAAACCTTCAATGCTCACAAATGGGGATGTCATGAGCCAATTGTGAACTTGAAGTGCACCTAAGTACACCCAAGCCGGATCAAATTGCCGATTGTCTAAACGCTTTACAACCAAACAATTCCTGGTCAATATGATTCCCTTACCCCAACTTACCCGCCTCCGTAAATGGGTCAAGCGTCAAGACAATTTGCCTGTCTGCGTATTGAGTGCTGTAGGTTAATCCTAGATGGAGGTCTCCCTCTGGGACCCTTCCTTCCTACATTCGTTCCGAAACCAAATCATCCAAACCTCCAAAATGCCATAGCCTGTCGCTAACCCCGTGAAAACAACGTGTCCCTGTAACCCTTCATCAAAGCTATGTCACGCTGCTATCGAATCTGCGATACTTTCCGGGTTCTAGTTTTTTCAATGGATGTGTGCTGCAGTTGGATCGGTGACCAATCCTTCTGTGAGCAATGCAAACCTCCATCGGCTTTCGCCACCTGCAACTTATAGCGAGGATGACGGTCGCGAGCCTATACTACAATACTGTATCTTCCACTACTCCTGTCCGATTCACTGAAGTTCCAAATTCGCGGCGGGCACATCGAAACAAACAAGTGGATTCGAGCCGTTTGAACTAAACGAACGGCTAAGTAAATTATACTATGTATTATCCAATCGAGGAGCCCTGGGGCGCAAACGTTGTGCTTGGCACTGATACGTTGATAACGGCAGTTGATTCTTTCACTTGTCTGGTCTCCTCAATATCTTCAGCGCCACGGATAGTCAAACTCAGGCTTCTCTGCGTGGCTTTCGGTTCCTCCTCAGACGATGTATTCCGCGTCAGAATTCCAGAGGACGAAGATGTCGTTACTCTCAGAGAGTTGATTAAGACGGCTCAGCCGGCAGGTTCGCGGGCATCGATAGTGCAAAGCTCAGACTATTCAACGTGAGCTATCTAATTCTGGCTCAATCTAGTTCGTTGTTTATGGCTGTCTAATATCTTCAAAGATCAACCTGCCAGGGTGGGGTAACCTCGGCGATGACGGTTTCAGGAGCGCCGTCGAAAGCGCCGTCTTGAATGGATACCTAGGGTCTGCGTGTCAAATGAAAAACATTTTCAAATCCTTTGAGAAGGGAAGCCTGCATATTGTTGTCCAAACTACTTATGGTGCGTAGTTCGTCGCCATTGTCACTCTTCCCCCCTTACTGGCATCGCTTTTTTGTCCTCCAGATGCACAAAACACGATCATCGAGAGCCTAAAAACTGGATACGATGCTCTTTTTAGATGCTTGCAAGTGCAAGTGTCGGAGTTTGGGTCGTGGTCAGCCAGCGATGTCTCGAACAATGGGGGTCAAATCTTTCTCCCCGATAACAGTGATCCCAACAGCGGTGACCTCGGCCGCCCAAATAGTTGAAATAGAGACGCGATTGGCCAAGACCCGAACATACGCTGTGAGTATTTGATTTATTCCGTTTTCAGCGCTTGGCCAATTCTTTCCAAGAAACCACCACACAATGCTTGGTGCCCAGGTTTCCGTGATGCACGCAGTGACAAGTATGCACAATTGTTCCAGAAAATATATGTGGAGGCCGAGGACCCTCCATTCTCCGTGAAGCATGATCGGGAATTTCTAGCATTTTTCAACATCCTAGAGTGTTATCAGACAGACTCAGACCGCATTAGCTCGGACGGCTCTTCTTCTATGAAGGCTAGCCATTTGATAGTGAATTTCATTGTGCCACCCTTCTTTTCCTGTGGATTTGAGGGTCTTGAATATAAAGAGTGAGTTTCTCAACGTTGTGGCAGAATTCTAGCGATTACCATGATCGTTCAGGCAGGAGTCTTTAGGCTTTCCCATTTTCCTCGCTCGGATGGACCAGCCAGACATGTGGTGTAAATATGTCCCAATATCTGACTTCATGGTTGCAGCCACCTCGTCTATTTGCCCGCTGATCACTTCGGAAGTAATTTCTCAGAGGGTGAGTCGGATAAACAACGGATGTTGCTTCAAGCCATTGCCATTGCCCGGGCCGGGCAGTATTTGATCAAGCTAACGAACAATTTTTCGTGGTGGCGATTTACCTCCGCGCTGATATGACTGCACAGAGATATGTGGTTGCACAGACTAAGGACAACGGCGAAAAGGCTCGTTGTTGTATTGATCTTACCCTATTCCTTCTCATGGATTTGGCAGGTATTCATTGGCCAAAAGGATTTCAACCTTTGCGATCCAAACGATTCGGTTTCATTTCTTCGGGAAATGTACAATCTCGCGACCATGCTCAATGAACTGGCGGGCAAATTTGACCCAGGAAAGGAGGACTCCTTAGAGCTATCCACAAGCTCGCTGCACCACTGCTTTCACTCACAGGGATTAAGGAGAATAAGAGGGCTAATAATTTTGTGAGAGGAGGCGGGCTGGCCTCAGTACCCGAGGCTGCGGCTGTGACTGGCGGCACAAACGATGATCTTGGCGTCTTCGGTGCGGATGATGTTCAAGCTATTCTCAAAGAGATGAAATATAAGATTGATATCATTTTGTTCGGCGTGCGCATCATTCGAACTTACGACAATCTGGCACTGACGAATACATATCCCAGCATCCACTGGTTGCCTTTGTTTCAAACGTGGTTGACAAATCCAAGACCGGATTCCTCAAGTTCATACAAGACGGGCGAAAGGAGACTCCAATCCTCCAATACCTCTCAAAGATCAATTCCCCTCAGAACCACACAGTTCCTGGCGTCCGATTCTGGCCTGTCCGCGGAGGCCAGGTCATTTCGATGCCCTCGGCTGGCAGTTGGCTAACCTCTCTAAGAAATCCCAATACGCAGCTGTGGTCCGTGGCTGGGCAACTCATCGAGGCCGTCGACTTTATGCATCAACATAGCGTGGCGCATCTGGACCTGAAGCCGGCCAATGCTCTGATCCCTCTAGACGGGGGGCGTCTCTCGATTATTGACTTCAACACGTCTGTTCGCATCACCGGCGTGGAGACCCTGTTTAGTGGTGTCGTTGGCACTCCTGGATATATCCCCCCTGAGGTCGTGGCGGATCGTGGCCCGTTCAGTGCACTCCGCGCTGATTTATGGTCTTGTGGGAAGACATTATCTGAGTTGTGCAATCTCTGTCAGCCATCAGCGGATCGCGATACATTGTTCCAGATCTCTCGAGCGCTCATGCACAAGAACCCAGAGAAGCGGCCTACGATGCCGGAGGTGTTGGAAAGGATGGCTGATTACAAGGCTCGAGAACACCCTGGAGAGGGTGTAAGCTGCCGCGGTGGGTGAGAGGATGCTGGATTCGTATGATGACATCCAAGTAGTCTGGCTTTGTCTGGAAGGTAATTTCTGCACGAAGGAATCAGTAAATCTTAGGAAGAGAGAAGCGAACGTTCAATTCACTGTCTCCTCGACGAAAGTGCGGTGGGAGACCTAGTATAGTAGTTAGTCCAGGCCAAATGCCTATCGAAACCCGGAGGTCCGTGTGGGAGGTCCATCGCGTTTGGTGCGAGCCTGCAGGGAAACCTGGTGGTCGCCCGAACATACGTTGCTGCCTCCGCAGCCGATTGGATTTCACCCCGCTGCTTACCGACATCCACGGTTATTCGATCCAACACTTATCCACCTAGTCCCTACTATACAGAAACTCCGATCGATTTGATATACAAGCACAACGATACTTCTAACATATACCTCACAAGCGGCGGGACGAGCCCTTTCAGAATCCATATCCAAATGTCGATGCTCATTGGGCAGACCCGTCATTATTGTGTCCGACCCTGCCAACTCTCTATCATGCCCCACATAATTATTAGGTGCAGCGTCAGGGAAATAACACATTTGCTTACCCCTAGTGTGGCCTTCACCTCGGAAGCCCAAAAACTGGCTATTCTCTCGCCTTTGATATGACTTTTTTCGGTTTCGACAGCTACAGCTGCCATAACCAGCGTTGTGATGCAGATGAGGGTCAAAGGGTTTCGGGCCATTGGGTTTTGACTGGTCTATTTTCTAATGGTTGTATCCGATTTTCCTATATACCGCGGTGGTTCTTATTCACCTCCGCGAATGGATTAGACGTCAAGACAAGTGCCGTGAATTGACCATGACGTCCTACATGGAGGTCTCCCTCTATCCTTCTGGGCCTTAGTTCTTGCCTTTAGATTTCAAATCTGCGTTTATTCTGAAACCAAGCCGTCTAAACCCCAAAATGCTAAGCCTGTCACTAGCCTTGTAAGAATGGCATGTTTCCCTTTGTTACTGCAACTAGACTGGCACACCAATTGGCCCCGCATCGAAGCTGTGCAATGCTGCCATCGAATCCGTGATACCTTTAACCTGCCGGGTTCTGGGTTCTAGCTTTCCCGACGAATATGTGCTACAGTTGGATTCGTGACCAATCCTTCTGTGAGTAGTAATGCAAACGCCTATCGGGCTTTAGCCTGCAACTTATGGCGAGGATGTCACGAGCCTATGCTACAGTACCGTATCTTCCATTTGCTCTTGTTCGCATCTGAGAATAGCTTTCCCTACCAATGCATCGAGGCCATGGGGACAGCTCCGATGCGTGTGAGTTGGTGCTGATCATGACATATGATTGCGACGCGGAACGGCCGCCTTCCAAGGCATTCATTCGCGCAATTGTCAGGCCACCGTCAAGACGATTATATGATCCACAAAGTGGCCGGAGAGGAGAGCAGCTTTTCGGGCCGAGCTGAATTATTAATTGTCTAAAGCACTATGACCAAACAATGCGAGGCTCACAACTTTGCGTGGGTGATTTTCCACTCGAAATTCGTCTGCGGGTGACATTATATTCGAATTTATACCATCTCTGTTCAAAGCGACAAGCTCCCATCCATCATACTGTTAGTACTCTGCCCTCTACCGTTCGGGGGCGTGCGGTGTCCAGCCATAAATAGGCTTACAACGATGTGAGGAAAAGCCCATATTGGGCCATAGCCCTCTCGGCAACCCGGGTGTGGAAGGGATGATGCCACTGTGGGATCAAGGGGGATTGAAAGTTTGAATATTAGACGTCGGGGTGTTCTGTTCAGAGTCGCAAGCGGCGCGTGTCCATATTCAACATCAACCGTGATATATCTCAGTAAAAAAGGAAAGTCAGACAAAAGTCATAATTGACTTTTACACCTCATCCTAGGTCAAAATTCTGACTTGAGAAGTCAGATAAAGGTCACAGGGTCAAGAATTTGACATATTCAGATTGAATGGCATTGGCTCTGGGTTGTTTATAGATCAATAAAATAATTATTGTTTGATAGAGTGCTAGCTAATTAATATGCTAAATTTTTGACTAACTGTGACTTTCATCCGACTGCTAGAGTCAGGATTTTGACTCAGGATGAGGTGTAAAAGTCAATGTGACCATTTCTTGACTTTCCTTTTTTACTGAGCGCGTGATACATGCACCACTTTCCGACGGACCTCTAGATCTGTAAACTCGTTGCTCCTCGAGAGTGGAATAATAATTAAAAAACAGTATACAGCACTAGAAAACAATCCAACCAATACCCTATCACTCCAGCAAGACAGATCGACATAAGTGAAATCCACGAGATACTGTTTACGCCCTTCACAAGTTGATTCTTCCACCTTCTCAATACCCGCACCACGAATTACAGCGCCAGTCCCCCGAGCACTCCTCACTAAACCGGCAGTCTACGCGGCCACCGCCCCTTGTCTTGGTTGTAAAGCACCAGGTGCTACCGAATCCGCACCGTGCCCAACACTGTCTTTTGTCGTTATCGCATCCGCCTCCCCGACTGATTTGTGGTAAATACATTATATCGCGAAAATAAGCGACGCTGTTACCTTTTGGTGGTGCATATACCGTTTAAAGATCTCCACGCACCCGGTGTCCCCAACCTCAGCTCCTTGGCTTGTTCGCGACAGTCGTCGTCCGTCAACTGAGCTGTGGCTGCAATAGCCAGAGTGAAGAGAAAGATGAGACCAAGGAATCGTCGGGCCATTGAGATTTCGGAGGATGTCTCTGGGGTTTCCTTCTCCCTCAATTCATCTGGCCCTGCTTTTATGGCTTCTCTTATCCGCTTCGCAGTGCTATGTGGAAGTTCTTTTCTGCTAACAGGATCGATTCGACACTCTTCCGGACGGCAGGTAGTATGCACACGTGAACTAACCTTGACGCCTTGAGTGTTTTTGTTTTTAATTGTTCAAGAGCTCTTTGCCAGTGGATATAGCCCCTTTGTTTCAGACTACTCTCGCAAGTGGCTCCCCGAGTCCCAAGCACCCGCGCTCAATGCTTTTCCAATGCTTTCTCTGCTGCCAACAACAATTTACCTTGTGGCTCACACCCTGGCCTAGTCCACACCCGATCTAGTACCGAGGCATATGCACCGCTTGCAATCTAGCACGCAGTTATTGCGGCGCTCTTAATTTACATTACGACTAACTGCAATCCCTAGAGATTCACAGTCGAATGGCATTAACATGGCCAAACCCGCGTCAAATCAAGTCCTAGAGCGTAGTGTCACCAACAAGATAGGTCGCCTTGCTACAGTTAAATCGGTACCAATCCCTCTGATAGTATAAACGCCTATCGGGTAAGTTTAGCTTACGGCGAGGATGGACATGAGCCTATGCTACAGTACCGTATCTTCCATTTGCTCTTGTTCGCGTCCAAGAATAGTTTTCCCGTACCGATGATACCAATTCATCAACCCGAAGGTCAGACATCTCCGATACGTGTGAGCAGTGGTGCTGATCATGTCATAATGATATTATTACGACGTGGAATGGTCGCCTTCGGAGCCATTTGCATTCGCGCAATTGTCAGGCCACCGCCAAGACGATCAACGATCCACCAGGTGACCGGAGGGGAACAGCTGTTCGGGATTGTTGATTGTCTAAAACCACCTTTTTAGTAGTTCAAAGGAATTACCAGATTTTTTTAATTGCCTGTAGCTGCAGCTCGCCGACCCCACGGCCTTAAACTACACCTACCAACAGTCGGACGTGTTGTACCCAGGTAACCCACCCAAAACATTTCTGGGCTGCTGATGTGCAGCTGATTGTGCAGATTCAAATCTCCCCCAAATGACATACAAGCGGTCAGACGCGCGACTACACGATAATTTACATTCTGACCCATCTTCAATACCCGCACCACGAGTTGCAATACCAGTCCCCGAGCAATCCGCATTCCATTGCAGGATACGCGACCACCGCCCCTCGTCTTGGTTGAAAAACACCAGGTGTCAGCGAATCCGCACTTTGCCCAACACTGCCTCGTGTTGTTATCGCATCCGGCCTCCCGCTACTAGTTTTCGATGAGTACTTTTCACCGCGAAAAAAGTGACATCGTTACTGCTCATTGGTGCAATGACCATTCAAAAATATCCACCCACTTGGGTTCTCCCACCCATGTCTTTCAGCCTGTGCGCGACACTTTTCGTCGGGCGACTGAGCTGTAACTGCGATAGCCAAGGCGGAGAGAAATATAAGGCTGAGAAATGTTCTAGCCATTGTGACTTCGGAGGATGTCTCTGCGGTTTTCCTTCTCCCTCTAGCCCGCTTTTATCCAGCTTTTCCTATTCGCTTCGCAGAATTTGGAATATATCGCGCATCTGGGCGTTCTTTTTCCGCTGGCAGGGGCAATTTGACGCTCTTCCGGATGGCAGGTAGTATGCACGCGTGAACCAACCTTGACGCCTTGGATGTTTCCGTTTTAAATTGTTCAAGAACTCTTTGGATATAGCCCCTTCATCTCAGGCTCTTCGCAAGCGGCTCCCCGAGTCCGAAGCACCTACGTTTAGTGCCTTCACCAACAAAATTTAGCACGCAAATCCTAGCCAACACGCAGTTATTGCGGCGCTCTTAATAGGCATTACGACGTCGTTAACATGGCCAAATCCGCGTCAGATCAAGCCCTAGAGCGCAGTGCCACAAACAAGATGGGTTGCCTTCCATACTCTGAATTTGGCCCTCGCACAACTCTGTGTTCGCGAAAGCCTACCCTCCGACTTCACGGCTGTTACCACCTCGACCATGATGATAAACGCTGCCGACGGGGGGAGGGGAGCGGAACCTCTCGGTCTACTTATTGTTTTTTTTTCCCGCCATGGTCGTATCTAGCTTGTTTCTATCCCGATGAATCTCTTGCCTCTGTGAATGAGTTAGACCGCGTCTTTATCAAACGATTTGCTGATCTGCGCAAAAGTAGTAGATGAATCTTGACATTCTGCATGGAGCCCTTTAAAGGTTCCTTTCTAGGCCCACTGGATCTCTACATTGCCCAGTGCCCCCGTAAAGGCGCCGTTACTGCTGGGTAAATGGGTTTTAAGAGCCTAACTTACTCGGTCGCGAGGTTGCGTAGCGTTACCAGACAGTGTTGTGTCTGCCATTCGCTCCGAATAAGTGCCTCCCAAGTCGATTATATTGATAAATCATCAAAGTTGGAAGACTGCGAGTTGGAACTTGAGAGCCATGAATGCATGACAGTTCGCATGGATCTTATTATCTGGCGCTGAGAATTTCGGGCCGATAATTGTCTAGAGCGTTAGGACCAAACAATTCACAGCGAGGCTCACGATGCGTGGGTTTTCCGCCCAAAATTCGTCTGCTAGCGGTATTTATATTCGGATTCACACTATATCTGTTCAAAGCGAGAAGCCCCCATCCATCATACTGCTACTAGTAGTACTCTGCCCTCGGTCTTTGCGGGTGAAATTTATTCCCACGCCACTTTCTGTTGATGAAGACAAACCTTGTGTTTGTGACGTGTCCTCCTGAACCTCCCGTCACTGTTCGTCACGATATTGTCACTGGAACGCCCCCTGCAGCCGTTTTCGCAGGTCACAGCAGATCACACTCGTCCTAGAGGCGAGTGCAGATATTCGTCCAAAGATTTTGGCGGAGTAATACAATCAGAATATGGAAACCAGTATGCACAGCGACAGTACCCCGAGCACATCCCGCAAAAGGCCCCGCGAGAATGAGACACCGAGTCAGAGGCTGAAGCGAGAAAAGGCTGCAGAGAGGCAGCGCCGCAAGCGCGAACGAGACCGGAATAACAACGGCCTTGGTGTAGTCATGGCTGCCTTCCCTGTGGTTGACCATCAACAGCAGCAACAGCAGCAACAACAACAACAGCAGCAGCAGCAACAGCAACAGCAACAACAGCCCCCGCCTCAACCGCAGCCGCAGCAAATACCTCCGCAGGTCCAGCCAGCGCAGCAGGAATTCCAGGTCCCCGAGCTGACGCCAGAAGAGATCGCCAGGCGAGATAGGGTTCGTGCAGCTGCCCGGGAGAGACAGCGAAAACATCGGCAGCTAGTAAAACAGAAAAAGATGCGCGAGCTCGGGCTCGATATGGGCAATGAGATTATGCCCGGAATGGAGGAGCTCAACTACAGGGCGGGGCCGGACGGGCAATACCAACAAATTCTACCCCCTGAAATGCAGCACCCGGCTATGGGCCACGAACCTCCTTTCCACAGGGCCAGCCCCACGGCGGACAAACATTTGCGTCAACATTGCTGCTTTCGTTTTCATGCGCCCCCCTGTTGAAGGCACACCTGCTACGAACGTTGAACATGACCAACGAGGAGCTCGCGTCGCTGGAGCCTGTCATTGCGGAAGCCTGGGACCGTTGGGATCATAGTGTAAGTCGAATCTCCTATATTTACTGCCACTATTTATCCTCTCCTCAGCGTCGCGCACACTACGCAGAGCAGGCCGCCAAGGGCGTCCCGGGCCCGAACATGCCCGGGCCTTCATCATACCCCGTTGACATGAACCCATACGCCAACGGCGACCCCAACGACTTCCGCGCCCGGTTCCACCGCTCCCTTGTTGCGCCCAGCCCATTCCGGACGTTCAATCCCGAGAACCCGGCGACCACGTCAACGCCCACAAGTGCCTCGGGGTCAGGCAACGTGTCCTCTGATCCCATCGATCCGCATCTGGCCGGGGCGGGCAGCGGGAACACAAACGGTACCATTAACAATCCTACGAGTGAGTCGGCGCCATGACAGTCATTCTCCATCCTGATCTTGTGCAGGCGAGGGACGCGGCTGAGAATGTTGTAAGGTTGATGGTGTCTTTGAGGTGATTTATGACTCTGTTGTATGACCGTCCCGCCCGCCCCCCTTCCATGTCTCTGAGTCACTCAGCGTTGTTCAGTCACGATTGGACAAAAACCATGCGATAGCGTACTGTATTCCAATGACTCTCCACCCGCCCGGGATCTCGACTATGTCTTAGCACCAGGCTACTCCTCCGCATAATAATACTATTCTATAGGTTTGTTGGTTTGGGCTCTACTGACAGTGAATATATTTCTGGTAATCTCATCATTGCATCACGTGGCCTTTGTTTCAGATCAACTGAGACACGAGGAGGATGAGTCAGCAAAGAAGCATTCACTCTCCGCCTCCCGCCGTGCTGACTTCTATGTCTGACGCGTGTCCCGATTGGGTTACCTGGAGGCAGGAGGCTTGGAGCTCAAGATATTTCCTAGTACTATAATATGGATCCCACTTGGTTATTATACACATCAGCCCCGACTCTCGAGCAGTTTTTCTGACACATGAATAGTATCAACAGCACATTTCCCATTGGTGATGAGAGTACCGGCCTCGGAGTCAACCACACAATTCCACTTTACGTTTCATCAACCTTACCTAACCACGCTTTTACTCATCGCATTCGACTCGGAGTCCAACTCCCCGAGTCAGTTATGGACCGCCCGCCCCCTACTAGGGCCTACACTGTACAGGAATACCCTTACAACGCTATTGCTCGCCTTCCTTCTCTTGCGCCCCGCTAATAAGGGGATAGATGATGATGGGACTCATATTCAACCGTTGGTAAATATGACGGGTGTAGAGCTCACATCGTTGGAACATCCTATCACAACGTCTTGGCATCATCTGTGTGTCAGCTTCGCTAACCTCATGCCAAATAGTGTTATTTATATACCTCGAATCAGTTGATCTGGACGATCTACCCGCGGCTCTGAACTCGCTACCGGTGCACAGCTTGCCAGATGGTGTTGTCGCGGGAAAATGGGACTCCCGCAATGGGGAAACCTTCGCGGAGTCGCTGCTGTTGCGTCCTCCGGTACTATTATTAAAGGCCCACCTCCCCCGGAAGCCGCGCAGGATGGACGACGAGTTCGGATTGTCGTGATTAGAGCCTATAACCACATCAGCCTGAGATAGGTGGGATCACGGCGTGCGTTGGCATCCGTGTATGATGGCAATTTAATGGTGCTAATAATACTCCACCAGCAGCGCCGCGCGCATTGTGCGGGGGCGCCCACCAACAATAGATCAGAGCTAGTAAGTAAACCCAGCCCTCGGAAAAAAAACCAATCACGGCTCTGGCAGCCCCTGAACGTGATGGCGGTCGTTCTATAACTGGCCCGAGTGTCTCATAGGGACGGGTACCACCAATTACCGCTTTGTCTTAGTCAGGTAGTCAATTGAATATCAATTATAGCATGACCGCGGTACGGTCAATTCCTGTGCAGATCTAGGAACAAATCTTGTTCAGTTGCTTGAACCTGGACTGATCATTAGTTTCGTTTTTTATTCTGAGCATTTTCTCCGACATCTCCCAAACTTCCACCACACGCAGATCATGGTTAAGCCAGTTGGCAGCTCCGGTTTCAGTGGATCCCGGAGCACTATTACCCCGTCATCTCATGCAACACAGTCAGATCTACAATATACGTGGCCATTGGAGGCATACTACACAGCTATTAGAATCAATTATCAGACCCGGGCCGGTGCTGCGCCGCTGTTTGGCTGAAGTGGTTCAGGACAACCATGAGATTATTAGACTTCCAAAATCGGATGTTCAAGTGCTGAGATTTACACATGTCAACTTCATACCGGTGCACCATGACTCGCGCGGGAAGCTATCCAACATTCCAGATCTCTATTCGCGCAGCTTACACAGGCCTGCAACAAGTCGGTGATTGAGGGCAAATTCTTCGCCAAATCCAACTCACACCGCTACCAGTTTCACACACGTGTCTCTAATCAATTTAGAATGGAGATCTGCACCCCGGCCTCGGTCCTAGCTGATACCATTTGTAGCCTGCCAGTGCAAGCTCTATTCACAGAATAACACTCCGCTCTGTCAAACTTACCATAGGCTTCCCTTGGCTATAAAGCTCACCGTTGGATCGCGGTCTCATCCATCAACTTTCCCCAGCAATGTCTCAAAACATACTTGTTATCGGTGGCTCTCGCAACATCGGCTACTACTCCTCCATTCGATTCCTCGGTGTGTAGTTCACGAACCTAAATTTCCTAGAGATTGACGACCGGGAACAGACGCGGGAGCGAATGTGACCTTCCTGCTTCGTTCGCCAAATGTGTTTGATGCCGATGAAGTTATCCAACGATACGTCAAGTCAGGAAAAGCCCACCTACTCAAAGGTGATGCCCTTGTCCAGTCTGATGTCCAACACGCCTGGGACGATGCTGCCCGTGGGGCAGCCGTCGATCTCTGCCTGTTCACAGTCGGTATGTCACTAAGCCGCCCAAGCCTCGTGAATACCTCATGACTGATTCTCGTTTGACAGGTGGCACGCCTAAATTCCGCCTGACTAAGGGGTTTGTCATCGACCCACCTAATTTGGTCACCGAGTCCTTAATCAATACCCTATGCACGATGCCCCGCACCTCCCCGCAGCCCCGTATCATTACTCTATCCTCCACAGGTCTGACACCCAGCGCGCATGCTGTGCTGCCGCTGCCGCTGAAGGTGCTCTACGGGGCCTTGCTGGGCGGCCCACACAGGGATAAAGTAGGCTCTGAGCGCATCATAGCTCATTGCGCGGGGTGGACTTGGGATAAAAAAGCGGACGGCGAGCCCACCAAGGAGATCATGGGCCCGGGTGATTGGACCAAGCGCCCAGGCTTACCGGGGCCGGAACCTTGAACCGTGCCCTGGTGATAAGAGCGGCCATGCTGACAGATGGAGATTGCCTAGCTGACAAGAAGGCTGGGGGGAAGCCCGTCTATCGCGTGTCCGAGCCTGATATCAGCATGTGGACTATATCGCGGAAGGATGTTGCGCATTTCGTTGTCGACGCTATGTTGAACCGGTGGGAGGAATTTGAAAATAAGCGCATTAGCCTTGGATACTAATTGTATATCTCCGAACTTTCCCTTTGACTTGGTATTATTCCCAAACCATACGATACATGTAATGCTTATTGAAATCATTCATAATCGATTCAGGCTGGCTCCTACGCGAGCGCGCCCATTTGGGTTAATTTGGTTAGGGTTGAAATCTGGGGGGTAACTCACACAGCGGTGGTGCTGGTCGAGGTTAATTTATCACCTCTTCATCGGAGTCGAAGTCGCTTGCGATTTCGGGTGGGCGCATTCTCTGTCTCATCTCCTCTCGATATACTTTGCACCTGAATGCGTCCCCGGCGCCCGACGTACTTTCCAGCAGGGTGATAGCCTGATCCAAGCACTTGAGTGCCTCAATATCCTCACGTACTTCTACCGGAACCTGGTCCCACAATGGATCCAGGAAGAATTGCTCCATCAATGCCGAGCTGAGCGAGGCGAGGTCAAGTCCTTGATGGAAAGCCATTCCCACCTCGGTGTGTAGCTTGTGAGCTTGCCGCAGCATCTTCTCGGATTCCGGCAGTTGTGACCGTTCGAGGTGGATGCAGCCTTGAACGTAGAAGTCATCTCCTTGGCCACAAATGTCGTTGATCTGGATATGCATCGCCAGTGCTTCACCAACGGCAATCATGGCGGCGTTGGTATCTCCAAGCCGGAACAATGCTTCCGCAATTCGGTTCTTATCGTTTGCTTCTCCTCGCCTATCCCCCATTGTAGAATGTAGATCCAACGCCTGATTGAACGACGCCAACGCGTCCCGAAATCTGGCCATACGGATTTGGACACAGCCCATGAGATAGTGGTCGGTCGCCTGGCCCACGAGGCAATTTGTCTTGTGGTGAAGCTGCAAAGCTCTATTCAACCATTGTACCGCTCCGGAATTGTCGTTCCGGCGTATATCCATCTGCGCAAGAGTGGAGCAGGCGTTCCCCTGGCCCAGGGTGTTCCCAGCCTCCTTATAGCACCGAAGCGATGTCTTGGCCATTCGTTCTGCTTCCGAGGAGGAACCAGGCTGCTGGAGGTAAATACGAGCCAGGTAATGTGCGTCTTCTGCCCTGCCCAACTGGTCCCCAGCCTCAGCGTGCAGCTCGTCAGCGCGATTCAGGAAGCGGAGCGCGTCCTCATTCTTGGATTGCGCGATTAGAATTCTTCCTAGAATATGGAGGTGCCCCGCATCGCATATAGGTGATCGCAGTGCGATCGCCTTGTCAATCATTACCCTGGCCTCAGAGAACCTTGACCGGAGCAATAGGGCGCTGGCAAGGCCTGCGAGACTTCCAGCTTGACCAACTACATTTCCACTTGTCCTGTGCAAGCTTAGTGCTTCCGTATGATAGGCTTCTGAATCACCAAATTGTGATTGTGCGAGGGATACATGGCCCAGGTTGTCTAGGGCAGAGGCTCGGCCGGAGTCATCCTTGAGGATACCATACACCGAGAGCGCCTCCAGAAATATTGCCTTTGCGAGCTTCGACTCTGATCTTTGTAAGTGGAACTGACCGATACCCATGAGATCATGCGCCTTCCCAGCCTGGTCATTGATTTGCTCATGCAACGCCATCGCCTCGACGAAGGTTGCCTTTGCTTTCTCGAGTGCACCAAGTTGACGCATATAGAGACAAGCGAGATTATGGAGGTCATATGCTTGGCCAGATACGTCACCGCATTGCGCATGCAATTGGATGGCACTGGTATATTTCTCCTCCGCCTGTTGGAATTGATGTTGTCGGCTGAGTAGCTGGCCCCAGCAACCGAAGCAATCCGCGCGTAGTGTCTTCAAGGGATCAATGTTCAGTGACTTGAACGGTGCTTTCGCCCACCGGAAACGAAATCGCCCCAGTTGCGCATGGGCTATCGGACTTGCAAGCAGGGGCAATATTGATGTCTCTGTGGAGGAATTCTTCGACTGGAGAGCGCCGAGTGTCTCGGCCGCAAGGGCAATCACATTAGTTGACCCCACACCAGAAGTATATGTGTAGTGAGCAAAGTTCAACGTGGCCTCGATGACTTGTCCGATGCGTGCACCAAAGTGCAACGCATCAACCAGCATGGCCTCGATATTACCCACTTCCTGGGTTAATTGGGCGCGTATATCAGGGTCGGAGACTGATCCCTGAGACGCCAGACTGATATAGTAGTCCTGCAGAAACGACCTCGCGTCAGGCGTTGGGGGATACCGCGCACGGATGAACAGGCGAATGGGACTGAGGACGCGGAGCGAATTGTGCGGGTCCATGACAACAAGGGCATTCTGAAGCAGCGTCGAGATGGCCCTATTCACATTCCCGACCCCTGGCAATACCTTCTCGCATGCAACGACCGTGCTGGGATACATGCCATCAGGGAGAAGTGACAACACCCTCAGGAATGCAAGGGCATCCGGATTGCGCCTCATCCGAGGGCTGGACAGCGACAGCCGGACCGAGTATTCCAGACTGCCCAGTCGACTCTCGGGTCCATCCTCCAACATCCCCGTGCTCTCCCCCCCCCAGCGACGCCAGAGGGCCTCCGTCGTCTCCCCATCAACAGCAGCGAGATTGGCCAGCAACGTGATCGCGAGCGGGACACAGTCCACCGCCTTGAGCAGCTTGACTGCATGCTCATCCATCTTACCCGAGATCTCGCGGAATATGGTCATCGCTGAGTCGAGATCGACAGGCCCGACTGGAGGCAACAGCCGAGTCCACTTCACACCCGCAGGATATTGAGACCCCCGTGCGGTAATCAATACTGATGTCGTCTCAATTCCAGTGATGTCCGCGAGCATGTTCTCCACGTCGGGCCGGACATTCGGCAGATCCCACGGGGTCTCGAAGTTGTCGAGAATGATCAGATGGGGCGCCTTCCTCAGCTGGGCCGAGATCGCGTGCATCGGCTCTCTGACCCCTTCGAGGGACACGCGGAGTGCCAGTGCAAGGTCACTGATAACAAGGTCGGTAGATGTGGCAGCTTCGCAGGAGATGAAGATCCTATTATCCCTATATTTCGAGCATATCCTGTCGTCATGCATGACAACGAGCGCGATCGAGGTCTTCCCGATCCCTCCTGGCCCCAGGACTGCAATGCTAACACCAGTATCCGCTTGTTGAGACAGGGCCCCGACGATGGCATTGACTTCTTCATTGCGCCCATGCATGATCTGGGGCTTCAAATGTAATCGGTGTGCGCGGCGGGCAGGTTGGTCAAGGGGAGGCTAACGTTTACATCAGCAGGAACTATAAAGTATAGATTGCACTCCTGACCAGTGGTGCTCCAAGTGATGTGCCAGTGCGGAGGACGATAGACGCCTTGAGCTGTGGTGAAAATGCGTTCAGTATATAGCGATAGACCTGACCACGCATGGGTCAACCGACCTGGAAAGCGGTGATGCAGGTGTCAAGTCTGCGATCCTGCTCCTCGATTCCACGTAATATGTCATCGGGCTTCAAGAGACGGGTGAAGCGGGCTGATTTGGTGGAGGCGAAGGTCGCTTGGAGGATTCCAAGGATACTCTCCAACACACTATAATATGGTAAGCAAAGACACAGAGGGAGCGGGTTGTTCTCGCACCGCGCAATATCCGATAAATCTTCCTTCAGCTCCTCGACCAGGGAATGCTCCAAGGATGTGCCGATCCTCTGGAGGGCCTTGAAAACGATGCGAGCATAGGCTTTGACTTTGTCGACTAGTTCTACACATCTTCCCTTGTTGCTTTTGACTTGCTAAGGTGTTCTCAGGCGATTGTTCGAGGATAGCATATAAGATGGAACGTACGTCTACAATCTCAATGATTCTGGTGATAACCCCCGCCACAGCTTGGATGTATGGTACATTGCTGAACATCCCTGCGACCTCCTTGAGCAATGCCAGTGCCGTCGACGTTCCATCTAATGCCGCCCTCCAATTATTGCTACCGTCCGAGGTACCAGGTCCGCCCTCAGTAGAGGATGTGGGAGTGGAAACAGAAGAATCAAGAGGTTGAACTGAGCTCGTTGAGGAACCATTGTGAGGTAGTGGGGGAGACCAAACCCAAGACGCCTTAGAGGGCGCTCCAGACTTGCCATAGAAAACCACCGCCGCGCATCCCGTCGCTTGAAACGGCATACCACAGTGGTACCTTGGGGCCCGTATACTCCAATCCATATTCTTCCGCATCATACTAGTTGTTTTGAGAGGAAGAGCTTGTGGGCTCGATGGATAGGTCCTACCATCAATTGGGAAATGGCTTCAAATATGGTACCGTAGGCACGAGGCAGTGACAGTAGGCAGTGCTGCTGAGGAAGTCCCAGCTCAGCCCCGCGAATATTGGAATCCAGGCTTAGCACGTCTGGAATTGAAACATAATATCCTTAATTTGCACTGATCTTTCGTGAGGTTCATGATAGTTATGTTGGAGTTGTGAAGTGGTGGCAATATTTATGTAGATTGAAATTGTGAATTGGCATCGATTGATGTTCTGCTTGAAGTAAATATTTGGTTTTGAAGGGAAATAAATAGATTAGATTAGATTTTTTCTTGATGCTGTGCTGCTTGACATGGGTCGATAGATCGACCGACCTGACTGGGGGCAACACCCAAATCCAGTTCACACCCGCGTGGTATCGAGAGGTATCAAGACTTTCATGCCGTAACTAAGAGACTGATGTGTCCCAATCCCAGCGATGCCCACATCAGCATTTAGATACTAATTGTATGTCTCCGAGCTTCCCCTTCGGCCTGGTATTATTCCCAACTCATACGACAAATGTAATGTTTAATAAAACGATCCATTGATTCAAGCTGGCTCCTACGCGATAGCACGCCCATCCGGATTAATTTGATTAGGATCGAAATCTGGGGAGAACTCACCCAGAGCGATGGTGTCGGTCGAGGTTACTTTATCACTTTAGGCGCTCCTCGGTGTCACATGATTACCATTCCGTCAGAGTCTACGGTTTCAAATAGTCTCTTCTCCATCTCCTCTCGATATGCTTTGCACTTCAATGCATCCTTGGTCCCCCCCGTGCTTTTCAACAAAGCAATAGCCTGGTCCAGGCACTGGAACGCCTCGATGGTCCCACGCTCCTCTGCGGGAACTTGATCCCATAACGGGTTCAGGAAGAATTGCACCGCCAATGCCGAGCTGAGCGAGGCAAGGTCGAGTCCTTGATGAAAGGCCATTCCGACCTCGGTATGTAGTATGTGAGCTTGCCGCAGTGACTTCTCGGATTCCGGCAGTTGTGACTGTTCGAGGTAAATGCAGCCTTGAACATAGAAGTCGTCTCCTTGGCCACAAATGTCGTTTATTTGGATATGCAGCGCCAATGCCTCACCAATGGCAATCATGGCAGCGTTGGGATCTCCAAGCCGGAGCAATACTTCCGCGATCCGGTTCTTATCGTTCGCTTCCCCTTGCACATTCCCCGCTGTGGTATGCAGATACAACGCCCGACTGAGTGACGTGAACGCGTCCTCGAATTTGGCGGCACGAATTTGGGCACAGCCTATGAGATAGTGGTCGGTTGCCTGGCCCACGAGGCAATCTGTCTCATGGTGAGACCGCAAGGCCATATCCAACTTGTATATCGCTGTATCATTGTAGTTCCGGCGTATGTCGATCTGCGCAAGAGTGGCGTAGGCGTTCGCCTGGCCCAGGGTGTTCCCGGCTTCCTCATAGCATTGAAGCGATGTTTTGGCCATCTTTGCTGCTGTCAATAAGGAACCAGGTTGTTCGAGGTAAATATGAGCTAGGTATTGCGCATCTTCCGCCCTACCCAACTGGTCCCCAGCCTCAGCGTGCAGCTCGTCTGCGCGATTGAGGAAGCGGAGCGCATCCTCGTTTTTGGATTGTGCAATCAGGATTCTTCCTAGGGTATGAAGGTCCCCCGCATCAGATACAGGTGATCGTAGTGCGATCGCTTCATCAATCATCACCCTGGCCTCAGGAAACCTTGATCGAAGCAATAGGGCGTTAGCAAGACCTGCCAGGCTTCCAGCTTGGCCAACTACATTTCCGCCTATCCTATGCAAGTCTAGTGCTCCTGTATAATACGTTTCCGCGTCATCGAACTGTGATTGTGCCATGGATACATGTCCTAGATTATCCAAGGCGGAGGCCCTGCCGGAGTCATCCTCGAGGACACCATACACTGAGAGCGCCTCCAAAAATATTGCGTTGGCGAGCTTCGACTCCGATCTTTGCAAGTGGAACTGGCCGATCCCCATAAGATCGTATGCCTTCCCAGCCTGGTCGTTGATTTGCTCATGCAACGCCATCGCCTCAACGAAGGTTGCGTTCGCTTTCTCGAGTGCACCAATTTGACGCAGATAGAGGCAGGCGAGATTATGGAGATCGTATGCTTGACCAGACACATCACCGCATTGTGCATGCAATTGGATGGCATTGCTGTATTTCTCCTCCGCCTGTTGGAATTGGTACTGTCGACTGAGTAGTTGGCCCCAGCAACCAAAACAATCCGCGTGTAGTGTCCCCAAGGGATCGGTGTCTGATGATTGGGGTGGTGTTTTTATTCGCCAGAAACGAAATCGCCTTAACTGTGGATGGACTCTCGGGCTCGCTGACAAAGGCGATGTTGACAACGTCCCTATGAAAGAGTTATTTAACCGGAGGGTGCCAAGGGTCTTGACCGCAAGGGCAATCACGCTAGTTGACCCCACACCAGAAGTATATGTGTAGTGAGCAAAGCTTAACGTGGCCTCGATAACTTGTCCAATGCGCGCACCAGAGTGCAGTGCATCAATCAGCATGGCCTCGACATTGCCCACCTCCCGGGCTAATCGTTCGTGGACATCTAGATCAGTGGATGATCCCTGACACGCCAGATTGATATAGTAGTCCTGCAGAAACGTCCTTGCGCCAGGCGTCGGGGGATATCGTGAATGGATGAACAAGCGAATGGGACTGAGGACACGGAGCGAATTGTGCGGGTCCATGACAACAAGGGCATTCTGAAGCAGCGTCGAGATGGCCCTATTCACATTCCCGACACCCGGCAATACCCTCTCGCATGCGATGACCGTACTCGGATACATGCCATCAGGGAGAAGTGACAGCACCCTCAAGAATGCCAGGGCATCCGGATTGCGCCTCATCCGAGGGCTGGACAGCGACAGCCGGACCGAGTATTCCAGACTGCTTAGTCGGCCCTCGGGCCCATCCTCCAACATCGCCGTACTCTCCTCCCCCCAGCGACGCCAGAGCGCCTCAGTTGTCTCCCCATCGACAGCAGCGAGATTGGCCAACAATGTGATTGCCAGCGGGACACAGTCTACCGCCTCGAGCAGCCTGATTGCATGCTCATCCATCTTGTTCGAGATCTCGCGGAATATGGACATCGCAGAGTCGAGATCGACAGGCCCGACTGGAGGCAACAGCCGAGTCCACTTCACACCTGCAGGATATTGAGACCCCCGTGCGGTAATCAAGACTGATGTCGTCTCAATTCCAGTGATGTCCGCGAGCATGTTCTCCACGTCGGGCCGGACATTCGGCAGATCCCACGGGGTCTCGAAGTTGTCGAGAATGATCAGATGGGGCGCCTTCCTCAGCTGGGCCGAGATCGCATACATCGGCTCCCTGACCCCTTCGAGGGACACATGGAGTGCCAGTGCGAGGTCACCGATGACGAGGTCGGCAGATGTGGCAGCTTCGCAGGAGATGAAGATCCTATTATCCCCATATTTCGAGCACATCCTGTCGTCATGCATGACGACGAGTGCGATCGAGGTCTTCCCGATCCCTCCTGGCCCCAAGATTGCGATGCTAATACCGGTGTCCACTTGCTGAGACAGGGCTCCGACGATGGCGTCGACCTCTTCATTGCGCCCATGCATGATCTGGGGCTTCGAGCGCGATCGGTGTGCTCGGCGAGCAGGTTGGTCAAGGGGGGGCTAATGTGTACATTAGCAGGAGTTCCAAAGTATAGGTTGTACTCCTGACCAGTGGTGCTCCAAGCGGAGTTCCAGTGCGGAGGACGATGGATGACTTGAGCTGTGGTGGAAATGCGTTCAGCATATAGCAATAAACCTGTCCATGTGTAAATTAACCAACCTGGAAGGCGGTGATGCAGGTGTCGAGTCTGCGATCCTGTTCCTCGATTCTATGTAATATATCATCGGGTTCCAAGAGGCGGGTGAAGCGGGCTGATTTGGTGGAGGCAAATGACGTTTGAAGGATTCCAAGGATACTCTCCAACACACTATAATATGGTAAGCAAAGACAGGGGGAGCGGGTTACTCTCGCACCGGGAAATGTCCGATAAATCTTCCTCCAGCTCCTCGACCAGGGAATGCTCCAAGGATGTGCCGATCCTCTGGAGGGCCTTGAAAACTATGCGAGCATAGACTTTGACCTTGTCGACCAGCTCTACGCATCTTGCTTTGTTTCTTTTGACTTGCTGAGGTGATCTCAGGTGATTGTTTGAGGACGGCGTCCAAAATGAAACATACATCTACAATCTCGATGATTCTGGTAATAACTCCTGCCACAGCTTGGATGTACGGTACGCCGCCAAACATCCCTGCGATCTCCTTGAGCAATGCCAACGCCGTCGACGTTCCATCTAATGCCGCTTTCCAGTTATCGCTATTATTTGGGGTTTGTGTACTAGATCCGCCCCCGGTGGAGGATGTGGCAGCGGAAACCGAGCTCTGAGAAGAATCAAGAGGTTGGACCGAGCTCGCTGAGAAACCAGTGAAGGGTGGTGGGGGAGGCCAATCGTGAGATGTCTTTAGGCGTTTGGAGCGCGCTCCAGACTTGCCATAGAAGATCACCGCCGCGCATCCGGATCCATAAACTGGTCTAAGCCGTTTGCCCATGTCCTTTCGTATCGCGCTATTAGTTTCTAAAGGAAGGGCCTGTGGATTCGGTGAGTTGGTCCTATCGTCAATGGGTCAAAATGGCTTACTTTGAATATTTTGGATAGATTACACCGTGGGCGCGAGGCGGTGCCAGAGGCTGTGAATACTGGAAATCTAGGTCTAGTGCGTCTGGGACTGGGCTGTAATACCACCGCTTCGTACTGATTTCTTCGTGGGTAAGCTTGAAGTTCATGATAGTTATGATTGAAGGTACTTTGTAAGTGGTGAAGCCTTCGTGAAGTTGTCCGAAATGGTGGATTACCGAAATTGCTTATGTAAATTAGAAGGGCCTTTAGGGCAACAACCACAAATATTCCGCAGATCATTGCATACTGACTCGGCCCGGGATTGATTGCATTTCACTTTATTTTTCATCTCCATTTTATCCCCTCGTCCGCCTCCTTGTCTTCTTCGTCTAGCCTAATCAAATACTTGATTTGGAGCCAGGCTTGGGCAGCACAAGTAAAACAGCTCGAATATAATATTAATAACCATCCTGCCCTTACTACGTGAAATGCTTTCGTCCCCGAATTTGGATCTCGGTTTGGGATCGTAGAAGCTGAAGACGCCATTATGCCAATAAAATGATGCATCGTCGACTGTACATAGACGAGAGAGCGGATCGTAACATTCACCCGCTTTAATTAGTTTGATCAAGAGCTGTTAATCGTAGAGCAATGATACCCGCGCGCGTAGAGGCATAAAGTTAATATCCCCACGGTGATCTATAACGGGGGTGAATTATTCAAGCTCTTCCACGGGTCACCGTCGCTATTGTCGCTAGAACCATTACGATTTCAGGTAGATGCATTCTCCGTCTCATCTCCTCTCGATATACTTCGCACTTGAACCATCATGGTTCCCTGCCGTGCTTCTCAGCAAGACGATAGCCTGGTCCAAGAGCTTGAATGCTTCGATAGCCTCACGCTCCTCCACGGGAACTGTCCCACAGCGGGTCCAGGAAGAATTGCTCCATCAGTGCTGAGCTGAGGGAGGCGAGTCAAGTCCTTGGTGAAAAGCCATTCCGACCTCGGTGTGTAGCCGTGAGCTGCCGTAGTGACTTCTCGGATTCCGGCAGTGCGACTGTTCGAGGTGGATGCAGCCTTGAACATAGAATCGTCTCCTTGGCCACAATGTCGTTGATCTGGATATGCATCGCCAGTGCTTCACCAACGGCAATCATGGCGGCGTTGGTATCTCCGAGCCGCAGTAATGCCTCCGCGATCCGATTCTTATCGTCAGCTTTCCCTTGTACATTCCCCGTCATGGCATGCAGATCCAACGCCTGGTTGAGTGACATCAGCGCGTCCTGGAATTTGGCCGCACGGATTTGAGCACAGCCCATGAGATAGTGGTCAACCGCCTGGCCTAGGAGGCAGTCGGCCTCGCGGTGGAACCGCAAGGCAATTTCTAAGTTTCTATCGGATCACAACCATCGTCATCATTATCGTCCCGGCGTATATCCATCTGCGCAAGAGTGGAAAGGGCGTTCCCCTGCCCCAGGATATTACCAGCCTCCTCATAGCATTGCAACGACTTTGTGATCATCTCCCACGCTGCTGAGAAGGAGTCAGGCTGCTGGAGGTGAATATAAGCCAGGTGGTACGCATCGTCCGCCACGCCCAATTGATCCCCGGCCTCAACATGCAGCTCGTTTGCACGGTTCAAAATGCGGAGCGCATCCTCATATTTGTATTGAGCGATCAAAATTCTCCCTAGGATATGCAGATGGCCCGCGTCGCATTCAGGTGACCGTAGCGCAATCGCTTTATCAATCATGGTTCTGGCATCAGCAAATCTTGACCGAAGCAACAAGGCGCTAGCAAGACCCGCAAGACTTCCGGCCTCGCCAACTGTGTTCCCACTTGCCTTGTGCAAGCCCAAGGCTTCCGTATAATAAGTCTCTGCATTGTTATAATGCGATCGCGTGAGGGCTACATGTCCCAGATTGTCCAAGGCGGAGGCCCGGCCAGGGTTATCCTTTAGGGTACCATAGAGTGAAAGTGCCTCTAAGAATATTGTCTTCGCGAGCTTCGACTCCGAGGCTTGCAAGTGGATTTGTCCAATCCCTACGAGATCATATGCTTTCCCAACCTGGTCGTTGATCTGGTCGTGAAGCGCCATGGCCTTGGTGAAAGTTTCTTTTGATTTTGCGAGAGCGCCGGGTTGACGCATATAAAGGCAGGCAAGATTATGGAGATCGTACGCTTGGCTAGATAAATCACCAGCTTGCGCGTGCAGCTGGATAGCGTTGGTGTACTTGGTCTCCGCCTGCTGGAATTGATACTGTCGACTCAGTAATTGACCCCAACAGCCAAGGCAATCCGCGTGTAGTTTTCTCAGAGGATCAATATCTGGTAGATGGGGTAGTTCGGGGGCTTTCGTTCGCCAGAAATGGAGCCGCCCTAACTGCGTGCGGGCTTTGGGCTGGTTCGCGCTTGCCAACAGAGACAATGATTCCATAGCGGGGTTGTTTGACTGGAGGGTACTGAGAATCTCAGTCGCGAGGGCGATCACATTGGTTGATCCCACACCAGAAGTATATGTGTGGTGGGCAAAGTTTAACGTGGCCTCAACAACTTGGCCCACGCGCGCACCGGAGCGCAGGGCGTCGATCAACATGGCTTCGATATTACCCACCTCCTGGGTCAACCGGTTGCGGATATCGGGATCAGGGCTCGATCCGTGCGATGCTAGATTGATATAGTAGTCTTGCAAAAACGTCCTCGCGTTGGGCGTTGGGGGATACTCCGCGCGGATGAACAAGCGAATGGGACTAAGAACCCGGAGGGAGTTGCGCGAGTCCATGTATACCAGGGCATTCTGACGCAGTGTGGATATCGCCCTATTTACATTCCCGACGCTCGGCAATACCTTCCCGCACGCAAATACTGTATCAGAGTACATGCCATCGGGGAGAAGCGATAACACCCTTAAGAACGCTAGAGCATCTGGGTCACGCTTTATCCGAGGGCTGGACAATGACAGCCGGACCGAGTACTCTAGATTGCTCAGCCGACCTTCAGGCCCATCCTCCAACATCCCCGTGCTCTCCTCCTCCCAGCGATTCCAAAGAGCCTCCGTCGTCTCCCCATCAACGGCAGCGAGATTTGCCAGCAATGTGATCGCGAGCGGGACACAGTCCACCGCCTTGAGTAACTTGGTCACATAATCGTCCATCTTGTTTGAGATGTCTCGAAATATGGACATCGCGGAGTCGAGATCGACAGGCCTGACTGGGGGCAACAGCCGAGTCCACTTCACGCCTGCAGGGTATTGAGACCCTCGTGCCGTAACTAGGACCGACGTGGTCTCGATCGCGGTGATGTCCGCAAGCAGGTCCTCCACCTCAGGTCGCACATGAGGCAGGTCCCATGGCGTCTCGAAGTTATCAAGGACGACGAGATGGGGCGCTCTTCTTAGCTGGGTTGAGATTGCGTACATGGGTTCCCTGACCCCCTCTAGAGGTACACGGAGTGCCAGCGCGAGATCGCTGATGATGAGGTCGGCAGATGTCGCGGCCTCGCAGGAGATGAAGACTCGGTTGTCTCCGTATTTTGAGCATATTTGGTCGTCATGCATGACAGAGAGTGCGATCGAGGTCTTTCCAATCCCTCCTGGCCCCAAGATCGCGATACCAACACCAGCATCCGCCGGCTGGGATAAAGCTGCTACGATGGCGTTGATCTCTTCCTTGCGTCCGTGCATGATTTGGGGCTTCGGGCGTGATCGATGTACGCGGCGAATAGGTTGGTTGAGAATGGGCTGATACTAACATAAGTAGGAACCGTAACATGTAGATTGCCCACCCACTAGCGGTGCTCCAAACTGTGTACCAGTGCGGAGGACAATTGATGACTTGAGCTGTGGCGTAGATTATGTTTAGAGAATCGTTACAAAAGTCATCTTGAGCTGACCAACCTGAAATGCAGTGATGCAGGTGTCAAGTCTACGATCTTGCTCCTGAATTCTACTCGAAATATCATCGCGGTTCAGGAGGCGGACGAAGCGGGCCGATGTGGTAGAGGCAAAAGTGGTTTGGAGAATCCCATAGATACTTTCCAGTACACTACACCTAAATGAGCAAAGGTACCAGGGAGGTGATGAATTGAATTTGCACCGCGTAATGCCCAACAAATCGTCCTTCAGTTCCTCAATCATGGAATGCTCCAAGGACGTGCCAATCCTCCGGAGAGCTTCAAAAACGATGCGGGCATAGGCTTTGACTTTATCAATCAGCTCCAGACATCTTGCTTTATTAGTTTGGACTTGCTAAGATATTCTCAGACGCCTGAAGAAACATCTGAAATCGGACATACATTCGTAATCTCAATAATTTTTATGGCAATCCCTGCCACAACTTGGATGTATGGCACACTGCTAAACATCTCTGCAACCTCCTTGAGCAATGCCAACGCTGTCGATGTGCCATCTAACGCCGCCCTCCACTTATCGCTCTTATGTGATGTTTGAGCACCAGGTTCGTCCTCGATGGAGGTTGAGACGGTGGAAGTGGAGCTCCGGGAGGAATCAGGAGATTGAACCGAGCTCGAGGAATCATGGTTGACCGGTAACGGGGATCGATCCTGAGATGCCTTTGTGCGATTGGAGTGCGCTCCGGACTTGCCGTAGAAGATCACCGCTGCGCATCCGGATGGCCGAGCCTCCACAGGCCCGCGGCCCATGTCTTTTCGTGTTGGGCTATTGGTTTAAGAAGAGGCCGGAGACGAGGTGGAGAAGTACAAAGATCTTGTAATCCGTTGGGCCGGAATAACTCAAGATGTCTTGAATACTCGCACGAGCCAATGAGGGGTTAACCCCATGAGCACCGCGGGGCGCTTATTTATTTTATGTGGATAAGACAAAGACAAAGTCATGAATAAAGTCATGAATACCCAAGATTTCGGTTCGATTTAGCTGAAAGCGTGGTGTTGTACGAATTGGAGTATTGGAAAGGCTTTTAAGCGTGAAACTTATTTAGCTGCAACCCGAAAAACGAGCGAGGCTTGAGATAAAATTGAAAGGCTCCTGGACAACAACTACAAATATTACGCGCGTTGCTCTGAACGCGTCAGTGAATCAGAGGCCATATACATTATCCCTCTATCCTCATCATGGTGGCCACAACAACAGAACAAGTGAGTTCCTATCGATGTACATTGCACCTCGGCTTATAATTCCTACAGCTGACAGCACTAGCTGGAACAACCGTCAGTACGTCCACCGGCATCTGCTACACTTGGTCTTGACTCAATCGCCGATCACACCTGCCAGTTGTGCATCCTCTAGTTTTGCTCTCAGTGACAGACCACCATGCACGCTCCGTATCGCGGAACTCGCACAAACGCGTAGTTGGTGTTCTGCTCGGACAGGATAACGGCAAGACAATCAATGTGGCCAACTCGTTTGGAATACCTTTCGAGGAGGATGAGAAAGATAGCAAGACATGGTTTTTAGATCACAATTACATTGAGGGGATGTACGAGATGTTCAAGAAAGTTAATGGTATGTTGGATTCCAGTGTGGGTAGGCTGGCCGCTGATTGACGTGGTCCAGCGAAGGAGCGAATGATCGGGTGGTATCATTCTGGGCCAAAGCTCAGGGCGTCAGATCAGGAAATAAACGATCTATTCAAACGCTTCATTGCACGACCGGTAATGGTTATCGTGGATGTGCGGCCGCACACAGTGGGCATACCCACGGATGCTTATTTCGCCGTTGAGGAAATCAAGGATGTACGAACTCCGACTATATATTCCCCTGATCCTTACGTCTAACGTGGTGCAGGACGGCACGGAAACGAGGAAGACATTCTTACACGTCCCGTCCGCAATAGAGGCCGAGGAGGCAGAGGAAATCGGAGTGGAGCACCTCCTGCGGGACATCAAGGACTCGACAACCACCACCCTCGCGACACGCGTGAGCGAGCAGCTTGCCTCCCTGCGTGGGCTGCAGTCGCGCCTGGGCGATATCCAGAAGTACCTGGCCGACGTCGCCGCGGGGACGATGCCCGTGAACCACCAGATCATCTATCACCTCCAGGACGCACTCAACCTCCTCCCAGATCTCTCTGATCCACCACGACACAGAGCTTCGCGTCGAGCACGAACGACCAGCTGCTTGTGGTGTATCTCAGCAGCCTGCTCCGCGCGGTGATCGCCCTGCATGCGCTGGTTGATAATAAGGCTACCATCGGAAGGGCCGAGCTGGAGGAAGGAGGCGGTGAGGCAAAGCCGGCAAAGGCGGATGCGAAAACAGAGGATAAGGAGACGGCGAAGACTAAAACAAACGGTGATCAAAAATGAGGCACCTTACATTCATCCTGTCAGTTCGGATTTTGGTATTCATTTCCATTTTTTTGGTTTGGCGTGAGATAGTTTCGGCATCCAAGATGCACCTGGGTTGCCTCGTTGATGGGAGAAGTTTTCGCTTTTGAATAGGATTCGCCGGTTGCGAGTTCGCATTGACCAAAACTCTCTTATTTCGCTGAGATCCGTCCCCATTATACTCTGCGATTATAAATGTGGAACCCCCCAGGCAGGGCTCCAGCGCTTACCGCCAAAGACACCCAAAAAGGGAACCCACTCTGAGTCAGCGATTACATAACGCTATCTCATCCATTTTTCTATCGCTCCCCATCCTCTCCCAGCGTCTCTCTTGTCTCCTACCACATCATACAAATACAAGTCAGTCCCGTCCTCCTATCATCCTCCCAGGACCATCCCCCCATCCATCGTATTCCATTTCACATTTCTGACACCGCGAACGCAGATTACCATCCCAGAAATCGAGCTGAACAATGTCAGGAGCACGAGGATGCTTTAACTGTGGAGGCTGTGCGTACGATTCTATTCCTTGCTGGGCCCCCCGCCCTCGCACCTTCAGTCTCTCCCAATACCTCTATATTCTCTGTGTGTGGTGCGGTGCTGACAGGCCGCTGTTTTCCCCCTCCCCTGTGGTCCCTATTGCAATTCAATCGTTTTCTCCAATACCTATGTGTGTTTGGAAAATCACCGTTTAGTCGGCCACCAAGCGGCTGCCTGCCCCAAAGCCGGAACCCCAACCTGGTAAAGATCCATCTGCTTACTGGCGCTTGGCCGAGGTGTTGTATGCGGTGCTGACGACACTCGTTTTGGACAGTTATAATTGTGCGTTGGCCCTTTTTTCTTTTTTGTTGCAATCGATTTAATTGGGCTGTTACAGGCGGCATGGAAGGTCATGTCTCCCGTGAATGCACACAGGAGACGAAAGCAAAGTCGTGCTACAAGTGCGGCCTGGAGGGCCACATTGTTCGTGTCTCCTTCCTCTATTTACCGCTCTTCCTGACGTTGTTATCTAGTCGCGCGATTGCCCCGATAACGCGGGAGGAGCCCCTGTTGGTGGCGGCGGAGACAGATCCGGCGGGACCGGGCCGGAATGCTACCGCTGTGGCAAGGCTGGCCATATCGCCCGCTCCTGCCCGGAAGCTGCTAGCGGAGGAGGCAACTACGGAGGTGGAGGAAGCTACGGAGGAGGTGGATTTGGAGGAGGTCAAAAGACTTGGTGTGGATTATTTTTGATTTGTCGACGTCATTGCTGATGTGAGGATGTTGGACAGCTACTCCTGTGGCGGCGTGGGCCACTTGTCCGAGATTGCGTCCAGGGATCCAAGTGCTACAATTGCTCTCAAGTTGTAAGTAGATGTTCTGACAGCTGCGCCGAATGTATTGACCGGTTTTAGGGCCACATTAGTAGGGATTGCCCCCAGCCCCAAAAGAGAGCGTGTTACACTTGTGGGTCTGAAGGGTAAGCTAGAATTTGCGATTAATTAATAGCCGCTGATTTTCATTTTCCAGCCACATCTCTCGTGACTGCCCTGGAGTTGCCGCTGATGAAGCCTAATCTGCTATGACCGCTGCTGCTGTCTTGCATGTACTCGATCGTTTCTCTACTATGATCTACTTTGTTGTGTCGACGTATCATGATTGATCTTGTCCTTGTACTGTACCCAAAATTCCCGAGTATTAGCACAGTGCTGTAACACAGATTCCAAGATTCGAGATGTGCCCAGACCATAAGAAATGACGGCCAGCAGCGGCCAGCCCTGCGGTATAAACGCCACCAATGAGAGGCCTGCGAATTGTTGGCCGTTGATTGGCTTGAGGCAATTTCCGTTTCGCCCCGGCCTGCATCCGCCCTTTTTCACTCCCCGCCGAAATTCCCCTACCACCTCTACCAAAAAAACATCACATCATCCTCTTCTCTCTCTATCCTCCGTCATGCAAGCAGCGGCTGCCCTTCGTTTGGCGCGAACTCCTCTTCGCCGTTCCGTCCGCTGCCTTGCAACCACCGCAAACCCAACAGCTGCCCATGTCGCCAGCTCGTCTCCCGCCTCTTCCTCGTCAAAACAGTCTGTCATCCCTATTTCGAACGTAGAAGCCCAATGGGCAAAGATGTCCAGTGAAGAGAAGCTCACGGTCCACGAGCAGCTCGAGCAGTTGCAGTTGAAGGACTGGAAAGAGCTCTCGATCGACGAGAAAAAGGCTGGTACGTTCCGTCCCGTGCCCTCCACATTGTATGGCGTAGACTCATTGGGTGGTCCGGGGTAGCTTACTACGTGGCATTCGGTCCTCATGGTCCGAGGGCACCCACTAGCCAACCTGGGGACACCCTCAAGATCTTCCTGGGCACTATGGCACTGGTTGGTGTCGCCGGCGCTGTGTTCTGGGCCCTTCGTGTTGCTGGTACGTTCCTCAACTTGTGTATAGGATTGCGCTGACCCCGTGTGCACAGCACCTAGCCCACCGAAGACCCTGACAAAAGAGTGGGAAGAGGCATCAAACGAGCGTGCGCTGGAAATGAAGCTCAACCCCATCACCGGTACGTGCCTCCCCTTGTCTTTTTATCACTGTTCTCATTCGTTTGACCTCAGGTATTTCATCGGAGGGCTACTCTGGCAAGGGATTCGTGGTACACAAATAGAATGTCGCATCCTAATTCATGAGCTTTGCTATTTTTTCCCCTTTGCATTGCACTAGATCGGGTGTCCTCCGTGTCATTTACAATGAATAATATTACACCTAGGTGGACGAAGAGATACCGCCGCCTTGCGCCGAGAAACGCTCTCTCGCTTCCACTACGTGAACAATGAACATCGAGACTGTTCTATTTTTGCTGTCGTCACATGCTCTGCAGACCTCCTCAAACGTTGTTTGATGTTCATCGGCGCCCTGTGGCATCGTACCGGCGGCAGATAGGCTGGAAGTCGGCATTCCATAATGGTTTTGTCCAGATCATCAGCCTCACCCCGATTGTGGAGGTGCTGAGTGTATTGAACCTTGCTTTGTGAAACACACGGTAATCGTGAGTTGTGGTTCCTACCACTCCTTGCTGGAATATGATGCTCGGAGTACGCCGTGGATGGCGACCGCATTGCAACTCGCCTGGCATATCCCCAAAGGTAATCGATTAATCCTCCTTCCAACCCCTGATTTTCGAAGCATACAATGATCATGGGTTGAAATTAGCATCGTTGGGATATCACACTCAAAGTACACCGGGAATTAACCTATACGGAACTCGCTTTGCATAGCTCACCCACTGGTCCTTGAAGATCCTCCTCAAATTATCATCCTCAATCTGTGGCCGCTTCGCAATCCCATGCATCATCACGCCAACATTGACCGTCCACGGGATCCACACTAGGGCGCCCACACCGCGCCATGCCTCGCAGCGCACAAGCCACCCTCCAGGCGAGAATAACACTGCGGCCTCGGCGAGCGGGAACAAAAATAATGCCGCATACCCCGGGTGCCGCATCCAGGCATATGGCCCCACGTGACCAGCTGGTGCTTCCGTGTGATCGCAACCTCGAAGGTGTACTGATGCCCCATGGTACGGTAGCACCTGCTTGTGCGTCAGTACGCTGATATTGATTTTAGATGGGTCATCACCAGAGCCGCCAGAGGGCGCAGATGCCGCTGAGGATTCCGCCGAAGACGACGGGGTAGTCTGTATCTCCCATGGAAAAGGGACCGGCCCCCGACGCGTTGGGACAGAGCAGTGCCGGCGGGTTCCGGCTGATGGATGCGCAAAAGAGGGCTACGAATTCGCACACCGTAGACGCCCACATAACGAACTGTTGTGCAGGAGGTGGTTTATCAATATCCCGGGATGGGAGGTCGCCAGGGACAGACCTTGTTAACGACGCCGAGAAGCTGGATGAACACCTCGCTCATGGTGTTTGGCCGGGAGAGTTCTTGCTTCTTCGGCGGGGGGTTAGGCGGCGACATGATGACGTACACCGCGGCTGCATTGACGAGGAGGTACGCTGCGCGTGGGACGAGCTCGAGCATGATGTAGTCTGAGTTTGGTGTTCGATGGGGGGAAAGAGGGGGTTGCAGCGCCCGTCGCTGATGTTTTATGGTGGGTGTCTCCTGCAGGTCCTGCCGATTAGGCCGACCGGGCTTTACCCCCGATCTGCTATACGAGATGGATGGCTCACGTCACAAGGGTCTACGTCGCGTTGTTAAAGCGGGGCAAAGTGAGCCCGCTATTCCCATATGTATCTTGGCTGATGGATATTTAGGGCTTTAGGGTTGCGTGATGGTGCTGATTGGGGGTACTTATTATGGGACCAGCGTGCAATAGGTAGGTGAGTACCCGCCCACCGTTCGAGTATTGACGCCGGGCCACTTATTATATGCCAGGTGGCCTGCCGCACGTTCATTGTCCTCAAAAGCACTTCTAGTGCCCTTCTGAGGAACGATGCTCGCTTATACATATGAGCGAGTCCTTGTTACCCCCGGCGACCTCATCACCCGCGAGTCCAGCCTGCGCTGTTTATCTTCTTAGATCCATAAAGCCTGTGCGGGGCGTCCTAGCAGCCTAAGTGAAGCGTTACCCGCCCCGTTCTTGAACTGCCAGCACTATCTATGGTGACGTGCAATCATACAGTCATCCACCGGTCCTTTGAACACTAAACGTTAGTTAAGCCTGGCAAATTGCTCCCTCATTATCAGGTCAAAATCAGAGTAGACAGAATGTTTCTAATATGTTCAATGATGATTTCTGGAACAGCTCAGGATTTCCGGTGGGGATGTTATGGAGGTGTAAGGTGATCAGTGGAAATGAGCCCAAAACCACTCCTTTGAACGCGTTACATCACGCACGGCAACGGCTGGAGGTTGACTGAGTTTGAATTTTAAGCGGTAGATCGGTGAACCCGATCCGATTTTGGTCTGATTTTAAACTCCGCTATGGGAGGGGCTGTGACACTCACTGGAACGGGTCAAGAGCCCAACACAAAGTACACACCGTATCCATCATACCATGGAATTTTACAAAACTGGATAGTAGGATTGTTGTATGTGTACTAGTACTGTCAAATATGCACCTCAATCTCCGTTCAGACCACCCAGACGGTTATCCCAGTGTGAAAGAAATTACATTAGCAAGGTGTGGGTATGGTATACGTCGATGATCGCAGCGCTGTAGAAAACAATGGACAAAGTAATTATTCTAATACTTAGGTACATATCACACGAACATATCTACTAGCCCATATAAAGATCGGTTGAGATTTGAGGAAGTTTTTGCCTAAGTGTTCAAAGGAGTGGAGGTGTTTAAAGGACCGGTGGATGACTGTAAGCCTCGCCGAACTTGCGACAAGTGATTGTTGTACATATACACATTGGGATCGTTGTGCCGGCTACGGGTATCACGAGCTCTGATTGAGGATGGATAGCCGGACCGACGTACAATTATAGGTAGGCGAGTGCCCGCCCGCTATTCCAGTACTGACGCCGGACAATTCATCACAAGCCAGGTGGTCTGTAGGCTCATATCTTCGCCGTTTCAAAGGCATTGCCAGCGTTCTTGTATCAATTACACATTTGGACATTTCTAGTGGGTGGCGCCTCGGAGGTTGAGGGCCACAAAATTCGTGCGGATATTCAAAATTCCTGTATCAACCGTTTCTAAAAATTTAACAGAATTCATAAAAATACACGCGGATCGTTTGGGTTGCTGGGGGCAGTCGGCCGTTTCAATTCCGGCAGGCCGAGCCGAAGTACACTAGCCACTCGACTCTAGGCCGGTGATGTATCCGGCCAAGCCAATGTTCTCCACAACCTCGCTTGCCTCTACATGCGGCAGCCCGGCTCCCTCAATAAATCGAGGGGGCGTTCCTTGCAACGATGGCGTTACGTGACAAAATTCATGACCGGGCAGGAAAGGCAAACGGTTTCATGGGTATTGGGCAATTCCACCTGCAAATTTCAGAGACAAAAGTTGCGGAGGATAAGCTCCTTGAGGCGCCCTCGTTGTATAATCAAATCGGAGACAACCTCGGCCAAGCCCCCGCCCTGAATATCCTTGGGCATTTTTCCACCGCTCAATCAAACTGTGACAACGCAGAAATGTATTACACGAGGGCCTTGAGCTTAAACACAGCAGGCGGAAATGCTATTGGCCAATCTGAAAGTTTGGCTGGCCTCGCACGGGTTTCATTGACAAGGCTCGGGCGAACATTAGTGAAGCTATTTCGCTTCACTCATCAACGCACTACGCGGACCATCATCTTATCTTCGGGGGGGTCCTTATAGCGGAACTGAAAGCCGATGAAGCGCGTTGCATTTTGAACCATGCTGCGGGACTCTGTGCCGCCGCCGGGGACCGTCTAGGCGGTGCGGATGGCGCCTTGTACTTGTACTTCATTTACCTTCAACAGCCCAATTCCTTTGGTCAAGCATCCGAGATGGCCTTGAAATTACTTGAAGGCTATCAAGCAATGGGTAGTATTTCAGGTCAGGAGAGCGCATCTGCAACGCCCGCAATGTTGGATATACGTCGGGGATTTGGTGATCAAGCACTCAAAAAATTAGAAACCGCTGTTGCATTTCACCGCCAGGTCAATAACCTCTCGGGAGAGGCACTCGACTATTACGATATCGACTACGCTCAATTCCAGAACGCCCAATATGAACAGGCCTTGAAATCGCTAAATATGGCATTTAGATCGAACGTTAAGACAGGAAACATCCAAGGACAAGGCGACAATAAAGCCAAAATTACGGAAGTGTTGCTTATGTAAATGCGGCGATACTAGCGCATCGACGTTGTACACCCAAGTAAATGATACCGCCGGCCAAAGGCAACATCCTCTATATTCAGGGCTGCATTTTCTTCGAGGAGTCGCAATTTTCAAATTCCGAAGCGCTATTACGACAGGCATGCGGATTGCACACAGAAAATGGGCTGGCTTTCTATCGGGGCCTAGCCCCTGCCGCCTGTGCCCAGGCGCTGATGAAGAAATTCATGGAAAATCCAACATGGAATCAAATCCTTCGGGAAGAATTAGAATCCATTGAGCCGTTGGGGTGTTTCGACCAAGCTATAAAATTGTTGAAAAGCACAGCAGGTGACAAGCACGTTCCCCTATGCAAACAGCGCCGACTCGGAGACGAGGCCAGGCGGCACGTATTACTGTGTTCCAGGAGTCGCTAGTATCCACCGCGGTGACCCGACAGCCAATTCTCAGCTCGGCGGCGCTGGATACGCCTTTTTTAACCATAGACATGCATTCCGAGGATCCGAGTCCGTAGTTTACGTAGGACTCGGCCTTATATTCTGATGCTGCAGCCAAATTTTGTACATGAGTCGGCATCCGGTATATTTATTTGCCGGTACGTCAGCCTCTCAGTGGCTCTCACCATCACTTCCCGCTTGGGACGTGCCCAAACAGGCCCAAACTGCCGCAGTCTACTACATATCATAACATTCCTCCTCACGCGTGGCTACATTGAAGACCCAGAGAGCGGAGAAGCCCCATATGTTAAAAAGGCGCCTGGGCAGCCCCCAGTGTGTGGAGAGTGCAACGGCACCTCGAAATTGAGTATCAGCTAGCCTCTGGTGTTCAATTGACGGATTTTACAGCAACACTGCACTCATCGCCCCTCGCCCGACTCGTTAATTTATTGGCCCCTACTTATCACCCTCTTAGATTGCTTAAATCGCAGTTTTCAAGCATCTGGGAGCGCCCGGTGTCCCTATGCTTCGCAATCATTTTTGCACCGGGTCGAGCCAGCGCTTGTAGGGCCCAGGAGGCCTTCACGTCATCCCGGGGCTTGCTATATTTTTATTTTGCACTGTAACATGCACCCAAAACGTTGTAGCAGGGCCCAGCTTTGCCCTCCTGTCCCCGATGCCACAAACACAGCCGAATCTTTTAATCGTTACAAAACGTGCCGCTTCGCCAGAACTGTCCTGTAAATACCCCAGATCTTACCTAAAAACAGTGCAAGCATCGATCCTTGTGCCTTTGAGCACGATTAAGAGGTTTCTCAAGTAAGTCCATTTTTCCATATTCCGATCATGGGAATTGTTTAACTTATGCCCACTTTCTACCCCCACGAATGCACTAGAAACTATACCCAGATTGCGAATGGTGGCACCCGAATTACAAACAACCTGCCCGTAACCTCGCCTGTACTTGCATTCTCACCCTCGCTTCTTATTTACTAATACACATGAAAAACGAGGCTTGGATTGCAAAGGACGTACGAATGAAAAATAGATCAACCCCACTCGATATATCATCTGACACTGCCGTAAGTGAGTACTGCCCGCCTTTCCACTACTTGTCATTGCCGTCCTACTCTCTCGCACAAACGGGCGTTATCTCCGCCCTGACACTATCACTTCGATCCCATTAAACGGCGTCCCCAGGCCTAAAACAGGAAACGTTAATGGCCAAGATCCTTGAAAGATGGTCTGGGGGAATTATATCGCACCCGCATTTCGAATTTGGGGTATTTATAAATTGGTTTTACCCATTTCACCCATAAAGTTGTAAATTCACACCAGGAGACTGTCAATAGAGTGGAGTTGACCCTCGGCCTTCCTGGTAGGATCTCTTCAGTGTGTCGCGCGTTCATAGAATTTATTCAAACGCATGGAGTCGTATCGGACCCAGTTGGTCGGAACCTTAGTGTTTGACATCGATCTTGCCTTGGTTATGGTCAATCTCAAGGATGCTCCAATTTTAGACTTTATGGCAGAATCACTTGATCACGACAGGATCGGTGGGAGCAATTTAGTTGAGTGAGATAAATTAATCATCCAGCATCTAGGCACCGAATTCACAACTGTATTCTTTAGTACATGGCAGTTCGGAGATCGAATCAACATCTTTTATACTTCCACACGATTGGCAAGGATCTCCCCACATGGTTTCTCCCAGTACCGAAGGGCATGCCCTTGTGATCAAACAAGCGTACTGGACTTTTACACAAATGTCAGCAGGTAGTACCACAGATAAAGCCCGGGCCGCTCACGGTAAAATCTGGGTCCTCCACAAGGGGGATCGGTCTCCATGCATCGATGTTCTGTACCACGAATTCTCGGATTTTTGTCCAGTCACGACATCGATGGGTCCGGTAGGTTTTGTTAGAGCGACTTTCATCATCCAGAGGTATCAAAGTTAGGTCCCCTTTGCACAGAATCCCCTCGCGTACGAATTGAAAGCAATGATCTGAATGACCGAGATCTTTTCGGAGTTTCGTCTTATCAGTGACGAGCCCGTCGCGAGCAATGGTGTACGCGAAGCGTAGAGCATTAACGCAATGAAGCTGGTGGTATAGTGATATTCCGAAGGGTCGCCCTTTGGGACCCAGCCGAATGAAACCGCGCGATGGAGCTAGTGATGATTTCCATGCGCTATCATCTGCGAGAGGGTATCGATCCAAGGTGGGCCGCACGACCATTGCTGCGGGAGGGTAGTCCCCCGGCAGTTGGTTTGGAATGTCATCAGCAACGTAGCCTATCAATTTTTGATGGTCAACATCAAGGAGAAATACTACATCACTCCAACTGACTATGAGTGCGACTCCTGGCCTTATCAAACTTGCGAACGGCGCGTAGTGAACGGAGGGCAGTATGTGAATTGAAGAGAAGTATGAGAAACAGAATAAGGGCAATTTGGAGGAGAGGGCGAGTCACGCCGCGTGTACCCATTATTGTGGGGGGTCGCATGTTGAGCCCAGCCATCCCTTTAAGTGCCGCATAATATCACGGGAACACTAATCAAGCCGAAAGCATGAATTGACTGGCTAAAATCTTTCTAATCATTGCGAATCAAAGAAGTTCTTCAAGAGTGTCATCTCCTTGAATAGTAAAACGTTCATTGATTCAGCATACAGACAGTGTGTATGCCACGGTGGTTCGCACAAACTCCTGCCAACTTCGAATCCATCCACTGATAGCGTGAGAGGTGTTATTCGCTGATTATACCATGAGCCCACTAGGCTGACACGGAAGCGTTCTAGGGTATAAAACGACCTCAACTAGTTGTCTCTTTATAGTCCCCATATCGGTGGTGTGATGATGGGTTCCTACTCTCGTCAATATTGGGTCGCTTGCCTACTTCTGGCCTGCATCCTCCTCATAGCATGCGGTACTCCCGATGCACGGCCTGTTCGCCGCCAGCTGGGGGTCTGCCCACGTATGTTGGCATTTCATGTTGCTACTTGGCGCATTGGTTGTAATATTGCCATCCTTTTTTAGAGCCGTTGCACCTGTGGATAACGTACTGGAGCGGGGATCTTGAGCCGGACAGGAACAACATGATATCCCGGCGGGTGCGTGCTCCGCCGTGTTATTCAGCATTCAAAACAACTCACCTCGCGCCTGGTTACTAGACTCGGAAAGAAGCACGCGGTGCTCCGGACACCACTGATGGGACTGCGAGTCGAGGGTGAGCGCACACGAAGCAGATGGTGCACAAGAAATGTTGATAATTTTCGTTACTGTGTCAAATACCTTGTTTCGTTGGTCAAATACTGTCCGAGTCAGTTACCGTTAAATCCGGGCTTCCAAGGACCTAAAATTCAAGTTCCGACGCGGCACTCTACGGCAATGGGTCTTGAGCGTGACAACCCACTCAATACATAATTTATGGATCACCACGAAACTTGGTAGAGGGCATTTTTTTAAAATACCCGGTGAACATAGAGGGAAGTGGTACAAGAGGAAGGTTATTTTTAGAAATCCTCCGACAAATAGGACCGCCCGGCGACTCGATGATGCCAGTACTTACTACTAACCATTTTGTCGTGTCGCGTGACTCGCGTCCGAGTCGCTTTTATCGCTACCCACAAGCAACGCCTATCGCCCATCATGCCTGAGTATAACAAGTTCTGGCTTTTATTGTTTCATTCTAGTACAGTGGTTCGACTGAATATCCAACGGTTCTACTTGTCGCTTAGGCTAGAGTAAGCCAGAGACCCTTAAACAGACTTTTCGGCTGCCCTTTCACTGTCTGAAGCATCAACATCCTCAAGTTCAATATTGATCTGCCGGGTGTCGCTCCCTGATGCACTCGCGCCACCTGTGCCAGCGGTTTGGGAGGTGGCCTTCTCTGAGTTAGCAAATCGTAATGAGCTGGCTTTTCCGGTGGTTTTGTCGTATGCGGAGCCCATTACGACCCGGATATTCAGAAGCGTTGGAGTAATCCCCTGTATATCCAGGATTAGAATTTTGTTCACCGCCAAGGTTCAATGAGGAGCCACATACATAAATATGAGTGATTGCGCCACTAACCAAACTAAGTGCCGGGTGTTGGATAGCGAATAAAACAACATAAACAAGTTGAGACACGAATAAGAGGAGCCCAGATTCAATCAGCATGGCGATAACGATGCGGAAAGTATGATGGGAGTCGGAACCCAAGACAGGGCGCACTTCTCGTGAGATTGAGGTGATCTTGCCCACGATTAATAATGTTGTCAGAGCATTGACGCCAAGTGAAATAGAAAATGATGCGATTCCGGTTGGAAGAATACGAGAGACGAGCTTGTCAAGGTCGCTCTTACCCGAGAGGATGGTATTAATAAGACCAACGAGTGCGAATTCTCCACCTGAGAAGCAGGGCTGTGAGTGACTGGGTTGAATTCCTGAGCCCTTATGGAACTTACAAAGCGAAGCAAGCGCAAGGAATCCTGGAACGGCAACGACCACCCATCTTTTATTCCAGATGATCCAGCAGCGGTAGAGCTACCGTCACCTGGTGAGTAACGATTATGAGGAAGGAGGACGTGGGGCTTACCAAAATCATTTGGGCCAGGTAGTCGATCAAGGAAAATATTACACTGCTGGCCAAAGAGATCTTAGAAGCCGCATCACCGTTCTCCGCATCCGCCACCTAGATGTTACGTTGAGCAAATTTGAGACCCATGGACAAGGGTGGAACGTGCATTTTGGAAAAAGTCCTCGGCGATATCAAGACACATGATCAAAGTGCAGAGACCAAACAGCAATATCTGGGCCAGAGTCAGTGGTGCGTCAGCCACGCGGCCATTACGACCCCGAAGAACCAGATATAGGGCAAAGAGGACAATGTATGCACCTAGGGCGAATCTCAGGATTACTCAGGATTGCTATTGAAATTATTACCATAAAAGATGCCTTCGATAATGGCCCCTAGAGCGGTCGCGTCTGCATCGGTGAGAGCCATTTTAGTGGCGGGTGAAGAACGAGGTTAACAATGAGCTGACGCCTTAAAATACTAACTACAAGACTTTCTGGATCCGCAGAAACAGGAAGAGCGTGTATCTTCAATGCCTCATCGTAGCTTCGAGTGAAAGATTGGATCAGAGCCATCTGTGTCAAACTTGGCCTGGATGAATGTGTCCCATTCTAGGGAGGCCCGGCGTTTTCCCTGTGGAAACTCAGTGGCTCGGGCATTGAAAAAAATGGTTGCAAGAGACCGAACCTGACGGGACCAGAGCCAAGTGCCTGGCATTGAATATTGAATCATTACACAGGCCCGTCAGTCAGGTCGAAGTCAGCTGAACAGAAGTCGAAGAAAACCTTGAACCAAATTCACGGGTTGAGGCTTGCCTTTGTTTGATATTTGGTGCCAACACGCTACAACTGATTCTCAAACCGCCATGGCCGCCAGTGATGCCGTTATGGCCACCCAGGAAAGCTTCTCCATCAACTCATGTTCAAGCTGGAGAATAATCATAGATGTGCACAGTGATATGTTTCAACAAATGGACCGCTCCCAGGGGCAAGGACGATCCCACCATTGTCGCTTCCAGAAGTCCAACACTGCAAATTTTCGGGTCCATTCATCGGCCAATCACATTACAATTGGTGGGGAATGCTTTTGAAGTCGTCCAAAAGCGCCCCCAGTCTCAAGTTTCCACGACGAACGGGCCCCGATTGCCCCCGTATCAAACTTCCGAGTGTTATCGCCTGGTAAGTACTTTCTGGTGCTCATTCTCATCAACATACATCGCACGGCTAAATTTACGCTGTGAAAACATCAATGACCCCCATGATTGTCGTGTATCAAAACATAGTCAGAAATTGTCTGACCCTGGAACTCACGCTGATCAGTGACGCGTTGACGTGTAGAACTTAGACACAAAACTGGTTAGTAAAATACCAAATAACCATCATCCTTTCATAGGTGGATCGGATACAGGGGCTCATGTAAGTCACTGAGTGTTTGAGCGAAGTCATCCCCAGGGCCCACAGTCTGCCTGATTTCCTATTTTTACTTTCAAACGGAAGATTGGTAAGCTGTATCGAGCCTTCATCTAAGAACCTGAGCACGAATTCTGATCCTCCGCCTACAATGGATGCCAATATCTCACGGACCCACGATATCCATGGACGGACGAAATTACGTCTTCTTCTGAGGCTTAGGGTTAATGATTTCGTATAACGGTTGATTCCCCCTTATCATCAGGATTTTACCGCGGAATCCTCTACTAATATTTTGATGCTAGTATCATTTTACGGCGCTTTGGGTGTGAGATATTCCCATTTTGGCACATCCTCGACACGATTAGGAGAATGGATTGAATGACATGTGAGCCATTACGGCTGCTGATACATATCAAATGGCCAGGACGGAGTATGCTAGCAAGTCTTAGATGTTCAAGCGGCATCCTGATTCCCACAAACCCAAAAAACGCTCAGAGTGTTTCATGTCCCCAGAGTATGCACTAAGTATTAACCCTGATCCCACAGCGCCAACGGTGACCCCACCCTGAATAAGGACAGTACCCGCACATTGAATTGACAAGATTCGTACTCTATGAACCCACGATTTCATTCAAATCAGTGCCCTCTCACTGCAATTTGATTAGTATTGTGGAATTTCCAGGGGCATTTGGGGTGGGGGAACCAACCTGGCTTCGCGTCCTTCAATCCAACAAAGGGGTTAGGACGGGGAAGGTCGGAGATGTCTTTTTGTTGACAGGCTGCCATAACCTCCGTTACACGTCTCGAGTAATAGCTGTTTGCCGCAGCGACCAGGAGGTTCAGGAAGAGTAGGAGGGTTATAAGCTGGAGGACGCGTCTCTCCCATCTACTGGAAGATGGTGTTTTCATGGGATGGCCAAGTTCCTCCTTGATATCCTCTTGTTTGAGGAGAGCGTACTCTTCGTGAGTTGTCATTGTTGATGGGGGATCAGCTGCTGCTAGGGGGCGAGTGGTGGGTATCGAAAATATATACTCAACGGACAACAGACGTCGGAGATTGGGATAGGTTAGCCTCACTTCATTAGACTATCCGGCATCAAGTATTAAAATTTCCCCAGGCCAGGTCTATTTTTACCCTTAGAATCTACCTCAAGCCAATCGCATGATTGGAATGACTTTCCCATACATCTGTGCAGGGTGCCACTGATAGACGTGAAGACTCTCATCATCAACTTCAATCGAATACAGTTGACTGTTCGGGCCACCAGATGGGTGGTACGTACAAATAATCCTTTGATATCACTGATTCATCTTTACTGTACGTCGTACGTTCACCCAGTCTCGACAACGATGATCCACCCCGGTTCCGGTTGTAAATACAGTCCCGTTCCCATCTACCATGACAACTTTCGCGGGGTCGAGGGTAATATCGGCAGCGCAAAGAAAACTTTGCCGGAGGATGTCGAAGCAGTTTTCTGCCTCGGGTATGTTGGGTAACTCCACTGGAGATGGGCGTGCATGGTTGGCAAGGTATGCGACCCGGATCGAATTAAGGCAGCGGAGCTGCTGGTACATTGCGACATCAAACACACGACCGTCCGGCCCCAGTCGAACTCTGCCATCCCCAGGCACTAATGCATTCCAGGCCCAGTCGTTTGTAATGGAGTAACCATTGTTGGTGAAGCGAAGAGCGACGTCTCTGTCATTCTGCAATGGCAGCTCGGCAGGAAAATCCTCCCCAACTGTCAGGGATGGTCATCAATAGCAAGGTATTCCGTAAGTGGTGTACATACGGTAGGAATAGTGACTCTGGTGTACGATTACCAGCGGGTACAACTGAGATATTTGCAGCAGAGATAATAGCAGCAGGACGCCAGCACTGATTATCATGCCATGGCGTTGATACGGTTGGGTAGGCATCGGGGAAGTCAGCTAAATTAGCTGGTACAGGATCTTAGCGAGATATATGAGGAAACAGCCCACCATAGAGGGAATGTCTCCGGCACTAGCTGCCATCCAGGCTGTTCTGGCAGATTTATCACCAGAACATGAGTATTTGTTTCGTGTTTAGGGCCAGTTGACGATGGTCACACTGAGAACTTAGGAAGGGCCCTGGTGTGTGCGATTCTTGCTATAGATTCGGTGAAAACGGAGGCACCGTGAGAGAAAATAAATTGTAGATTGATAGTGAATAACTTCCACGCTACATGAGGTATTTTAGTGTGGACTCGTTGAGTGGCAATGCCGAAAAACTTTGGTAATCTGCCGGGCAAGTATTTCCACATGATCCGACGTCCGTTGTGAGTGTACCAGTCCGCTCATGGAATAGGGCTGCTGGCGTTCATCGTGGAATAGGGGTGATTAAGCTAGAGATAAAAATGACCATTTTATTATCCGTTCTGTAACTACAGCATGCATGTACGTAGGCATCAGAGCAACCATGATGACTCCATACAGCGCATTCGCAGCACTCGGCGCTATTCCGCCCGGAGAGCGTCTCAGGAGATCTGCCGTGCGCGCTGTGGCCAAAATATAATTCGATTCCTAGAATGGGTGCGGTCTTGTTAGTACACTTCTAAGGCCAGGAGGGACTACGGCGCATCAAGTAAGGGAGTCCAGTTCGGTATGAGTATGGCTCCCATGCGTCCAAGTAACAATAGGCTGTGCTGTTCAAGTCTAGCAGTTTGGAAACACCTACAAGCAGTTTTCGAGCGCTCTGGCTCTAACGAGTGGACACTTGAAGAATTGCTATCGGCCTTCTCGTCGACCACACTATGAGAGCCCTTTCTTCCTCCAGACCTAGCGGGAAGAGCCATGATGGTAAGAAAGTTGGGACTAGAGAGAGGGAGGGCGATATGGACTGACTTTTTATGAGGTACTCCAATTAGCTCGTTGCGAGCAAGTATTGCACGACTTGGGGAAGGCGAGTACCATATCGCGCATAGGCGGGCGAAGTGAGCTAAGGCTATCAGACGTACACTTGATTTATCAATTCGCGGGTCAACTGAGGATTGATATACAATGTATATCAATTCGCGGGTCAACTGAGGATTGATATACAATGTATATCAATCCGCGGTTGACCTCATTGCGAATTGGTGAATCAGAGCCGATGGCACGCTCTCACCAACCATCAATTGGTGGGTTTGGGAGATGTTTGTTCGATTTGGCACGCGCCCTCCACAAACTTCAGAGTTGCTTCTTTAAGACGTGGTCGTTCCGGGAACTGAGTTCTGGAGAGTGTCGGTCAGGGCTTTTCGGAAGGTATGTACCGCGATAATCCATTCAACCGGCCAAACGCCATTTCGATTATGGTGGTCGCGGGTTAGTTCATATTGGTATAAAGGCGGCCACTGCGCTATCAGTCCTGGTTCCGCAACAATTATCTTGTCGCCCTTCGTGCATGCCCTTCACCCCACATGACTAAATGACCACCTTCGCATCCGATGGGTCTATTCTCGGCTCTCTACTATGCCAATATACCTGCTTCGCATCACACTTCAGTTCACTTCCATATTTTCGCTCCTGTCTGCTTTAGCTAGTATATTGTTTGAATATCCACATGAAACCCAGCGAGCGCTGACAGGAATCATATCCTGGCGGTGGAACCCGCAGGCTCCTGGACTAGGCTAATGGATTCGGGGATCTATCAGAAGTATTCAGTTAGCGAGCGTAAGGTATGGGAAGATATGACCTCGATGAGAAATGAATCAGCCTATCACTTTTCCACCACTGTTCCCATAGAATCCAAGTCTAAGTAATTTGTGAGGTCTGTTCAAAAAACGCGCACTGCACCCGGCCAAGCCCGGAAGCCTGCTATTTGACGTTTTTCGTTATGTAAGGCGGCGAGGTCTACCCTAACCCCCAGTCACGGTGTCCATGATCTGCTGCATAGTAGATGACGGGAGGTATAAAGTTACAATCTTCCGTGTCCACTGTCGGTGGTGGTCAGACTTCCGACTAGTGATCGATGTATGCTTCTATTTAGACTCAAGGCCGTCGGACACAACCGATTGATTCACTACTGGCATGGTCATTCTATGAATCCATCAGAATCCATCTGTACACTGGCGCTAACATTTTACGGCACGCGCGCGACCGCCAAACGCACGCTCGCGGGCTTAGGAACGTGTTTTAGTGGGCCATTTAGTGCGCAGATGAGTGTCCAGAAAGGCTTTTTTGTTTTGGTCAGGTAGCATACTGCTGGCCGCAGAGCGCAGCTACGAATTCATCAGACTTCCGGGACGATAATATATCACGCTTGTCGCGCTATATCGGTAATATTGAAGTTGTTCGCGTAAATACGCGGCTACTACGCGCAAGGTTTGTAAATTTTGCAGGCTGGTACAAATCATCCTTGGGTTTTACTCAAAAGAGCTTGTCAGTTCGAGGGTATATGTGGTGTGGATGGTCCGTTCAGTCGGGCCTTCGTCTTAACGCATCTTCCCTTTGTCAATCTCAGCGGATTTGTGCAGGTGCGTGTGTATATTTACTCTGCACCCCGAACGTCAAAGACTAAGATAAATTACCAGGAGCCTCACATGCACGACGCGCCCGCAACTTAAACCTTTCTGAGACAGCTTCAATCAATAGTGCGTCGATATATTTTTTATATCAATTAATTGCGCTAAGAAATGACCTCCCAATACAGACACGCCATTGACCAACCGCGGACATACCGTGGTTGCCCGACGCCCATCGTGCCGATTGGATTAGAGCCTTATCGGACATTTACCGCGTGCTCTCAAGATCGATCTCATGTGGGAAAAGAATATTGCTACCTCTCCCCAGACCATGATGTGGCGGCGGAGCAGCCTTAATTGATAACGATCGAGCAATTTGAATACAGGCCACCCAGTGGAGAGGAGAGCAACAGGAGGGCTTGGGGTCAACTTCTGTCGATCGCGTTCTGACGCTGATTCAGGTCTGGGAATATCTCACAATGCATAGACCGTGGGCAAAGCCTTCCTCTGAATCTGATGATAGTATCTTACTGATTGGGGTCCCCGTTTTCCAGGGTGTGTCTACCGTGGTTCTATTCCCGCCGTTCCTTAACAGGAGTTCCGCACCTAAAGGCAAGGTACTCCAATGGTAGCTGTGATCCATTTTATGAACAGAGTTGAATCCCAGGCGTGGGGTTCTCTGCGCGGATGTATGTAAATATATTCCCACCTGCGATACGGCATCACGCACCTGCTAGAAGTGAATCATATTTCGAATACATATTTCGGTGTGATAGGGCTAACCTTGTGGTACCGTTAATAGGTTCCATGATTATTTCATCCATCCGCCGGCCTCATGCACTCGGCTTGGAATGTGGAACAGCCTTTATCCTATTTCATGCATTTCGATGGCCACGAGCCCCGTACTGACCAGCCATCCACACCTTTGGCTTATCGATCACAGGTGGGTGGTTTTAAGAGACCCAATAAGGGTATCATTCCTATGATCTGGCGAGGTTAATACGGGCAGCTCATCATCCCATTCAGGGTCGGTTCCGGGGCTTCCTGGGGCTTGCCTCGCCTTCGGTGTGAAATATAAAAGACCAGCATTATTGCTCGACTACACAAATACCAGGATCACTACATGAAGATAAACGTTATCGCAGCAGTCTTTCTTGCGGTCCGTCATGCACTTGGGGCCGCCGGTGTAACACGGACATTTTCCTTGGATATTGTGAATGCCCTGTTGGCGCCAGATGGCTTTAAGAGAAGTAAGTTGATCATTCGTTTAATACTGATTTGCGCCGACTTGAAAAAAACTTTTTAGGCACAGTTGTGGCGAATGGACTGTATGTGACCATTATGCGTTGATATGCCTCACCTTGCCACACTCATTAATATTATACATAGCTTTCCTGGTCCCTTATTGATGGCAAATAAAGGGGACACGATGCAAGTCATTGTGAACAACCGATTGGTCTGTATGATCGTTTCCCACACTTATTCTCGCATCTAAAATGCAGAGGGAGGGCGTAGACCGACCCGACAATGCGCCGCAGCACCAGTATTGTAGGGCATGCCCGGCTCACAGTTGCTCCATCACGGCTGAGCTGTTGATACAGAACTTTGATGGTATTTTCTTTACGACAGCGAATGCGTTTAATGAGGGGACTCCGTTTGTAACCACCTGTCCTATTGCCCCTAACGCGAGTTATACCCACACCCTCCCCCTTGGAACCCAAGCCGGGACCTTCTGGTATCATAGGTATTTGAAAGATCGTTGATCGCACGGACGTTGCTAACCTTTCCCAAGTCAATTGAGCGCTCAACACGCGGATGTAGGTTTTTATTTCAAGTAACACTCGCTCGTTGAACAAAATATAGGGGCTTCGTGGTCCTCTGATCATCTATGATCCTGAAGACCCCATGAAATCGCTCTATGATGTAGATGATGGGACCACGGTATGTCCATCATTGGTGCTCCATAATGTCGCAATGTGTAATTGTACATGCCCTAGATCTGGCAGCTCGGTAAGTGGATCTACTTATCTACAGGAGGAATAAAGATGAATCACGTTACGATAGGTGATTGGTGGCACGATCCGAGTGTCTCTATTCTCGCTGAGTATCTCGAGACGGGGATCTCCCCCACCCCCGACTCTGGAACTTTCAATGGCGTTGGTCGTTTTCCGGGCGGCCCCGCCACCCCGTTTTTTGTTCAAAATGTACAACAGGGCAAGCGTTATCGTTTTCGCATCATCAATATATCCGCCTTCAGCTTATTTAGCTTATCTGTCGACCAACATAACATTAGTAAGCTTCATTAGATGGAGTTTCGCCATGCTGATAGATACCTGAAGCTATCATCGAGGCTGATGGGGTGGAAGTTAGACCGATAATAGTCAATGAAATTGATATCCTGGCCGGCCAACGTTATTCTGCCGTGGTTAGTCGATTTCGAGGACGTGCCCTTATGTACTATCTTTCCCGCAGCTCCTGGCCAACCAACCTGTGGGAAATTATTGGATCAATACACCCTACTTTGCTGGTTGCGTATCAAATGGTATAGCCCCTTACACTAAGACCCGTAATCGAGTCCGTGCATTAACTCTTCCTGTCAGAGAGCATGACATTAGCCCGTGGCATATTACGATATGCGGGAGCGCAGCAAATCAACCCTGCTGGCCCGATGACCCTGGGGCCTGAAAATCCCAACCTCCTGGTCGAGGCCAACCTTCAAGTATATCTCATTCCCCCACTTATGTCTGATTCCCCAAGATACTAATCTCACCATATTAGCAGACAGTCCAACCGGTAAGCTCCAATCACGGTAAGTTACCAGGAGCTACATAAGCCATGAATGCAGGTCCCTCTGCCCGATGTAAACCTCACTCTCAGCATTGCTTTCGTAAAGTCGGCTCAGCCATAATTTCCCAAACATGATCCATAATTTTAGTCCAGTGAAATATTGCGCTGGACCGTCAACAATTCTTCGTACGCACCACCACAAATCCCCACTCTTCTCAAAGTCTTGGAAGGCGCCGACGTCGCTGCCGACTTCAATACCACAGAGAATACATTGTTATTTCCCGTGAACGCGGTTGTTCAGATTGAATTCCTCCCCTTGTCAGTATTCACCCCATCTCACGAGTGACGCTGCCGCTCATAATCTGTTTATAGTGACAGTGGGGACGGGGCAGTCCACCGTGAGCCCACTAGACCTTCCTTCCCCTGAACTCGCATGACCATCTCTTAATAGCCTTTCACCTGCACGGAGTGAGCTTGATATCACTGCAGAAGCCTGGATCCTGATTCCCATCCCCTCTAGAACAATTTTTGGCTTATCAAATCGGACAGTTCTGACGTTGTGAACACGATCAACCCAGTTTTGCGTGACGTACGTCTCCCGCCGAGTCCGCTGTGTTTTTTCGTTATCGTCATCTCTCCTGGCAGGTCGCTGGAGTAGGTCAAAATGGAACAATTATCCGTTTCACAACAAACAATCCAGGTAATGATCCTGGCACAAATTTAAGCGCAGCCCGCCTCACCTCTCACACAGGACCTTGGTTCTTCCACAGTCATATTGTATGGCACAAGGAAGCCGGACTCGCCATCGTACTACTGGAAGGTGCTGATCAAACACGGACGGGCGTCCGTCCCACCAGCGCGTGGTTGAATCTCTGCCCGTTGGTGAGCCCGTAATACTCTTGGTAGTTTACTCCGTGATGGTTTATTTTGGATTCTTCAAGTACGACGCTCTCCCTCCTGACCTTCAGTGAGGGCATCATATGGATAATGAAGGTTCCTGCGTCATTGGCTTGAGTAGCATTTTGGTTGGGTCGCGAGAATTCTGTTCGGCATAGCATAGACAGGCAGATCGCTCACTCTTTCTAAATGGCTGGGCGTGATGTACGATACCCGGGGTCCTCCCACTGATCATTAAATTGCGACGAAACTCAACGTACCGCAGTGTAACGCGAAATTTGTGAGACGCAGTGGGTTAGCCGCATTCAGCGAGATCTCTTGGTGGTCGGACTCGCTGGGACCTGCATCCCCAAGTTGCGTGGCATCCTAGGCTGTGGATTGCGTAGGATTACACTCTTGAGATTCAACGGGAAACAAAAGGTGTGATGAATACGCTCAAGACCGGCATGCATATATTGTGCGCGCTGAAGGGTGTGCGGGCGGTATGTGGCCCCATTCATAATTCAAATAATACCGTGTCCGTGTTTATATTACAATTCTACATGATGGTCTATTATTTTGGTAAGTGTAGCAGGTTTGACTTCAGAGGGTTGAGCATTAGCCGGCTTGGGTTCAGCTTTTTCCTTGGCAAGTAGCGATCAGCCGGTCATTTCTGAGAGAACGTTAGCGAGAAACTAAGTGCATTTATGACACATACCCTCAGACTGGGGCAACCCCTACAACCAATCTTAGCAACACAAACACGAAAGCGAACTACAAAGTACGCACCAAAAGTACCACAGTCGGCGCCACATCGCACAGCGCGCCCTCCTTCTCGCCCTCGGCATCTCCAGTAAACTTGGTGGTGCCGGTCATGATGAACGGCACAGAGTTCGCCGTGTGCGCGGTGTGCGGCGCGCCCGTGTCAACGTTATTCATCTGCTCCGCGTTCCCGTGGTCGGCCGTGACGAGCAAGATTACCTCGCCTCCTGCGCGACGCGATAGATCGTCCCCACCACCTTGTCCGTTTCTGTGATCGCCTCTACTGCCATGTCATACATGCCCGTGTGCCCAACCTGCAAAATGAATAGTTAATATAGGATAAGATGAAGATCTGAGACGAACCATATCCGGGGGCGCGAAAGTGCGTCTTCTGCTTGAGCACCTCGGCAATCTTGTCCGCGCTCATCTTGAGCTCTTTGTCGTATATTGCGGCCTTGGGCGAAGGGATCATGTGCCGTTCCTCGTTCTCGAATTGCTTCTCCACGCCGCCGTTGAAGAAGGATGTGACGTACGCGTACTTTTCAGTCGCTATTACGCGGGGTTACGTTAGTTTCAAATAGGGTAGTGGAAGGATGGACCGGTGATGTGTGCCTGCTTGATGTCATGCGTGGCGAGGCACTCCGCAAACACATTGGTCATGGATTGGGGTGGGAAAGCGACGGGGAAAGGGAATTCGGTGCTGTAGCGCGACATGGTGGTGATGCCCTACGCATCGTGAGTCGGGAGTACAAAGGGGGAGAGAACACGCACGAGATCAGCAGGGATATCGACCTCCATCAGGCTGTCCGCAAGTCCCATAACGGTGACGATCTCACGCACGCGGTCGGAGCGGTAGTTGAAGAAAAAGAGAGTATCGCCATCTGTCTTTCAGGAGTCAAGTTCTGCTATCAATACGAATCATCTTTGACCCGGCCGTCGGGACTGTTGGCGATAATGGGCTTAAGGAACTCGTCGGTGACATCCTTCTCATAGTTGGCCTTGGCCACATCCACGATGCCCTCCTAACTTAAACCCTTGCCATCTTCGCCTTCACCTTGCAGGGCTTTTCGGTGGTCCGCATCACTCACACTCAGGTAATGCCCGGAGAACATGGCTGTCGGCTCATTCAGTAATATGAGCCGCCGTCCATGATGGATTTTCTACTCACCGTTTGACATCAAGCCTACCATTCCGTCTACGAACCATCGCCAACCGTAATCGTCTGTGCGTGGTGCCAATGCTTTACGGACCTGGAACCAAACTAAACCACACTAAACCACACATGATTAAAGGAAGTCGATTGAAGTGACCTTGCAAAACAAGGTCACACACTTACTATTAGAACAGGGTGCTGCCATTAGGATGGCTGTGCCAGCCACGAGGCATGGGACGGTATATATACCTGGCTGGTATTTCGGGGTGTGTATTTTTTGTATTGTTCGTGGACAATGGAGCCCACACAGCCGTTCACCAGCCGAAGCTCTGGGAGTGCTTGGAGAATGTTATATATATTGGCGAGAACCCCTACACCGCGAGAGCTCACCAGCCTCACCAAGCCAGTCGGAAGTTAACGAGGCCTTATGCGGCCCTCAGGCTCTCGAACCATCAAAGCCGTCTGATCGCGTTATAAACTACGGATGTGTCTCCGGTTCTCTGTCTATAGCCCAGCAGCTTCCTTCCACGCTCTCTCGAGCGCAGAAGCCTAGCGGTACTACTAACTACCCGAAATGGAATATCGCTCCCAATGTCGCTTTAACAATAGTGTCACTAGTGAAAGAGGTTGCAGGAGCGTTCCAAAATGTTCCTTATATCTAGGCTGTCGCAGGGGTTATCATCAAGATTATCGAAATCGCGGATGTGTGTTTTTACTTCAGGGCTTCTTTACCTCTTCAGGCATCTAACCGGTTCTTAACAGGTCCAAAACAACGGGGAAAGATGTCGCGAACTGATTGACAAAGTCCGAACACTCTCGCATCATTTTTGAATCTCTTCGAGGAATCAGGCTTGAGCAATTCCCAACCCTGGAGGCTGATTTATTAGAGATCACTTGGTGCGAATCCGTTCTATGGGTAGCTGGTACCATTGCTCAATTGGATACAGCCTATTTCGGGCTATTTATGATGTACTCCAGGCAATCTCCAAATCGGCTCGCTTGACCCGTGTTTTGAATCGAGGCGATATATTACGCAAGATCGAAGAGCAGGATCGCAGACTTGATACTTGCATGGCTGGTTTCCAGGTCGGTGATTCATACGCCCACGGTTTCTGAAAATCGCATCCTTAGTGCTCGTTGACCAGACTAAATCATTGATTCACCTTCGAACCCATTCATCTCTTAGGACACCACTAGTATGTGATGCCCCTTCAAGCTGTGTTGAATTCCACACTGATGCAGAGGCTAGCTTTCCTTGAATCGGGTCCCTCCCCATCCGCACCGATTACGCTCGAAACCCCAAATTATGTACGGACGTGATGCGGAGATAAATAAAATTGTGAGGGAATTGATTCAGCAAGCTAACACTGGTGCCAGTATTGCGATCTTGGGGCCAGGAGGAATCGGGAAGACCTCAATCGCACTCTCAGTCATGCACGGCGACCGAATATGCTCGAAATATGAAAGCAACAGGGTCTTCATCTCTTGCGAGGCTGTGACATCAATTGACGCCATCGTCAGTGACCTCGCATCGGCGCTCCAAGTCTCGCTCGAGGGAATTAGGGAGCCTATATCCGCAATATCAGCCCAGTTAAGAAGAACACCCCATCTCATCATTCTCGATAACTTTGAGACCCCATGGGACCTGCCCCACGTCCGGTCTGAGGCGGAGGGCCTGCTCGCAAACCTCGCTGCAGTCGAGATGACGTCGGTCCTAGTTACGGCGCGAGGGTCTCAATATCCTGCGGGTGTGAAGTGGACCCAGGTGCTACCCCAGTCAGGCCTGTCGATCTCGACTCTGCGATGTCCATATTCCGGGACATCTCGAACAAGATGGATGACTATGCAATTAAATTGCTCAAGGCGGTGGACTGTGTCCCGCTCGCGATTACATTGTTAGCTAATCTCGCCGTTGTCGATGGGGAGACGACGGAGGCCCTCTGGCATCGCTGAGAGGAGGAGAGCACGGGGATGTTGGGGGATGGGCCCGAGGGTCGGCTGAGCAATCTGGAGTACTCGATCTTGCTCTCGCTGTGCAGTCCTCGGATGGAGCACAACCCGGAGGCCTTAGTATTCCTGAGCTCGCTGTGCCTTTTACCGGATGGTATGCATCACGGCACATTCGTCGAATGCAGGGAATTGCCAGGTGTCGGAAATATAAAGAAAGCAAGGTCTACACTGCTCCAGAATGCTCTTGTTTTCATAGACTCATCCGACGAATCTCTCCGCGTTCTCAGTCCTATTCGCCTGTTCATTTCGCCCGGCGGTACCCCCCAACACCCACGGCGAGGGCGTTTTTGCAAGGCTATTACATCGATTTAGCGCACCGGGGATCAATTCCTAATTCCGACACCCAAAGACAGTTCGCTCAAGAGGTAGGCAATACCGAAGCCATGCTGGTCGACGCCTTGCGATTCAATATCCCCATTGGACGGGTCGTCGAGGCTACGTTAAATTTTGGGGCAACTGCTTAGTCGACAGTTTCAATACCAGCAGGCCGAGCTGAAGGTACGCTGATGCCATTCAAGTCCATATACAGGCCAGTGACGTATCCGGCCAAGCCAATGATCTCCACAACCTCGCTTGTCTCTATATGCGACAGCCTGGCTCCCTGAACAAACCCAGGGAAAAGTTTCTTGCAGCGATAGCATTACGCGATCGGATCCATGACTGGGCAGGGAAGGCAGATGACCTCATGGGTATTGGGCAATTCCACCTGCAAATTTCGGAGACAAAGGCTACGGAGGGTAAGCTCCTTGAGGCGCTCTCGTTATACAATCAAATTGGAGATAACCTCGGCCAAGCCTCTGCCCTGAATACACTTGGTCGGTTTTCCACCGCTCAACCAAACTGTGACAATGCAGAAATGTATTACACGAAAGCCTTGAGCTTGAACATAGCAGGCGGAAATATAGTTGGCCAAGCTGAGAGTTTGGCAGGCCTCGCGCGCGTCTCATTGATTCAGTCACAATTTGACAAGGCTCGGGCGAAAATTGATGAATCTATTTCGCTTCACTCACCAGCGCACTACGCAGACCATCTTCTGACTCACGGAAGGGTCCTTATCGTGGAACTGAAATACGAGGAGGCGCGCCATGCTTTGAACCATGCGGCGGAACTCCATGCCGCCGCTGGGGATCGCCTAGGTAGTGCGGATGATGCCCTGTACTTGGCTTTCATCTACCTCCAACGACCTAATTCCTTCGATAAAGCGTCCGAGATGGCCTTGAAATCACTCGGGGAATATCAAGCGGTGGATAATATTTCAGGTCGGGGGAGCGCATTTGCAACGCTCGCAATGTTGGATATACGTCGGGGACTTGATGACCAAGCACTCAAGAAATTGGAAACTGCTCTTGTGTTTCACCGCCAGGTCAACAATCTTTTGGGCGAGGCACTCGACCATTATTATATCGGTTATGCTCAGCTGCAGAGCGCCCGATATGAACAGGCATTGACATCACTGAATAGAGCGTTTGAACTGAATGTTAAGACAGGAAATATCCAGGGACAAGCCGAAAATAAAACCAAAATTGCGGAAGTGTTGCTTTAATGTGGCGATGCTGGTGCGGCTCTGATCGCCGTCGGTTGCGCGTCGACATTATACACCCAAATAAACTACGCCGGCGGTCAAGGGAACGTCTTCTACTATGTTCAAGGCTGCATTCTCTTCGAGGAGTCGCGACTCTCAGATTCCGAACGGTTATTACGACGAGCATACAGATTACACAGGGAAAATGGGCTGGCTTTCTATCAGGGTCTAGCCCTTGCACCCTTGCCTTGGTGCTAATGAAGCAATTCATGAGGAACTCAACATGGAGTCAAATCCCTCGGGAAGAGTTCAAAGCCATTGAACCATTGGGGTGTTTCGACCAGGCTATAAAATTGTTAGAAAGCGCGGCGGGAGATAAGCACGTTCTCCTGTGTAAGCAGCGCCGAGACGAGGCCAGGTGCGCGTTACGTCTTCCTATGTTCCAAGAGTCGACATTATCCGCTGCGATGACTTGATACCTAATTCTCAACTTGGGGGCCCTGGATTGCATCGCGCTTTCTCTCAATCATAGATATATATTTTGCTATTTTGGTGGTCCAGGTCAGTACTGACCTCCAGAGGTTCGAACACGAACGATCTGGGGTTGTCGTCTAAAAATGTTCTGAGGAAAGATGCGCTAGTAGTGAATCTATCCCTGCGAATGTACACGGGACGGTGGGGGGAATATATTCCGTGAGCCATCGCTAAAGATCATCAAATGTCTTCAGAATCTTCAGTTCTGGTGTTGACGTTGCTAGTTTGTGACTTCTGCGACGTCTTGCCAGTGGCCGCACAGCCACAATTTGGCTTTGATTTTGGTTGAACATTTTGTGTAATAACTTTTATATCATAATGGGGCTGCTGGTTCATTGATCAACCAGTTGGATCACGCACGATGGGAATTTACGATACCATTCCCGCCAATGAGTTCTATTCTCTATCCACGGGTGTATCACCTTTAGCCTCCGAGTCAGATGCCCCAGTCGCACCGCAAACCCCACCCCTTGGTAAACCTGATATCTTGACGGCAAGCTCGTCTATATCCCAACCCTTTACTAGCCAGCACCTCCAGAGAGATGAAAAGGTGACAGCCATGTATAAAGAGATCACTAGGAAGGTTGTAGGACCCATGCCTGTGACGGAATTTATCAGCGAGTTTCTGCCAGAACCAATAGCTGATACACCCTGGTCGGATGCTGCTTCACCCAAGGCGTTTGAGGCTGTTAGGAACGCGTCGTCCGAGGTGCAAATGTATCCACTTTGGGTGAGCATGATAGTTATGTGTTACAAGGCGAGTGCGTTGACTATTTTGCAGATCAAAGCAACGGCTCCATTTTGTCCAGATCTCGAGCTGGTGGACACCCACGCTGAAGGTGCTGAATCATTTGATGGCAAAGAGATCAGGCCTGATATAACTGCTCGTGTCAAGGGAGGGGGGAAACGAAAAAACGACAAACAGGCCCCAAAAAACGATATCGTGTCCGCAGAGATAATGATGGAATTCGAATATGCAGACACTGACGACCCTTTCACCGACGATAATGTAGGGAGCGTTGAACATAACAGCAAGGCTGCCAGAGATACCCTTGGACAGATCACTCTCTATGCCACAGCTCACCTCGCTGCCCAATTCCGTACCCATATCTTTTCACTACTCGTCTTCAAGAACCATTCTCGACTACTTCGCTGGGATAGATCTGGAGTGATTGTCACCGAAAGGTTCGCCTTGGTGGATCGCCATACGGCTGACTTTTTTTGGCGCTATAATCACGCATCTCGTGCAGCCCGCGGGTATGATGAATACGCCAAAGACTTGCTTCCAAACGATGAAGCTGGATTTCATGCTAGGTCAAAGCTTCAGCTTGTTTATCGAACCTCCAAACCCCTCGTCGCACTTACTCTTCACAATGAATCCGACATCTATATTATTGAGCGCTCAACATATCTTCATTTATCATCACCCACTGGGCGCTCGACTCGCTCGTTCTTGGCCTACTGCGTGGAGACAGACGCGATTGTCTGGTTGAAATCGCTCGTTCTTGGCCTACTGCGTGGAGACAGACGCGATTGTCTGGTTGAAAGACACCTGGCGCATCATATCGCCAGCATACACTGCAGAACACTTGATCTACCAAAAGCTCCATAAGCACAATGTTCCCTATGTTTCTCCGTGTAAAGAGGGAGGAGATCTTGGGGTTGGCGAGATGGGATTCGGTAGGCATCAAACGATAACGCACGTTTATCAGCGAAAGTCGTGGGCGCGTCCACTCCCTCGACCATTGCGCACCCTGCGGCACTATCGATTGGTCCTCCAGGATGTGGGTCGTGATTGCACCAGATTTCATACCGTAAAGCAGTTCGTGAAGGTGATAAGGGATGCCAGTGTAGGTCAGTCGGGACATCCCCACTATCAAGACCTTAACTAACATACCGATAGCGCACGATCGTGCATATTTCGATGCCAGGGTTCTGCACCGCGATATCAGCGTTGGAAATATCCTGATTTTGGGCACTGGCGAGGAGACGCGAGGGATGTTGATTGATTGGGACCTGTCTAAGGACCTCGATGCGGCTGATGGTGGGATCACTACACCAGCCGAGCATACAGTAATTTTCCCCCGACCTTGCCAATGTGAGACAGCGGCACTCATCCTTTCCAGGGCACATGGCAATTCATGGCAGCACGACTACAACTGCCTTCGCCGAACGGCGCACCACTTATTGTCAACCGCGAAGATGACCTAGAGTCTTTCCTCTATGTGATGATTTGGGTGGCGTTGCGGTATACGGATCACGACCTGTCCATGCTGATTCTCACTGACAAACTCACTTACATCTTCGAGCAGCGTCTTTCCGTGACTTCCGGTATTGGAAAAACGAAGATCCTAGGTGGGAGGAACATCACCAAAGAAGTTAAATTCAAAAACAAGGGCATGGTGGAAATATTGGCGGCGCTCTCGAAGTTATTCGCTGTGCGTTATGGAGAATTAACAGCACCAGAATCCCCCAGTGACGACCCTGAAGACCATGCAATCTGGGAAACACTGATGGCTAGGTCAATCGAGGAGCGTAGATCACGACTGGAAAGAGATGGGGGTTTCACAGAACGCCTTGAGTTGGCCCTCGCAGCAGGCGGATGGGAACCACATCATGCACCTGTTATGCACAACCTTGCTCCCTGAGAGGAAACCCCCGGGCCCCACAAGAAGATGATCTCAGGGATGATATTCCAGGGCCAGCCGAAAACAGTTCACCACAGCGACATGGAACCACAGGTGGTGCCGGTGACAGGTGATGATGCGACGAGTGAGGGGATGAATGAGAGGAGAACAAGCGAGACCGCTGAGGCGATAAGTAGCGGCGGTTCTGACGGCTCCCGTCCACTTCAGCGTCGGCGACTTCGTTGACTCAAGTGGGATGAGGGTAGTGGTCGGGGTTACTGCTGATTCTTTTGTTATTCAAATCTGGCATGACCCATCATGCATTCTAAATATATAGGCTTCACCAACTAGTGGTACATCGTCCGCGAACCAGTGATTGTCTTCGGCTCTGGTTATTTTATGACTGCCAGGTTGAGCGGGCATTTGAGCCTCTGTCAGGCAATGTTCAAGTTTTCCCCAAAAAATTCGGCTGTCTGGCATCGAATCTCGCTGGCAGGCGTGGCCTCAATTCTGCCCTAAAGTAGTCGGGCTGCCTAGTGAATTATAGATAGGAACGACTATTGTCTCCCGCCTGTAGTCTGACCACGGGAGACTACCAGCGGCCTCGCGGATTGGCCTAATTTGTTAGAGACGCGTATTTGGTTATGTATCAAATAGAGCCGCAGAATTTGGTGACAAATTCTTACACTCTGTTGGGAGCCACTACCATGATCTCGTATCTAACATCGAATTTTGAAGCCTGAAGTTCCTGAGGCCTGAGGCCCAGCTAGGAGTTGTTTGTGATAGGCGAACGTGCGCTGCCAAAACGTTTACCCCTCAACATTGAAACCCTGGTAAATCCACTGACGTAAAAACGCCAACTTCCCATCAACCAACTAGCTTTTCTGGACGCTGGTTTTCAAAGATGTTGCACATCCTAGATCGGGTAAGTCCTTATGGAGTGGCAGGATTTGATCATGGCACCTGTTGTCCATCGTTCCTTCAAAATGGTTCTGCTGATAACGCCGCATTGCATACCCACCCCCGCATAAGGATTTTACCATGCCCAATCAGCCTCCCACCTTTACGGCCGCCATCATCATAGAATCTCATCCAACTTCGGGTGTTGGGGTTCATTTAGGTATCATGAAACTCGAGATGCTTTCAGTCTGCGATCATTGGTCCTGGGTATCCTGTTTCGAATACTTTGGGGTCTATCACAATCAATGTTTCGGGTAACGTATATTCATATATAGCGTGGGCTATTGTCACTGTCAGCGCATTCGATCCACCAAACGCTATCATGGCTTTCACAACCACTGACGCAACCTTCCTTGGGATTATTCTTGAGGGCATATGCTACGGTAATGAAGTCGAACTCCTACTTGATGTCTCTGACCTATGTCTTTTATTATAGGAGGGCTTGCCGCATTATTCGCTATATATATGTTCATCCAACAGCAACGTCGAAAAATGAAAATCATCGGCGGTCCGATGATTCCGGCCGTCCCTCTGTTATTCATCCTCTGTACTTTATATGCCGCGATCGATATTCCGAAAACATATTTTAAACTTGTATCTTTTCTATTATTTCCCCGTTAATATTCTTCTAATCGTGCGTCTACTAACCATAGCTATCGGATACGGCGCCCCCGAACCCCCTTGAGCGAAAGAATTTGGATTTGACGACAAGCGCTGTTTTCTCGATTGTTGACTTCCTCGCACAGGCTATCCTGGTACGACCAATCTTCTCATTCACTGAAATCCGAACCCATTATTACCTCGGCTGCTAGATTTACCACTGCTGGATCGTCTGGAGGAAGAACCTCCTGGTCGTGTTCGTTCCTGGATTTCTTGCGTTGGCGGCGCTAGGTAAGGATTTGGCGGTCCTGTTCATACATATTTAATGATAACTATGGATCATCCAGGCGGAGAGTTCGCTTTGGTTGGCCTCCTTGGTACGGTCGGACCAGATGGAGCCAACAGCATTCTCGGCCGCTTTCTTCCAACCGGAATCACAGCCTTCTCCTTCTCCCTAGCTGTTAACGCCCTGACAAGTTGCTTGATTCTCAATCGAATGTGGGTCGCGCAAGAACGAGCCCCCAGCCCAACCATTCAGTTAATCGCCTCCATTACCATGGAGTCAGGAATAATCATCGTTTTTACCCAGCTTATTTGGGTGGTCCTTTTCTCTCTCCAACACCCAGCATTTGCCCTTGTCGAGGGCCCAATCATTCAGATCTATGTAAGGGGTCATATTTGACTGCGTAACAGAACGTTTGAATAATTTGGTTGACCTAGGGCATCACTCCTACGCTCCTTATCATTCGCACGACATCAGTGGTTGTATACGGGAATTCCAATGAATTCGAATTGGAGTCGATCACTCGTGTAGCTGCAAGCGTCACACAAGCGGAAGATATGCATCGTGAATTGGATAAAGTGTCTGAAAAGAGTGTAGGAGCATAGCGCGAATATCTAAATCTTGGTATATACACATGTCAACAACTATTCATTCCCTCGGGCGGGTGAGCTATATCGCGTCTCGAATCTTATCTATTTAGAAATAGATCCTACTTATTTCAACCATAAAGCCGCAGATTCACACCGGGAGATTATCAATAGAGTAGAGCTGGCCACGGGTGGCTTCTGACTTCTGATCCACTGATAGGGCGTCCTCTGCGTGTCGTGCGTTCCTAGAATTTGTTCAAACCCATGCCGTGGCCCAGGCAGCTGGAGCCGTGGCGTTTGATGTCGTTTGACGTTACAATCATTAACTTGGTTATGGTCAATCTCGAGACATCCTAATTTTAAGCTTGATGGAAGAATCACCCGACCACGGTGGGATCAATAAGAGCAACTCGGCGGAGTGGGGTAAGTATTGATCATCCAGCATCCAGGCACTGAACCCACAGCTATATTCTTGTGGTACACGGCTATTCGAGGACTAAATCAATATCTTTGCAATTCCACACGATTAACAAGGGCTTCTATGGCCCACTCAGTAGTAGGAGGTACTAGTACAGCGAAGCATGCCCCTGCGATTTCGGACCACAGATGAGACCCAAAGGCGCTTACAGTAAAATCGGAGTCTGGCATCACAATTGTTGGAGTTTCTCCTGTAGGCGACAAGCCCATCGCGGGTAGTGGTGTCCGCGAACCGCAGGACGTTGGCACTTAGGACCCAGCCGGGCGAAACCGCGCACGGGAGCTAGCGATGATTTCTATGTTTAACCATCTTCAAGAGGGTATCAGTCCAGATGAGCCGTACAGCTATTGCTATGGGAGGATGTAATTTCTTTTGATGGTCAACGTTGAGGGGAAATACCCTATAAACACGACACCTAACCTTATCAAATTCGCGAATAGTGTGCAGTGAGCAAAGGATATACGAACTGAAGAGGGGTGTGAGAGTCAGAACAATTCAGAGAGGTGATTCGCGCTGCGCGTACCCATGATTATCACAGGGAGTCGCGTGCCTAATCGAACCGGAACCACAAATTGACTGGCCGGGATCTTTCCCATCATCGCGAATCAAAGAAGTTGTCCAACCTTGAATAGCGGAATTTTCGTTGATTCAGCATGCGAATGATACGGATACCACGGTGGTTCGGATAAATAGACATAAACTCCTACCAATGAACTCGTCCAATGACATGGGAGTTGCTATTCGTTAGTTATATCGTGAGCCCATTTCTGTGAAAGGGTCTTGGAAATCTGGGCTATAAAACAACTTCACATCGCTCCTCTTATTCAATCTCCGTATCGGTAGTGCAAAGATGCGTTCTTACTCTTACCAGCATTGGGTCACTCGTCTACTTCTAGCTTGCATCCTATTCGCAGTATGCGACACTCCTAATGCGTGGCCGACTAGGACTCGTCGCCAGTTGGCATGTGGTATGTCGACGCTATCCGCATCTACCGCATCCGTTTCCGCCATTTATTCAGATACTAATGCCTCGTGTAGCACCAGAGCACAGTTTTAATGGATATCCGTGGAAGGAGCCTGAGCCGGATAGGAACGACATCTTGCGGGTGCGTGTTACCGTCTGTGCTAGTCAAGTGCTTAGCTGGTAGCTCACTTCACATTTGACCAGAAATAAATAGAAACGAAGGGGATAGGGGAATCGAAGCAGTGGACTTGGCCGTCAGCGTTGTAACATACACGTCCACTCTGCCTAAAGGCTATTTGTCCGTTCAGCTTGCCAAAACTTTGTGATAGAGACCACAGTGATACAAAACCAGTTTGTCCTCTACTCTAGTAATAGGCAGTCCCGGATGTCGGGTCCTACAGAGCCCGGAACGCCTGAGTCCTCCTCTAAACAATTTACTCCAAACTTGAAGCCTGAGATTGTTGGACCATGAAGGGCCGGCACCAATCTCCTGACAAGTATCACCACGCAGCTTCTCTTGTCGTGGATCAACTTACCTTAGCCATGGCCCTGATGCGACTCTAACACCACCACAAGCAGCCAACTGGACAATAAGTCACTCCCGTAGATATTGCAGCGGTGTAGCAATAAGGCGTCGGGGATGGTGCATTGCGACTGAGGCCTTTGATGTTGCGTTTGCGGGAAGGTGAGAAGAAATTTACATACACAAGAGGGAATGTACAATGTCGTGGCCGAGTGATCCGGGCGGATTGGGAGATGGGCCAAGGCGGCTTCTGCCGTTGTTTGGCACTGGCGTGTTTGCTTATGAGCCACAAGCCAAAGCAATCTCAAAGAGGGGCCTGCCGCCTGAGCGGCGAGCGGCGAGCGAGGCCACGGGAATCGGCCTTTCATCAGAATCCATCTACATGGGCGTGTAAGTATGTGGCTATGTAGTACAAATTCCCACAATTTCGCGGCCTCAGCACAAACCTCTACCAGGATGATTTCAATGGTGTGTCAATATTTTTTTATCAGCCTGTGGTTGCGCAACTTGTGCTTAGAAATGTTCGCTCAATGCAGATTCACCATCGCCGTCCAATGCCTGGTGTGCTAGTTTGACTGGATCCTGATCGGTCATAATCGTCGCATGATGAGCACGGACATCCTGGGCCCCCAAGATTGATCATTGATCTCATACAGGAAACGATTATTACTCCCTCTCCTCGCGGATGACTAAGTATGCGGCAGCGGAACAGCGTTACCTAATAACGATGCAACAATTTAAGTATTTGCCACCTGATTGGGGAAAGAGCTGGAGTAACGGGCGAGTTTAGGATCAAGTTCTGGCGCTGATTTAAGCTTAGGAAAATCTCACAATACACTAACCTCTAAAGTTGGTGCGAGTATTCTACTAATTAGGGTTCCTGTTTTCCAGGGTGTGTCTACCGTGGCCCTGTTCTCGCTGCTCCTTCAACAGACTCCGCATCTAAAGGTAAGGTACTCCAATGGTAGCAGCGGTCCATTTTTCGAATCCCAGGTGTGGCATAAATATAATACTAGATTCCCAGCCATGATACGACATCACGCGCTTTCTCAAAGTGGATCATCATTTGGGTGCTTAGTCAACATTGCGGAACATTGACCTTGTGTCATTGGCATTGGTTCTATGATCATTTTCGTCAGCCCGCTGGCCTCAAGCACCCCACTTGGGTCATGAAACAATCATTGTCCTACTCCATGTGAGAGCTGGAATTTTCGGAGACCGTAGACCCCATACTGACCAGCTTATGCCTTTCATCCACATCCTTGGTTTATCAGCCACAGGTGGGCAGATATCAAACCTCCGGTCTGAGATGGCTGATTTTCAAGCGCCCTAATAAGGATATCACCTATGCCGAGCGATCAATGATCCCATCTGATCTGATGAAGTTAAGACTGACAGTTCATCATCCCGCTCGAGAAGAATAGTTCCAAGGCCCCTGGGGCTTGCTTCACCCCCAATATGCGCCGCTGCCGACTCTGGGACTTTCAATGGTGTTGGTCGTTTTTCAGGTGGCCCCGCCACCCCATTTTTCGTTCAAAGCATACAAGCAGGAAAGCGCTACCGTTTTCGCATTATTAACATGTCCGCCTTCAGCCCATTTACCTTGTGTCCATTGACAAGCATAACCTTAGTAAGCCGAGTCACCAGGGGGGTTTGGCCATGACCATCGTCGGATCAGTGGGAGGAGTTTGGCTCGATGAGATTGTCGTTAATCATCTAATATCCAGGTACTGAACCTACAGTTCTATTCTTGGAATACAGTGACCGGTTGTTCGAAGATCGAATCAATGTCTTTGTAATTCCCCACGACTGACATGGGCTTCTCCGTACTCTGACGCTCCACTCAGTGCTATGAATGCATGCCCCATGATTGATTGATCAGACAGATATGCTGAACTTTTCAAACTATCAACGGAGTGCAGTACCATAGATGAGGTGCGAGGCCACTTACAGTGAAATCGGGGTCGTCCACAAGGGGGATCGATCTCCATACGTCGACATTCTGGACCACAAATTCTCGGATTTTTACCCAGTCACGACATCGATGGGCTCGGTAGGTTTTGTTAGGGCGAATTTCATCATCTAGAGGTATCAAGGTCAAGTCTCCACTACATAGGATACCCTGGCGTAAGAACTGAAAGCAATGATTTGAATGGCTGAGATCGTGTCGGAGTTTTTTCCTGTCCGTAACAAGCCCGTCGCGAGCAATTGTGTACGCGAACCGCAAAGCGTTAACGCAATGAAGCTGGTGGTATAGTGATGTCCCAAGGGGCCGCCCTTTAGGGCCCAGCCGGACGAAACCACGCACGGGAGCCAGCGATGACCTCCATGCTTTATCATCCACGAGAGGGTATCGATCCAGGGTAGGTCGTATGACCATCGCTGCGGGAGGATAATCCCCCGGCAGTTGATTTGGAATGTCATTGGCGACGTAGCCTATAATTTTTTGATGGTCAGCATCAGGGAGAAGTACCACATCACTCCAACTGACTATGAACACTACTCTCGGCCTTATCAAATTCGTGAATGGCGCGTAGTGAGCGGAGGGCAATATGTGAATTGAAGAGAAGTGTGAGAAACAGAATCAGAGCAATTTGGAGAAGAGGGCGAGTCACGCTACGCGTATCCATTATCGCAGGGATTTGCATATTCAGCTTGGGATCGTGGGGCACTCCTTTAAGTGCTGCAAAATATCCTAGGAAACACTAATCGAGCCAGAACCACAAATTGATATATTTCCCATCATCACGAATCAGAGGAGTTCTCCAAGAGTGTCAACTCCTTGAATAGCAAGATTTTCGTTGATCCAGCATATGAATGGTACGAATATCATGGTAATTCGAATAAATAGATATAAACACCTGCCCAATGAACTTATCCTTCGCCGATTATATCGTGGGCTCACTTCCGCAAAAGGGCCCTGGGAATCTGGGGTATAATGCGGTTTCTGTGACTATCCCTGCCAGATTGCTGCACAAGACGGTGTAAGTAGATCCATTGGAGAGAGGAGAAGGAATGCCCTGATCTTCAGCAACTATGAGAAGTGTCAAACAGTGACTAGGTGCTATGGTGTAGAATTATTAGGGCGTCGAAGTATCAAATCACTTCCAGGCCAGCCCGGCGAAAGCTGCAGAAAGAATTGGACTCGGCTCTCGGCAATCTCCGCAAATTTAGCGAGTCTAAAAATCATAGCGGGAGATATTGCGCATTCGAAACATTATCACTATTGGAATATCAACGTCCCGCGAGGTTCGAAACCTTTCAAACCTCCTCAATTCTAGCCTTCCGGTACAGCGGCTCGAGTCCTCTACCGAACATCCAACGACTCTAGCATATTTGGGGGGCGAAACACCCATTTGAGGCACTTCCGCGCTTCGTTCGCTCATCGGTAGCATGGTTCATTCCTGCAGTTTTTATTGGGCTGGCTACTATTGGCAGCGTGTAGTACTACTGATGTGTGACCTGTTCCCCGCTGGACGGTATAACTTGCGAATCCGTGATCACTCGAGGTACAGCACAGTTCCATCAAATCCCGACTCACTAAGCCGGGTCTATTAAGATGCCAGAACGAAATGTCATTTCGCATACGTACCAGCGCCACTTACTACCAAGTGCTCAGGAGATTTATAGCATTCCATAACTTCACATAGATATTATATTTACTTGATCCTAACCATTTACATTTGAACTAGTAGCTATCTTCGCCACATACACGCTAAATCCTAAGGGATGCAAATATCATTCAAACCAGAGACCTTCAAACAGACTTTTCAGCTGCCCTTTCACTATCCGAAGCGTCGACATCTTCGAGTTCAATATTGACCCGCCGTGTATGGGTCCCTGATGTACTCATGCCAGTGCCAGTAGTTTGGGTGGTGGCCCTCTCCGAATTGGCGAATTTTAGTGAGCTCGCTTTTCCTGTAGTTTTATCGTAAGCGGCGCCCATCACGACCCGGATATTTAGAAGTGTTGGAGTAATTCCCTGTGTATCCGGGATTAGAATCTCGTTTATCCGTATGGTTCAACAGGAAGCCACGTACATAAATCTGAGTGATTGGGCCAGCGACGAAGTCGTATGACGGATGCCCGAGGGCGAATAAAATAACGTAAATGAGTTGGGACACAAATAAGAGGAGCCCAGATTCAATCAGCATTGCGGTAACGACGCGGAAAGAGCGATGCGAGTCGGGGCCCAAGACAGGGCGCACTTCCCGTGAGATTAAGAGGATCTTGCTCACGATCAGCGATGTAGTAAGAGTGTTGGCGCCAAGCGATATAGAGAACGCCGAGATTCCAGTTGGATTAATACGAGCACCGAGCTTGGCTGCATTCCCGTTGCCCAAGACGAGACTATCAACAAGACCAACAAGCGCAAGTTCTCCACCTGAAATACGGGGTTGTAAGTGATTGGGTCGAATTCTTAAACCCTCATCTAATTTACCAAGTGAAGCGAGCGCAAGGAATCCAGGGAAGGCAACAACCACCCATCTCTTATCCCAGATGATCCAACAGCGGTAGAGCTACCATTGTCTGGTGAGTAACGGCTACGGACAAGGAGCACGTGGGGCTCACCAGAATCATTTGGGACAGGAAGTCAATCAGGGAGAATACTACACTGGAGCCCAAACCAATTTTAAAATCTAGAATATCGTTTTCTGCATCCGCCACCTAGATGATAGATTGAGTAAAATCGAGATTCCTGGACGAGGATGAAACATACATTTTCGAAATAATCCGCAGGAATGTCAAGACAATAAACAAAGTGCAGAGGATAAACAGTAGTATCTGGGCCACGGTTAGCGGTCCCTCGACCACACGGCCCTTACGACCCCGAAGGACTAGATATAGGATAAAGAGAACCATGTATGCACCTAGAGGGAACCTCAGTATTACTCCATATTACTATTGAAATTATTACCATAGAAGATGCCTTCAACGATGGTCCCTAGGGTAGTCGCGTCTGGGTCGGTGAAAGCCATCTCAGCAGTGGGTGAAGACTCCGACTAACGACGAGTTGGCGCCCTAAAATACGAACCACAAGGCTTCTTGAACACACAGGGGTGGGAGGGCGTACATTCTCAGTGCCTCCGAATCGCAGCTTCAAGTGAAAGATTGGATCACAAGCCATCTGTGTCAGCTTGGCTTGGATGAATGCGTATGTCCCATTCTGGGGAAATCTTTCCCTGTGGAACCTCGGTGGCTCAGTGCTTGAATTAGGTATTGAAAAATCGATTGCAAGAGACTGGATTTGGCGGGACCCAAGTCACTTGAAGTACCTGACATTGACCATCGAATGTTGAAGCAGTAACTGTATACGGGTCTATTTGGAATGCAAATCAGCTGAACAGAGGAAAATACGCGGCAAACAAAGACAACCTGTGAACATGATTCTCAAATTGTGCCAGCCGCTCCGAATAATACTTTCTTCATCAACTCACACCCGACTCCGAGCCTCACGAACTTCACGGGCAATAGTAAGTGATATGTTTCAATAAATGGACAGCCCCACAGGAACAGGTAGAGAATTTACACGACGATCCCACATTGTCGCTTCAGAAGTCCAACGCCGCAGATCTTCGGGGCCATTTATGGATCGGATCACACCAGTGAGAGATGTGGAACGCTACAGTCATCTGAAAATCTCTCTTTCAGCTTCAGTTTTCCGCGATAAGTGGGTCCCGACGGTGTCTGGGAATATATCACCTGATAGCGCTGGTCCTACGCCGTGGACATACATAACCGCTGTAATCCCGTGGCCAAATTTACACTGTGGAAGCACCAATCGCCCCCACGATTGTCGTATACCGAAACATAATCAATCCTGTAATGCTCACAATCACCAGGCCCCGAACTCACGTCAATCCGTTTCTCCTCATCATCCTTTCGCAAGTAGATCGGACGCAGGAGGTCATGTAAATCACTGAATTTTTGCAGAAGCATCCTCGGCACGGTCTGTCTATTTTTGCCACCAAACGGCAGAGTCATCAGCTGCGTCGGGATTTGCATAGAACGAGTTCTGATCCTCTGCCCACAAAAGGTGTTAGATATCTCACAGGCTCGCGATCCCATAGACAGCTTTAATCAGATCTTCCGCCAGGACTTGTGACTGGCAGGTGATCAATGATCGCGTATGATGGTTGATTTTCCCTTATCATCGGGGCTTTAGTATTGCGGCATCCTTGACTAATCCCCTGATGCTACTCCCAGCATCATTTGGCACCCCCGTAGGTGGGCGTGGTGGCCCTAGTTTATCGTACCCTCCACATTTGCGTGCGCCACGACATAATTAGGAGAAAGGTGTGCAGACTATCATTAAGCTGATACGTACTACCAAAATGGCTGGGATGGAGTCTACTAGCCCGTCTCTAAGCATTCAAACGTTCAAGCTACACCCGATTCCCCACGCAAATCCCAAAAACACTCAAGATATGCCATGTCCCAGCACTACAGATTAATCCTGAACCCACGGCGCCAACATCAATTCCACCCCGGACAACTTAAACGGTGATATGTAGCACACATATTGGACCCGTAAGGTTTGCAACGAATTTAGGCTAGTCTGAGCTCGGAATTCAATTATCTGAATCAGTACCCTCCCCCTACAACTTAATCAGTACGCTGAATTTTCAGGTGAGCCTAGGATGAGAGAACCTACCCGGCTTCTCTTTAATCCAACGAAGGGGTCAGGGCGAGGAAGATCGGAGATGTCCTTCTGTTGGCAGGTTGCCATAGCCTCTGTTACACGTCTCGAATAGTAGCTGTTTGCTGCAGCGACCAGGAGGTTCAGGAAAAGCAAGAGAGTTATGAGCTGGAGGATGGGCCTCTCCCATCTAGACGATGGCAGTTTGGTGGGGTAGCTAAGTCCCTCCTTGATACCTTCTTGTTCGAGGAGAGCGTCCTCTTCGTGAAACGCCATTGTTAGTAGACGATCAGCTGTTAGTGAGAAATAGGTATTAGATATATATATTCAACCTGTCGCTAGCTGAGGAACAGACACCGGAGGTTGGGATAGGCTACCGCTTCCAAGTCAGACTGTCCAGCATCAGGTGTTGTGAAATTTCCTCAGGCCAGACTTCGGAACCTATCTCCAACGATCGGACCAAAAGCTTTGTTACGGCACATTATCTATGATAGGTACTGAGAAATATGAGCGGCGATTCTCATCATCAACTTCAATCGAGTGCGGTTGATTGTTCGAACTATCAGACGAGTGGCCCTTCAGATGGGGCCTGACTCGTCCTTTAGGCTTTCCCCCTTCATCGGAGTCCGTCGCAGGAGAACATTGCGCCATTCCTGAGTACTGGATTCTCAATATTCTCGGCTGCGAATTCCCAGACTCTCGTCCAATCACGACATAGATGGGCTCTGTGGGTTTCATTGGGATAGCCGAGGTCGCCCAAAGGTATCGACGCCAGCCCCCATTGAAAAGTCCTAGTATAAGGACTGAAAGCAGTTACTCATTCGAAGGTAGATACAGTCCTCTAGCACTAGCCTTGGGTTCGAACGAGATGCAGGAATAGAGCGTAAAGCGATCTAATTGAGATAGGGAGGATACAAATGCATAGATGAGTAGTTGACTGCCCTTAACTGTAGGAACATGTAGGGCGTTTATACTAAAAATATTGTCCAAGAGGTGGCTACGAATGGAGTTTTGAATGGGCATGAGGGAAATAAATACAGTGTTGAGATCGATGTTGAACACTTGAACTCGTTCTTTCAGAGTCGTGGCATGTTGTAACGAGCTCGGAGGGTCATACACTACCGGTGTGCGGACTCCGAGTCCAAGTGATGTGGAAAGGATATGCTATTTAAACCAGTGCACGATTCACATATCTGAGCAATGAAGGATGAAATCAGGTATCTAATTTATCGAGGATCCCGGAACCTACGTGGAACATCATTGGTTCATCTCTACTGTACGTCGCACGTTAACCCAGTCCCGACAACGATGGACCGCCTCCGTTCCGACTGTAGATGCGGTTCCATTCCCCTCCACAAAGATGACTTTCGCGGGGTCGAGGGTTATGTCAGCGGCGCAAAGGACGCTTTGCCTAAGGGTATCGAAGCAGCTCTCCGCCTCGGGTATATTAGGTAACTCCATTGGAGATGGACGTGCATGGTTGGCAAGGTATGCGACGCGGATCGAGTTGAGGCAGCGAAGTTGCTGATACATCGCAACGTCAAACAATCGGCCGTCTGGTCCTAATTGAACTCTGCCATCCCCAGGAACTAGTGTGCTCCAGGCCCAGTCATTTGTAATGGCATAGCCATTGTTGCTGAAGCGAAGAGCGACGTCCTTGTCGTCTTGTAATGGTAGCTCTGCGGGGAAATCTTCCCCAACTGTTGTAGATGATCAACAATAGGGTATTCCTTAAATTATATACTTACTATAGGAGTAGTGCTTCTGGCGTACGATTGCCAGCGGGTACAACTGAAACATTTGCAATAGAGACATTAGCAGCAGTACACCAGCGCTGACTATCATGCCATGATGTTGATACGGTTGGGTGGTCATCGGAGAGGCTAGTCAGATCAGCCGCCACAGGACATTAACGAGATACATCAGGAACGGCTGGTAACATAACTCACCGTGTAATGAATGTCTTTGGAACTGGCCGCCATCCATGCTGAAACTTCTAGCAGATTTATCCAGCGGAACGATATTGTTTCGTGTTTGGAATCGTTTGGTGATGATCACATAGAGAACTAGAAAGGGCTTTGATGTGTCATGATTGATGAAAACGGAGGCACCATGAGAGCAGGGAAATCGTGGATTGGTAGTGAATAGCTCCCACGCTGGATGAGGGAGCTTTTTTCTCATGATCCGATCCTATGAGCATGGGGGATTACTAACAAGGTAGAGGTAGTTGCGGTAGATGGTATACCAGACAATTGGAGAGAACAGCGTAGACATCTATAGATGCGCCAACCGCCATCCATATTAAAGTAGCCTACCGCTGGCGCCTGTAGGTCCCACTAGAGGTCAGTATTATGGATCAGAAACTTCGTTCCGTACGTTGTGCGCAACCCTCATCGAAGGAGAGCTCAGAGCCTTTCATGTGTCTGAATAATAAGCATAGGGAGTGCCTGCCTGGATGAAACTCTACGCCGGCGAGCCGTCTAGTTTGCGATTAATATGGTTTCAGGCGATGTTCCCGCTTGTTGATGACCAGCATTCAGGAATGCATGATTCGCATGCCAAGCAAAACCCAGTCGTCGCTCTGCTTGCCGTAAAACATGGAAGCCGCGAGTTAAACAAAAACATTGTCTGTTGTGAGGGGCCCGTTGGCCTAGTCTGGGATGAGCAATGATCAGGTTGGGATGCGGTGGACGGTTCATTCATGTAAAATCTGTAGCTTTAGTCATCCGGGGACCCGGACCGGATATGCTGAAGCACGGGTGTATGTGAGCGACAAGTTGGCTCGTTCACTGTAATTTTGCCATACTAAGTACCTGTTTCTATCCTCAATCTCAAGTAACATTTGGCATCAGCTCCCAGGAAGGGTAAAGTACATATCACTGGCAGGAGGAGGAATTTTATTTACGTGTAGCCTCAAGTATTTGAGCACAAGTATTTAGTTGGTAGTGGCGGTGGTAAAAGCAGTATTAGCAAACCCAATCTGCTCGTTAGAAGTATCAAAGGCGACATAAAACCGCTCAAGGAAGGCAAGACCATTGATGAAATCGAGGCCCTCGCCACTGGGGGTGCCAAGATCTCCAATAATCAAGTAAATATTGCCCGCTGTGCCACCAATATCAGCGTTGAGCGAGCGCGGCCATATTTGGGCATTTGCTGTGAACTCGAGCACTGACTAAACAGAACGCGCATTGACAATCAGTTAACCGCCATATAATCTGTTTTCCAACCCACGCAATCCATGGTGAAGAATAAACTCTGCAGGTTCGCAAATTGGGCCGAAGTGATTCGAAGTAAACCAGTATTGGCATCTAGGACAGCTCCAGTCGCGGCACGGTAGCGGTTAAAAGCATCAGTGGCAATTAAAACCAGGGTGGTGCCTGTGGCAGAAATGCTTAAGCCCATACTATTAAAACGATGGTGCGTTTGGCCCACCTGTATCAACGATACCCGCAGTGCGGCCCAGGATATTTGTGGAAGCGCCATATGTGATCTCTTGGTCGATACCCCAGAATTCGGAGGCGGGAGAGGTAGTTGTGAGGAACCTGGTAATCCACCGTATGAAATAAAACGAATCAAATCCGAATGACACCGTACTGGAAGGACACTGTGCCAATGAGCCTGCTGCTGTCACCTCCACCTAGATCATCGCGTTGAGGGTCGACGGATTAAGGCGGAGGACGTGACACAAATTCGCACATACCCCAGGTTATTTCGCCATTCAGCACTTCATCGGTCGTAGTAGGTTCGAAGGATACACTAATCAGGTTTGTGCCAATTATTCCTCGGTCGAAAAGGTTGTCCATGACAGTCGGGATGAGGCTGTTAGTAGCCGGTGATAACGTGTCTATGTGGATAAGTTCGTAGTTTAATGCTGTGCAGAATAATTCAATATCACATACCAAGTGTGAGGTCAACCGGGCCAAGTCTACCACCAAACCTGGCTATCAGCAAAATGCATAAATATAAGCTTGCAGGTTCTAACCCTAGAATGCCATCCGTTCCGTCGAACCCAGAGGACTGCCAGCAAAATAAATTAACAAATTTGGCGGTAAAAATAAACAGCTGATCATTCACTGTAGATGCCACTCCGATGGATTGGCCAGGGATAACCAACCCAGGTGCAATGGTAACAGTGTCGGTAAATTCGGTACCTTCAGTTAAACTCTAACGGCTTTCCCGACACAAGGAGTTATTGATTCTTACCAGAAAATGAGCCGAATCCATAAGTGACTGACTAGACGTTAAACCTCGATTACTTTCGTTCGGGGCTTAAGTGAGCAAAAAGGACTAACCACCCGATTAGATGTTTGTACGCTCGTTGATGTCCGTACATAGGCCCTGCCTGCTCCAACCCATGTGTTGGAGCTAAAATTCCATGTCAACCAGTGCTTTCCGTACCGAAGATTCGTATCACCTTCCCGTGTCGATTAACAGCGAATCTAGTTAATTATATGAATAAGACGAAATTATTAGTAGCATCCAATATACTACACGTTGTTGCAGGGGAACCCACACCAATAGATGCGAAATACGAAACAGCCTGGTTATCAACTGGCTCATTGACTACGACGTCCACGCTCAAGCTCGAATTCCCCGGTTAATTTTATCCTCCGCACGGGCGCGGAGGCCCCTGGCTCTAGCTTGATCATGACGCAACAAATTGTGTACGCTTGTGAGATTGAGACGCCTGGAAAGTGGAAGAGTAACCAGGGAATCGCGGATCGCGATGGGGTTAGCGAAGACAACGTGGGTGAAGAGCTGGAGCGTAGCCAGCAACTGAAGGAAAGAACAAACATTGGGTTTTAATCACTATAATGTTCAACACCTCACTTTATAGCACCCACTTGCCAGGGCCTCGTTTTTCGAAAAATACAAATATAAAATATATGAAAAATAGCGTCAACAACTTCTCCCATGATCAAGACAGTTCACCAGTGCGTGATGGGGACGGGGCGAAGAGATCGGAGAAGGGTGCAGGACCAAGCTGGTGGTCTAGCTGAAGGAAGGTATATCCTCCGTCCAGTTTTACACGAAGTGGAGCTCCTGCTCGAGAAGCCAGTGTAGATCAGAAGATACCGCAGACAGTGACAGTGAGAAGGAGAAATCCGAGATATTAGACGTTGAGTGCACTTGGAAGGAACATATCTCCCACTGTGTAGGTCGCAAGGACGTCGACAAGATGCGGCTTACTCATTTGTTACCCATGCAAGTTGGCGACCGAGGGCTTTGCGCGTTACCCTGGTCTGGTGCCCGTGAGTTATCTCAGGAGGTCCAGAGATAGCGGTGAGAGGCTTCTATAAAACAAGATGGGACCTTGCAAAGTTCAAGCTCAAGCCGGGTCCGGAAACTGAACCCGATCTATTATGTAATATGTTGTCTTTATCGCAGATCAAAAAGATCCCATCAAAAGAAAACATACACTCTAAAACACACTGGCGTAATGATTGGATGTACCATCTTCGGATATCATTAACCGGGATGACCACATAAGGATGATCACTGTAGCCGGGCATTGGGTCAATAATGTCCCACAAAAGTCTTGTTCGTACCTTGAAGTTTGCATTGCCATGGGCGACACTTCAGTAAACGCCTACCAGCATGTACATGATCAATTCCCCCCGCACTGCAGGTGGTACTACTTACAATTCCTTGTGCTCCATTTATTCAGTAGCTAACTGACACCTTGCCCTTTGCCCCTCACGAGCCCTCGATACGTTTCCAGTGCTTATCGCAGTCCATGGCGCAGTATCGACCGACGACGGCGAACTCGCCATTCTCCTTTTTCATGAAGTTGAGTAGGTCCTGGTACTTGGCTATAGAGCGGGCCGCGGTGTTGCGGCCATCACCGAATTTGAAAAAGCGGACCAAGTGTTGACCCCGATTGACCATCCTAAGCTCCTTGGCGGTCTCAGTCGAGGCATGTGCCATGAGTGCACTGTCCCATCAGAGACCTGACAGTGTGCAGGTGAGCACAGCAAAGTTGTCGGCCACGCCCCAGACCGAGGGGATAAATTTCCCCTTCTGCTCGCTTGAAGACGGTGTCCGATGCGGACTTATGGGTTTCGCGCTCCTCGAGGCGGACATGCCCTGCTACACCTGATGTTGAACGTTGAGATGGTGGTTCGTTTTAACGGTGATGTTGATTTGCATGTTATGCGCGAATCTGGGAATACATTATCTAGTAATCGATGGAATTTGACGAGGTGAGAAAAGTGTGCGTGAGTGTACAGATGTGAGATACCATGCATATAGGAATAGGAAAAAGATCTTCAAGCGAGCCCAAGGAATAGAACCCAGCCCCGTCCACTTGGATGCGGCTCCAGTCCACGAAACATGATACACTGCCCAAAATAGTCGATCCTCCTCATCTCATCTTGAATCCTATGCCCAAACCGAGCATGGAACGCAACCGAGGCCTGTTTGCGTCGCAAAGAGCTCCACATCGTCACCTCCGCCTCCGACACGTGCCGCCTAAAGTTCTCATACACCACAGCGAAAATATCCTCGCAAGTGATGCCCACGGGGCTCCGTATGGTCACTGGCCATTGGAACTTTGACAACGAATCTTCTGCACGGCACAGATATGCATCTCGGGAAGAAATGGGAATGTCGCGGGCTGCGCTTTGTCCGCAGGTGAAAGTGGAATCGCGGCCGTCGTCTGTCCATAGAGCACGCCGGTGGGAGGCTGCCCAATGTCCCAGCATAGCGGGGCGGGCCGTATTGATGTGCTGGAGGAACGGATTTAGTTGGCATTGAGATGGCGGGGGGAGCGGATCCCGCAGATTGGGTTCGATCCACCGATTGGGGCGCGGGGCAATGAGGATGCCAAACTCCCGGGAGCCAGCGTTCGGGGTGTTTAGACCCATCTCGGTCCCGGAGACTGCGTACTAGTTCTCGGAAATGGTAGGTTCGGCGTATCTGATGGGCGGGCGCTACGGCGATAATCAGTGGGTGGCACAGCGGTGAGATATGAGCAATAATTACACCAATTATTCACCGTCACGCCATTGATGTGGGCATGCATAATACCCCCAGGCTTTCCATTCGGATGGGGCACCAGGAGGTTGGGGTGGATCGCTCGGCTCGCTGGCTAATAAAAAAATAAGGGTAAGTCAGTGTGGCGCACGGCTGTGACAATGGATACCGACATTGGGACGAAAACAACTTCAACACCCGGACCAGCCATGTTCTGCGCCTCCGATGTCCACCGATAGAGCGAGTGGAGTCTTCCGGTCTGTTTGTGACTTCGGACCGAGGAGGAGACACGACTGAAAGGGATGCCGGTGCCAGAATTGGTGACGACTCTGGGCTGGCCTGCCACTGGACAGCCGTATCCACTGGTCGATATAGACCGCCATATTTTTGCCATGGGAGACGAGAATATGCCATTGCACGTAAAACGGAGTTTCTAAGGCGAAAAAGTGCCAGCCAGACAAATGTCGCAGGGAACACGAGGCCATATCCTTTTTAATGCAGGTGATTCATAGCCCCGGTACTGGTCAGGGAACACGCGAGAGCCAGCTGTGTTTTTAAGCGAGGGGCAGTGGGATCGATGGGCTTGTTCAGGTGGGCGATAAGAGACGAAATATTTGTTGCATTGGCATCAGGTAGAATGGTGGGAGCGAACAGGGTTTGGTAGTGCAGAACAATTAAATGCCGACACGTCCGGCGACTGAGCACCAATATGATTATATAAGATTGCTGATGAGCGCCCCACTGTTTTAGGCGCTCAACAATGCCACTTAATTCCGATTTCTCATGTGGTGCATCCCTCACAAGTCATAAAAAAAGTCGTATTTGGTCCGTAAATTGCATTAAAAAAATAGGAGATAAGCAGGAACCTCTTATTCAGTTTTCTTGTGGGAAAACTGATGAAATGATTCAGCGGGATGCATCAAAGGATGGAGAAAGAGGACGAAACTCACTACTGTAATAACGGTACCATCGTCCAAAGTCTCCTTTTGAGAAACAAGACTATACCTAAAGATCTTGGGTAGTATCACCCTCCAAACGGCCCAGTACAAAACACCCAGTATCAGGATAGAAATCCCAACCAGGCAATAGCTATCCACGGTACACCAATTCGTGAACACTCAGGTATAAGTTTGGAGACGTACAGGTAGTATGGCAATGGGGGTGTATCTCCGACGCCGTTTGCAGGCCGCAAGAACGGTGCAACGATCACTAGGTTTTAAATGAGTAAGTGGTGTAGTCAAAGTTGAACATATTTATATCCCATGCTTACAGAAAACCGCGGCCACCAGGAAGAATACGGCAAGCGGCCACCAAACTACCTCAATGTTAGCAGTAGTCGGCAAAGACCACCCCGGAATTTGAAGTTACCTTTGAATGGCCGCACAGCAGCGGGCTTCTTGTACCTAAGCCAGAACAGGCCCTGGTCAAATGCGTCAGCTCGCATCATCGCGAGGCTGGCAGATACGCACAAGAACAATGAACAAGTTGACAATTTGCTGGGGATACCCCTCGACGTTCAAAATGAATGGATATGCCACAGCGGGCGGGGGGGCAATGATAACGATGGCCTGAGCCGGGATTGGGATGAGACCGCCGTGTACACAATGTAAGGTTATGTTCGACTGACCGATGGAATCAGATGAGCAATTAAAGCAGGAAATGGAGATTTCCCTGTTGGCCAGTTGGATGCCCAAAATCGATTACCAAAGGGGAGGGGAATTCCCTCCTTGGCGAGTTCTATATGCGTGTCTCAAAAATGGTGATGGGACTCGAATAGCATACCTTGGTTACCTTGGAGAGGCATACGTCTGTAGGTATCAGAGTCGGGACGTATCCGGTCGAGAGATCGACTAAGGCTCACAACCGTCATACGTTCTGATGCCCACGAGTTAGAGGGGGGATTGGGACGGCTACAATTAAGCCTACTTACCCTAATTTATTCCAATAAGGCCTCGAAAATCAGAGAAACGCTGTCTTTGTAGAATAATAATGAAACCCACCCCAAAGCGCTGGGTAGAGTGAATTACAAGACCTAGGGCAGAATAAATGAACCTGACATACCTCAAGGCAACGAAAACCGAAAGTGCCCTCTGGGCCTGGGCGCCGAAAACCTTGCCGAAGAACAGCGATGCGACGGTGACACCAGAGTTGCGGATTTCTTCTTTGGAAGCAGCCCTAGGGAGGCGTAAGGAAAAAAAACCACCTCGACAAAGGGTAAGCGCATACGCAAAATAAGCGATATTTGCGAGCAGATACAGCATCGCACAGATGCCCAGACCCAAGGGACCAGCGATCTTGAGAGTCCGGACGGGGTTCTTGACATCGTTCATGACATAGTTGACGTTTGACCATCCGGAAAAGGCATTGAGGACTTTGAACATCGCTGTGGCGTACTGGTGATAAGACGTCAGGGCAACATCGCACGCCTCCGCTTGATCTCGACCTACATCATTACTGCTCTTTGAGCTCCCTTCGAAGGCATTACGAAAATTGACATGAGGATCCTGAACACGCGTTCCGCTCGCGAGCACAACCCAGCCTATCAGAGGTGAGTGGTGGGCTTGTCGTCTGGATCGTTTGGAGGATACATACCAGTGATGACAATGAATAGCAGAATGAAAATCTTGAAAAGGCTGAGAGCCTAACGGATGGTTGGAGCCGCACAGAACATAATAGTGAACCCGCGCACATTCATGGCCCAGACACCGACCTTGGGCGCAAATCCCTGTAGAAGCGTTACAAACACCATCACTATGTACAAGGGGTTAGAGTAAGCTAACGGAGGGATGTGATACTTACCACTCAGAGCGATAGCTCGTTCAGTCCACATGTTGGAGACGTACCCGGCCGCTACGATGATGCTGCAACAAGGGTAAGCTGCCATCTTCAGTCATCCCACGGTGGCCTTACTTCCTCGCAAACACCTAATACACTCAGCTAAAATGCTCGTTAATTCCAATAATCAGCACTCACGATGCATCCGGCGGCCGTGAATCCCAAAACAATGGCACTAGCAGCGAAAATGATAGTGGCGAGGTAGCGTGGCTTCTTGTAGACAGCCTCCAGATATACCTTCTCCCCTCCAGATCGGGGGAACATCGTCCCATATTCTAGCCACACGAAGAGGCCGCAGAATGAGAGCGAGAATCCGAGGACCCAGAGCAATAGAGATGCGCCGACGGAGCCGACGGAGCCCAGAATCGATGATGGAGTGGAAAATATGCCAGTTCCAATAATGCGCCCAACACTAGGAAAAATATCAGGCAATTTCACAACGTGTAAATATGAATGGAATACATCAACATCGTACAACTGAACACACCAAGATGTCGTCCCATTCCACCAGCAGCATCTTGATGAAGTCGAGGCTCAGCACCCAACGCCCAGCAGTAAGCGAAAAGACACTTGGAGCACACACCTTCTTCGAACGATAACGTCCCTGGATTCAGGGTGGGATCTTCAGCCGTTATTTCCTCCAAAGAGCAACTTGAGGAATTGACATCGACCTTCTCGTCGACCACACCCTGAGAGCCCTTTCTTCCTCCAGACCTAGTGAGAAGAGCCATGGCGGTAAGAGAGTCGGAACTGAAGAAGGAGGGCGATATGGACTGACCTTTTATGAGGTACTCCAATTAGCTCATTGCGAGCAAGTATTGCGCGACCTGGGGAAGGCGAGTATCGTATCGGGCATAGGCGGGGAAGCGAGCTAAGGCTATCAGATGTACACTTACCAATTGATGGTTGATGAGAACATGTCGGCTCTTAAGATCAATCCGTGGTCAATCTCAGCAAATTGATAAACCAAGTTCGGATTTGGTACACACCCTCCACAGGCGCTTCGCTGGGATGTGGTCGTTCCAGGGACTGAGTTCTGGGAAGTGTAGGTCGGGACGATGGTATGCGTTTAGGCCGATGCCGCTGCCGACCGGGGGGTCTCTAAAATTGTTTCGGGATGTTCTCAGCGGGGTTCCCGGTGCGTATCGCGATAATCTATTCAATCAACCAAACACGATTACGGCGGTCGCAGATTAGTTCATATCAATGTAAAGGCTGATGCGCTGATGTCTTATTCCCGCAACAATTACCTTGCCATCCTTCATGCGCGTCCAGGACCCTTCGTCCCACCTGACCGCGTCTGTAGCCAATATGTCTATTCTAGGCCCTCCACCATGCCGATACTCGAGGGCTGATGCGTTGAGCATTCTACCCACTCCACACCAGTTTTTCCATTCCACTTCCACGTTCAAATGCCTCACGAAATCCAGTAAACACTGATAGAAATCGCATTCTGACGTTCAAATATGCGATTCCTGAACTGGGGTAACGGATCTGGGTATATTGGAAGTACTCAGTCAACGAATGTAAGAGCTCCAATGAGAAAACGAACTCACTTATCATTTTTCTTCCAGTCCCATACAGTCCGAGTCTGAATGATTCCGAAAGTCGTGAAACCTGTTCAGAGTAGGCACATTGTACCTCAACCAAGCCCGGAAGCCTGCTCTTTGATGCTTTTCGTCAAAGCGTCGAGGCCTACCCTGATCCACTGTAACGGTGTGCATCAAAGCGCATAACGGGACGAGATGTCACGGTGCCATCATTGATGGCATCATGGTGTGCTTCTGTTTAGAATCAAGGCTGTCGCACACAAGGCCAAGGAAACCAGTTTTCAGCCATACAAATGAGCCATCGTCCCTAATAAATCTAACCCAGCCCAAGAATCGTTTCACTCATACTCCATGTGACCATGTCTGGTTTAGCAGTACCCGAGTACTGGCGGCCGCTGCCTATTAATAGTTGGCTACTACTTGCGGACACCTTGAGCTTCACCCCTACCCTACGGTGCCGAGTCGACTCGGACGGAACCTTCTGCAACGCCTGCCCATGTGCAAGGTGCGCAATGAGTAAGTACCCTGATATTTGCTTCGCCAACCTTATACTTACATGCAGGCATGAGTAGGAGAGGCTGATAAACACGACGTCCATAGAGAACAAAGAACAGATTCTTGGATATTAAATTAGCATACGTATGAGTAGTTTACAGTAAAAGTCCCGAAAATTACTGGAAGGGAGAGTGGGTGATTTAGATTTTATCAAAAAATCAGTCTTCAGTTGACCAGGGAAATTCGGTTGCACAAAAAATGGCAGTATTATTGGTCCATAGGGCGCATGAAAGCAGGAATAAGCAGATCCCTCTTATTCAGTTTTCTTGTGGGAAAACTGGTGGGATTCAGCAGGATTTACGAAGGAATGGGAAGGAAGGCTTACTATTGTAACAACAGTACCATCGTCCAAAGTCTCCTTTCGAGGGATGAGATTATACCCAAAGACCTTGGGTAGTATCACCCTCCAAACGGCCCAGTACAAAACACCCAATATCATGACAGAAATCCCAACCAAGCAATAGCTACCCGTGATATGTCAATTCGTTAACACCCAGGTATGACTTGAGGCACGTACAGGTAGTATGGCAATGGGGGTGTATCTCCGACGCCATTTGCAGGTCGTATGAACGGAGCAACCATCACTAATATGCTTTAGATGGGCGAACGGCGTATTTGAATATGTTATTTGCTTACAGAAAACCGCGGCCGCTAGGAAGAATACGGCAAGCGGCCACCAAACTATCTTAGCGTTAGCAGTAATTAACAAAGATGATCCCAGAATATGTTACCTTTGAATGGACGCACAGCAGCTGGCTTTGTGTACCTAAGCCAGAACAGGCCCTGGTCAAATATATAAGCCCGTATCATCGTGAAGCTGACGGGTACGTACAATAACAATGAAAAAGTTGATAATTTGTTGGGGATATCCTTCGACGTTCAAAATGAATGGATATGCTACAGCGGGCGGAGGTGCAATGATGATAATGAGCTAAATAGAGATCGGGATGAAACCGCCGTGTATACAATGCAGAGCTGTGTCCGACTGACCGATGGGATAAGATGAACAATTAAACCAGGGAGTGGAGATTTCCCTGTTGGCCAGTTGGATGCCCAAAACCGATTACCAAAGGGGAGGGGAATTCCCTCCTTGGCGAGCTCTATATCGCGTGTCTCAAAATGGTGATGGGACCTGGTATAGCATCATACCTTGGTTGACCTTGGAGGCAGAATATGTCTGCAGGTATCAGAATCGGGACATATTCAATTGAGGGACCGATTAAGACTTACAACCGTCATGACATTCTGCATGCCCACGATATTAGAGGGGGGATTGGGACAATTACAAGTGAAAAGTTCTTACCCTGATATATTCCAATAAGGCCTCCGGAATCAGAGAAACGCCTCCTGTATAGAATAATGATGAAACTTACCCCAAAGCGCTGGGTAGAATGAATTACAAGGCCTGGCGCAGAATAAATGGACCTGACATACCTCAAGGCAACGAAAACTGAAAGCGCTTTCTGGGCCTGGGCGCCAAAGACCTTGCCGAAGAACAGCGACGCGACGGTGACACCGGAGTTACGGATTTCTTCTTTGGAAGCAGCCCTAGGAGAGCGTAAGAACAAAGGATCATCTCGGGGAAGGGTGAGAGCATACGCAAAATAAGCAATATTTGCGAGCAGATACAGCATCGCACAGATGCCCAGACCCAAGGGACCAGCGATCTTGAGAGTCCGGACGGGGTTCTTGACATCATTCATGACATAGTTGACGTTTGACCATCCCGCATATGCATTGAGGACTTTGAACATTGCCGTGGCGTACTAATGATAGAGTGTCAAGCAACCATCGGGCGCTGATGGCTGGCCTTGACTCACATCATTACCGCTTTTGAGCTCCCCTCGAAGGCATTGCGGAAATTGACATGAGGATCCTGAACACGTGTCCCACCCGCGAGCACAACCCAGCCTATCGGAGATGAAAGACGGTCGTATTAGTTACCTGGATTGTCAGAAGGGAACATACCAGCGATGACAATGAATAGCAGAATGAAAATCTTGAAAAGGCTGAGAGCCTAACGAATGGTTAGAGTCGTAAGAAACATAACAGTGAAACGGTGCACATTCATGACCCAGATGCCGATCTTGGGCGTGAATCCCTGCAGGAGCGTTACAAAAACCATAACTACGACCAAAGGGTAGAGCAACCCAGTGGAGGGGTGTGATAATTACCGCCCAATGCGATACCTCGCTCAGTCCATCTGTCTGAGACCCGCCCTGCCGCTACGATCATGCTGCAACAGTGATCAGGATAAATTACCGACTTCATTATTGCATGATGGTTACTTTCTAGCAAACACCTAATACACTCAGCTACAACGTCCATTAATTCCAGTAATCAGCACTCACAATGCATCCGGCAGCCGTAAATCCCAGAATAATGGCATTGGTGGCGAAAATGACGGTACGAGATAGCGTGGTTTCTTGTAGACAGCCTCGAGATATACCTTCTCCCCTCCGGAACGGGGAAACATTGTCCCATACTCCAGCCACACAAAGAGGCCGCAGAATGAGAGCGAGAATCCGAGGACCCAGAGCAATAGGGATGCGCCGACGGAGCCGACGGAGCCCAGAATCGATGATGGAGTGGCGAAGATGCCAGTTCCAATAATGCGCCCAACACTAGGGGAATACTATCAGCAATCCCCACAACCTAAATGTAAGCATACTCGTATGAATGACATACATCAACATCGTGCAGCTGAACACGCCAAGATGGCGCCCCATGCCACCAGCAGTATCTTGACGAGGCCAAGGCTTAGTACTCAAAGCTCAGCAGTGGGCGAAAAAACCCGAAGTGCGCACCTTCCTCGAATGATAATGTTCCTGGATTCAGGGTGGGATCTATAGCCATTGTTCCCTCTATAGAGTGAACACTCGAGGAATCACCACTGGCTTTCTCGTTAACTACACCCCGGGAACCCTTTCTTCCTCCAAACATAGCAGGGAGAGGCATGATGGTAAGAAGGTCGAAGCCAAGGGAGCTGAAGGGCGCTTGATATGGACTGGCGTCTTATGAAGTGCTCCAATTAGCTCATCGGAAGCGAATATTGCGTAACTTGGGGAAGGCAAGTACCGTATCCAATATACGTAGATTCGGGGGTAAGGCTATCAGATTACTCTATAATCCATCAATTCGCAATGAGGCTAAGCGGCTGATATACATAAGTAGAGCCGACGAGATGTTCTCATCAACCATCAATTGATGGTGGGATACACGTGAATTTTTGGGAAGACGACACTATTGCGACAGTAAGCACAAGAGCAAAAGAGAAAATGGTAGAAGGAATTAGGTGTTAGACCTATAACCGACCCCTCTTGATATGGGCAAAATATCGAGGTTTTGCTCATAAGCGGAAATCTCTCTGCCATGGTTGACGTCGGGCATTCTACCCGAGCTCCACTTTTCCACTTCCAGATTTCACCCTCACCCTTTTGGGCTAGCGTATCCCTCAAACGCCCACAGAAGACCCCGTAAGCCGCACTGATAGCAATCACATTCTGGTGGGCTGGGGTAATGGATCCGGGGGTCTATCGGAAGTACTCAATCAACCAGCGCAAGGCATGGCCTTGATGAGAAAAACGAACTAACCTATCAAAATCCGAGTCTGAATGGTTTGTGAAACCCGTTCAAGACACATACACCAAGCCAGAAACCCGCTATTTGATGTTTACGCCATCAAGGTGGCACCCAATTGTGGTAACAGTGGTTATGTAAATTCTATCAAAGCGCATAATCCTGGTGGGTGACGAGATGTGTTTGTGTAATCTTCGGTGAACCGTGGTGGGAGTCGGACTCGTAACGCGTAACGCGTAACGGTGCTCCGATCCAACTGTTGAATAATGTATGCTTCTGTTTGGAGTCAAGGCTGTTGCGCGCAACCACCTTTGAACGTGAACGCAATTAATTCACTAGTAGCCCCAAATTCAATCCTGGGGTGTAAAAATTGCCATAGTAAGCCCTAATAAATATATAAAATTAGCCTAAGAATCGTTTCACTCATACTCCATATCTGGTTTAGCAGTACTCGAGTACTAGCGGCTACTACTCAGTTGGCTATCGCTTGCAGTGGCCGCCTTGAACTTCAAGTTGACTTCTACCCTACTGTGCGTCGACGGATCCTTCTGCCACGTCTGCCTATGCGCAAGGCGTGCAATGAGTAGGTATCCTGATATTTGCTTCGCCAACTTGTCAGCACATGCAAGCAAGAGTAGGAGGGGCTAATAATAAACACACCTGCGCAGATATTGACGCACTCACAAATGGTGTGTTGACCGGGCTGCCCACTCCGTATGTGATCAGGCACGCCAGGCCGACGATGGAATACAGTGCGGCGGACTCAATAGTCATTGTGATCAAGGACGTGTATGAGCTTATGTGCGCGGGCGCGAGGCTCGTCTGCACACGACGTCGGTACGCGATGAGACGGGCAAGGATAAGGGTGGTGACAACGATGTTGGAGGTGAACATGAGGGCATAGTATGCAGAACCCCAAGCAAGGGTACGTGCCCCCCGAGATACGAGGTGGGGTGTGCAAGCGTGAAGAGGAAGAGGGTTCCAGTCGCAAGGGCAGCGAAGAGCATGACGAGTGGGAGGGAAATGACCAGGTAGGCTGCATGTTGGCCGACGGAGAACCACACTACCCAGCAGCGCCAGATCTATTTAGATCGTGAGATAAAAAACAGTGTATCATCAAATTAAACGCACCATGAGAAGCTCAGTCAGGAATAGCAACCCGAGATTCGCGGCCAACCAACCATACTCACCGTCCCGCCGAGGCTCTGCTCATAATACACCCATGCGCCCCCGGGAAATTTCTGTTCTCCACAAACACCAGCTGCGTACGGTGCGCCTGCGCCACCTGCGCGACACTCGACACGAGGAACAGGAGCGTTATGTAGGCGAGCTTGAACGTGTGCGCACGTCCCGCCTTACGCTGCACCAAAGGTAGAGGGCGCAAATGACGTATAAGACTCCTTGGGCACCTTGGTGACGGGTTAGGACAGGCATGGTGAGGAGGAGTAGGCATACCATATCCAATCCCCGAGATATAGTTGGTAGCGAGAAAATACCGCTCAAGGGTGACCGCAGACGCAGGTTCTGTGACCAACGTATGGTGCCATTGCTGACTTGAGGAATTATGAATAGCGGGATATAATTGGTGGTTTATTTATACCAATAGGGTTTTATATTAACACAGCAAATAATCACCAATGATGCAAATTGTCAAAGGCTGCGTGAAATGGGGATGATGGTGAAAACAGAACCCGCAAAAGAGCTGTAAGGCACGATGATCATCATCAAACGTTATGTTATATCCTTCCTATTAGTAATTATTTGAAGCATCGATGTTGTGTAAACTGGTTGGATGCTGGCGCCGATCGCCCTGGCGAACGAGTACATTCCCGGAACGGTCGAAGGAATCAGTGGTTGGTCGTGTTTTTATTTCTATTTTGATGATGGATCGTTGGTAGGGTGAATATGATTTTCTGTTGATATGTTTGATGGGACCTGACCTGGTCATACCTATATTTTGAAATTAGCGGTACTCTGGGAGTTTTGGGTGGGTATGTTGGACAGCCTAGGCGAGCTCAATAGACCTGATAGATTTGGACTCCCGTGCGTATAGGGCATGGGCGACTCCGGGAAGCTGATAAAGAGGGTACAGCGCCACGGCGAACCAGTGAATGACGGTGTTTGGAGCCTCAGTGATAAAACCTAAGAGAAATGATGAGTTAGCAAAAAGCAAACGAATTCGATGGGACCCGACCGTGTGGAAACTTGGCAGCGCACGAATCAAATAGGATCCTTCCACCGGTGCTTTACCAGCTCTCCCTGTGCTGAGATCACGAGTACCAAGGCGCTAACAAACGTCATTCTGTACCTTGTATTGCCTAAATCTGTGATTGCTGACGCGATTCTAATACCACATCAATGCTACTGCGCTTGGGTCATAGAAATCGGGGTGGCGCAGCGTATTGTATCGTTTCACGGATGGGAAAACCTGTCAGAGGCAATTTCGAGATCATGGAGCGGATTCTGGTGCATTTTGTTTGGCACCCCGGCGTGTATTTACTCGTAAACCACAAGCCAAAACAACACCAACATTACTTGGTGAACGCCATGATACTCAATCGTTCCATTAGAACCTATCTGTACGCTGAAACTACGTTGTGCACATGCAAGCAAGTCCCTAGTCTTAGCTACTCTGTATGCTGAATTCGAAGTTAACGTTGGGGATGCACATGCAATCGCAAAATTTACGCTCGCGGGCTTATAATATGGACATCTCTTTCAGCTACTTGTTATGAATCCGTCAGACTTCCGGGACAATCATATATGTGCTCGCGCCAACGATATTAGATTTCGTATCTAAAATCAAGGGCATGAGCCGACCCGACAATGCGCCCCAGTACTAGCACCGCAGGGCGTGCTTGGCTCACGGTTACTCCATCACGCCGAGTTGTTGATACAGAACTTTGGTGATATTCTTGCCACAGCCGCGTTTGCGTTCAGCGGGGCGACTCCACATTACCCTTGGCGCGAGCTATACTTCTTCCCCCCCCCTTGGAACCCAGACCAGGACCTTCCGGTATCATAGGTATTTGCAAGATTGTTGATCAGGCGGATGCTGCTAACCTTTCAAGTGAATTGAGTGCTCAATATGCGGATGTGGTCATCACATCGCCCCGTTTCTACATACTAGCCTCGTTTGTTGAATAGAAATCAGGGGCTCCATGACCCCTTGATAATCATGATCGTCAAGATCCCCTTAGATCGCTCTACGTAAACGATGCAACCCACAGTTTTATCATCAGTATTTCTGTGACATCGCAGTGTGTAACGGTAGATCTGGCAGCTCGGTGAGCGGACCTACTTGGCTATGAGAGGCATGAAGGTAAATTATACTACGATAAGTGATCGGTGGCGCGATTCCAGTGTCTCCATTCTCGTCGAGTATCCTGAGATGTGTATCCCCCCGCCGGAGACTCTGGAACTTCCAATCCCATTGTTCATTTCTCAGGTGGCCCCGCCATCCTATTTTTCGTTCGATATGTCCAAGCGGGAAACCGTTATACCGTTTTCGCATCATCAACATGTCCGCCTTAATCGAGGCTGATGGAGTGGTAACCCTACCTGAAATAGTCGATGAAATTGGTATCTTGGCTGGCGAGCGCTATTCTGTTGTGGTGGTTAGCTAACATCGAGGGCATTTCAAGGACATGTTATCTTTCCCTTAGCCCTAGGCTAACCAACCTGTGGCAAACTGTTGGATGATGCACCCTACATCGGTGGTTGCATACTGATGGGTATCATGAGCTCCTTATGCTGGGAATTATTGAGTTCGTGCATTACGCATGGTACCGACGATGAGTGTGCAACTGTGGTTTACGAGAGCGATGCGACGTACGACTGTGCTAGATATCATGACATTATGCTATTTGCTCACTTTCTAGGTTACGGTATGCTGGAAGTGATTACGACTGGAAAGCGACACAAATCTACAGCTAATAGACCGACTTTCCGCTGGGGATGAATGGTCGTGCTGTACATGAATTCTCAAGGGACGGGCACCCTCGGTGGGACCTAAGTGATCAAAAAAGGGCATGTAGCCTCTATCCATGATATTGTGTTCGTGTATACCTCATTTATATTACAATCCTACATGATTCAACACATCATCTATCATTATTTTGATTTAGGCGCTGATTTGGTCTCAGCAGGCTGAGCATCAGCTGGCTTGGTTTCAGCTTTCTCCTTGGCAAGTAGCGAATGGCCGGTCATTTCTGAGAGAGTATTAGCGAGAAACCAAGTGTCATTTATGCCACATACCCTCGGGCTGGGGCAGCCCCTACGATCAATCTTAGCAATACGGACGCGACAGTGAATCGCAGAGTACACACCAGAAGCGCTAACACAGTCGGCGCCACATCGCACAGAGCGCCCTCCTCCTCGCCCTCGGCATCTCCAGCAAACTTGGCAGTGCCGGTCATGATGAACGGCACGGGGTTCGTCGTGTGCGCGGTGTGCGGCGCGCCCGTATCGAGGTTCTTCATTTGTTCCGCGTTCCCGTGATCGGCCGTAACGAGCAGGATGTACCCTGCCTCCTGCGCGGCGCGATATATTGTCCCCACCGCCTTGTCCGTTTCTGTGATCGCCTCCACCGCCGCGTCGTACACGCCCGTATGTCCAACCTGTGAAATGGAACAGTTAGTATGGAAGGAGACAAAGACCTGGGACGGACCATATCCGGGGGTGCGAAGTTGCACATGACAAACTCGTGCGTCTTTTGTTTGAGCACCTCGGCGACCTTGTCCGCGACGCCGTGTACGCTCATCTTGGGCTCCTTGTCATATGTCGCGACCTTGGGCGAGGGATCATGTGCCGTTCCTCATTCTCGAATTGCTTCTCCACGCCGCCGTTGAAGAAGAATGTGACGTGTGCATACTTTTCCGTCTCTATTGCACAACGTAACTGGGTTACATTAATTTCAAATGGTATAGTAAGAGGACGGACCAGCGATGTGCGCCTGCTTGACATTGTGTGTGGCGAGCCACTCCGCGAGCACGTTGGTCATAGATTGGGGTGGGAAGGCGATGGGGAAGGGGAATTCAGTGTTGTAGCGCGACATCGTGGTGATACCCTATGAATCGTGAGTCGGGAGCACAGAGGGAGAAAAGACACGCACGAGATCGGCGGGAACGTCAACCTCCATAGGCTTGTCCGGGAGCCCCATGACGGCGACGATCTCACGCATACGGTCGGAGCGGTAGTTGAAGAAAAAGAGAGTATCGCCATCTGTCCTCCATGAGTCAAGTTCCGCTAATCAATGCGAATTACCTTTGACCCGGCCATCGGGACCGTTGACGATGATGGGCTTGAGGAACTCGTCGGTGATGTCCTTCTCGTAGTTGGCCTTGATCACGTCTACGATGCCTTCATGACCCTTGCCATCCTCGCCCTCGCCCTTCACAAGCCCTTCGACAGCGATCTTAACTCGTTCCCACCGCTTATCGCGGTCCATAGCGTAGTATCGGCCAATGACGGTGGCGAGTTCGCCATATTCCTCCTTTTTCATAAAGTCAAGAAGGTCCTGACAGTACCCAGCTGCGGAGCGGGGCGCAGTGTCGCGGCCATCGCCGAGGAAGTGGACATAGGTGTGCGGTATTTCGAGCTCCTTGGCGGTCTCGAGTAGGGCGTAGAGATGGTTGATGTGTGAGTGCACTCCGCCATCAGAGACCTGTACGGATGAGCACAAGAAAAGATGGTTATCAGTTACGTACCAGGCCGAGTAGATGGAGACGCCCATTGCCCTCCTTTGCTCGCTTGAAGCTGGAGACGATGTTTGCAGACTTGTGGAATTCGCGCTTCTTGATGGAGACATCGATACGGACGATATCCTGCCACACGATCCGGCCCGCACCGATGTTGAGATGTCTACATCATTAGAAACGATGCAGAAACGAAAAACGAATTGCGTACCCGACTTCTGAGTTCCCCATGAGGCCGTCGCTGAGGCCAACTGCAGTTCCATGGGCGGCAAGAGTACGGTAGCTGTGGTCCTTGGCGATGGTGTCCATGTTGGTCGTCGTGCCTGCCTCGATAGCATTTCCCTCGAGACCGGGCTCACGGGCGACGCCCCAGCCATCGTGGACGATGAGGCAGACTTTGTTCTTGACTTGGGCAGGCATCAGGATGGGTGGAGCAGAAAGAAATTTCGGTTAGATTATCTGCTGATGACGCACCAGTACCGTTTAAATCCGATGTCGCCGCTTCCGGCGGATGCCATCATCAATTTACTCAGACGCCCGCGCCACACATGTCCAATACCATGATTTTCATCCTTTGAACGACGGAGATTGTGATTTCAGTACACATGGGGGAGGAAGGTGGCTGTTTGAAGTGGTTCGAGGTTTACAGAACTGTCCTCAAGGTATTCTCACGGTTCGCTGGTTCAAATCACGGTCGCTAGTATTACCAAATTGGACCATGCCGTGTATATTACTACTACTACTACTACTACTACTACTACTACTACCAGTAACCTGAACATCGTTGCACCCAAAGCCGTGATGTTCGAACAGTAGGCGATCCTGGTTTGATTCCAATTCCCTAACGACGCACAAACATATCGAGGTGATATCGAGCTAACCTGGGCGAAAGCTTGTGGTGGAGGCATGAACGTTGAATTCATAATAATGTAGCAGATCGATGTAAGTGAAACAAGAGTCATTTGAACGTATTCGCTAATTAATGGGAATTGAAGTATTAAATAGTCGGGAACGCCGTATACCAATACTGCCGCAGGACTAAGGCCACTATGCCTGAGCAAGGTATCTGTCGTCTGTCAAACACATCGACAGCGGGCGACTGATGACTCGGGTTTCCTTGATGATCGCCCTATGGTTAGTTGTCGGAAATACTGCTCCACCGACTCACCAACAATTCATACTCAATCTGAACGATAATAATCTATGTCTAATGGCCAGTGCCCCTTTTTAGAGCGTCGAGCCATTGTCAAGCGGATTCAACCTCATCCACCACCAAGGTGGCTCTCACCAATGAGACTGCAGGAGCCTTGGGGATTATTCTCGAAGGCATATTCTATGGTAATGTTTTCAGCAGTCATACCAAGTAAGACTAAAATTCCATCTAGGCGCATACATGGTTCTCTTCACCTTATACCTCGTCCTTCAGCGCCGTAATAACTGTGGGTTTGGCGGGCTGCTGACTCTGGCCCAGATACTGCTCTTCGGCCTCTGTACTATATCCTTGTGTCTTGACATCTCCGTATACTATTTTTTCGTCGTATGTTCCACCCTCGTTTATGGGTCTCCAGCCCCCTAAACACGATATTCAGGCGTCAGACGTGGCAAACGAGGAAATAGATATCAAACTTAACGTAAGTTCCCTAGCGATATTCACCATTACTGATTACTTGGCTCAAATGATTTTGGTAAGTGCTACTTACACCCAGTCCATAATTTTTATTCACCAGGTGGTGAAGCTCTACCGTTGCTGGATCATCTGGGATAGGCGATGGATGGTCGTTGGTGGCCCAGGACTCCTTGCATTTGTAGCGTTTGGTAAAGGATCTAAGAATTCCGCCCAATCGACAATCGCTTACCATCTTGCATTTCAGGCGGAGGACTCGCCCTTATTGATATTGATAATTCTCCCGACAGAGCAAAGGTCGTCCACCTTTCTGCACTAATTGGGGTCACAGTATACTCCATTTCGCTTGCCGTCAATGCTCTCGCAACGGCACTAATTGTTATCAAGATCCTCTTAACCACACGAGAAGTGCGTCCTGTCCTCGGTTCCGACTCACATCGGTCTCTCCACATTGTCACCGCTATGGTGATCGAATCCGGGCTCCTCATGCTTGCATTCCAACTCGCTTTCGTCATTCTCTTTCGCTCCCAATCCCCAGCAGTTCGAATCGTTGCTAACACAATCACTCAAATATATGTACATACGTGACTTCCTACTAACTCGGAATGAAATGGGCAAAAGCTAATTCTGGGTGCGTAGGGAATTACTCCAACACTTCTCAATATTCGCGTCGTCATGGGTTCTGCATATGATAAAACCACAGAGAAGACTCGCTCCCTGAGATTCGCCCACTCGGGAGGAGCCGCCACTCAGACCACCGGCCCAAGCATGAGCATGGCCGGAGTCTGGAATACCGATTCCGAACTCAATGAATACATTGGCGATCTGAACAATTTGAGGGAGGAGACCCAGCGGTTAAGAGAGGAGAATGATAGGCTGAGGAAAAAGGTTTAAGTCAGGAGGCGCTTTTGGAGTCCTACATGTTTTCCCCGATCAGTTTCGCCCATAGTCTCGAGCCTGGATACGTGTTCGATACGCATGTCGTTGAGCATTCTTGATATGTCAGTTTCCTTCTCCAAGTATCCTATTTAGCTTATGTTGTTGGACGGTGTTATTAATTCCCTAGCGCAAGCTCTTGGGCATGTGCGAATCACTAGAGGAAGGTGCACAGGATGTTCGTATTCCCCATGTAGTTGAATGCATGGGAGGCGACGGTCAAGAGCGATTGTATTGAATGATAGGGCCTCGTCCTCGCCGATGTGGATGAAGCCATACAAAACAGTGATGGGGCTCGGGGCGAAGAACGATTATGATGACTCCATCAACATCATCACCCACGCCATCGAAGCACTCCAGTTCCACCTTGCAGGCCCTAGTTCATTTATGAGTCTGATGATCGTTACAAATCGAATATGGTGAGGTTTGCCGACAATGAGGGTAACCCCTGGCTGTATCCCCACTGCCCCACAGGCCATAGCCTAAGTCACCAGTTTGAGAAGTTTGTGACCAGAATTACTGATTCTCAGTACCCTTGAGTCATAGAAGTTCTGACGGGAAGTTCACGTTCAACAGCGACCTTCTATAAATGTGTACGTACTCTGGTCTAGTACGTCGCGACTGAGGGGATCATGTGCCGCTTTCGTTCTCTTGTTTATCCGCGCCACCATTGAAGAAGAATGCAACGCGTGCGTACTTTTCGGTCTCTACTACACAGGGTTACGCTAGCGCCAAAGAGCATAATGGGAGGACGAACAGGCGATGTGCACCGGTGTGGTGAGCCACTCCGTAAGCACATGAGCCATGAATTGAGGTAAGAATATATCGTGAGTTAGGGGTATAAAGAAAGGAAAGATGCGCGAGGTCAGCGGTGCAGACCTTCACAGGTCTGTCACCCGGTAGCCACATGACGGTGACGATCTCACCCATGCAGTCGGAGCGGTGGTTATAGAATTAACATCTGCTAATCAACACGAACCTTTAACCTGGCCGTCGAGGCTGTTGACGATAATGGGCCTGAGGAACTTGTCGGTGATATCTTTTTCGTAGTTCGCCTCGATCACGTCCACGCGCCCTCCTGGCCCTTGCCATCCCCGCCCTCACCCTTCACAGGCCCCCAGACAGCAATCTTAACTCGTTTCCAGGGTTTATCGCGGTCCATGGCGTGGACGGTGGCAAGCTCGCCATATTCCCCCTTTTTTTCACAAAGTCAAGTGAGTCCCGATAGTACCTGGCCGCAGAGACACCCCTCTCGAGACTGGACTCACGGGCGACGCCCCGGCCATAATGGACGATGAGGCAGATTCTGTTCTTGACTTGGACAACACCAGGATGAACAGGACATAAAAAGAAATGTCGGTTAGATATCTGACATCCGTGACGCACCGATGCCGGATGTTGCCGCTTCCGGCGTCCCGGCCCGGGTGCTACCGTGCCGCAATGATAGCGATGATCAATTTGCCTTATACACAGCAATACCATCATGATGATTTTCATCTTTTGAACGATGGGGATTGGATTCACATGAAAGAAGAAAGCAAGTGTGAGTGTTCGAGCTCGAAGTTCACAGAACCGTCCTCAAACTATTCCCACGACCCGCAGGAGAACCAATTGTCTCGCATATTGGATTTTCCTCATTAGAAGAGAAGGAATTCGAAGTAATGGTTGGCATCATAGTGATGATCATAGAAGAATAGATAAATGCCGAGCCCTAAATCTACATCATGATTGAAAATAGTAATTTTCGATAACTACCGGTATACTTACCCCTACTAATACCCTCTACTAGAGTTTTTGTTTATATCCTCGACCAGGGCTCAACGGTAGTCGGGAGCACTCTGATTTCTGGCCCTCTGGGTGGGTGCCCCCCCGGCCGCATATACCAGGATATGGTCCTGCTAAATGCATCAGCACTGGGTGATTGATGACCTGGATGCCTTGGTGACCGCCCTATGGTCAAACGTCCATCACCAACTTGCCAACAATTCGCACTCGAGATGAACAACAATCATGATGTATCCGCGGCCAGTACCCCTCAGAAAAACAGTACTTTAGGGCATCGATTCATTTTTGCGTGGATTCCGACTCACCCGCCCCCGAGATGGCGTTCACCTTCTCAGATGCAGCAGCCTTGGGGATTATTCTTGAAGGCATATTCTATGGTAAGTTCCAATAGCTGTGCCGAGTAAGACTGAAATTCCCTCAAGGTGCATACATCTTTCTTTTTATCCTGTATCTGGTCCTTCAGCATCGTAAAAACCATGGGCTCGGTGGGCTACCGACTCTGGCCCAGATACTGCTCTTTGGCCTCTGCACCATATCTTTGTCTCTTGACGTCCCCGTCTACTATTTCGTAACTGTATGTTCCATCTCACGGGTCCCAGGCCTCCAACTCAGCATAATACTCAGGTGCCAGATATGATAAATTGGGACGTGGCTGTTAAACTTGACGTAAGCTCCCTGGCGATATCCGCCATTATTAATTACTTGGCTCAAATGATTCTGGTGAGCGCTACATGTGCACAATCCATAATCGTTATTCATCGTGTGGCGAAGCTCTACCGCTGTTGGATCATCTGGGATAGGCGACGGACGGTTGTTGCTGCCCCAGGATTCCTTGCACTTGTATCACTTGGTGAGCGACTCAAGAATTCCGCCCAGCCAATAATCACTTACAGCCTTGCATCTCAGGTGGAGGACTCGCGCTTACTAGCCTCGATAATATTAATTCCCCCCCTGGAACATCGACCAAGAAAAGATTATCCATCTTACTGAATTAACTGCGGCCATTACATACTCCACCTCGCTTGCCGTTAACGCCCTGACAACGTCACTAATTATGGCCAAGATCCTTGCAACTTCATGGGAAGCGTGCCCCGCCTCTGGTTCTGGCTCACATCGGTCTTATCATATTGTCACCGCTATGTTGATCGAATCTGGGTTCCTCACGTTTGCATTTCAACTCGCTTTCGTCATTCTGTTCTCCTTCCGACCCCCAGCACTTGAGATTGTCGCCAGTACGATCACTCAAATATATGTACGTAGCTTCCCACTGGAACTCGGGAGTAGACAAAATTTAATTTCGGGTGTGCAGGGAATCACTCCAACGCTTCTCAATATCCGCGTCGTCACGGGCTCCGCATATGACAAAACCACAGGAGAGACCCGCTACCTGAGATTGGCGCATTCGGGAGGAGCCACCGCTCAGACCACCAGCCCAAGCATGAGCGTGGCCAGAGTCCAATCCTGGGATGCTGATTTCAAACCCGACGAATACGTCGGCGATCTGAACGATCTGAGAGAGGAGAATCAGCGATTGAAGGAAGAGAATGATAGGCTCAGGCTGAGGAAGCCATATTAATTCCATTATTTCTTTTACCTTCGGCCTCGCATCTCAGGGTACTAACATATATTTATACGCATCCGGAACCTAGCGTTCAGGGATTGGACTATACACAGACTACTACTACGCACCGCAATATACCATCATTTCCCGAAACCACGATGACACAGACCCGGTGTTAATAATTAATAACTAGCATTAGCCCCCCATGGTGATATTTTGCTGAAATGTTCAAGTCAGGAGGCGGTTTCGGAATCCTACATGTTTTTGTTCCAGTCGGTTCTCTCCTCGTCACATCCTAGCTGGGCACATGTTCAATGCGCTTGTCGTTGAGCGTCCTTAATGCGCGAAAGCATCAATCGCCTTCTGCTCTTCAAGAGCACCGTGAGCCCCGTTTAGATGACCATGACAGGCCAAGGGGCCCCAGGTAATAGGTTCCCTGTAGGAAGTGAAACTGCATATCTAGTGCCGGTGTGATCCTGTATGTGATCAGCGAACCTCGACACTCCTGTCGCTCTATTCCCAGCCTACCGCACGGCTGGTAGTGTTCGCATCATAAATCCCCGTCGGAGGATCGCTGAAGCTGCCACAACTGTCCTTCGCCTCGAGTTCTATCACCGGCTTGGCCTCGGCATTCGTATATAACACTTTCCTTGTATTTTTCACCGATCTGCCTATGTGAGACTAGGTGTACTGTAATCATCTGCAAACGCAAACGGATGTCATCTAACCTAGCCATCACTGGGAGCTCTGGGGGGAATAAACAAGCCCACAGATCCATTGAGTGATAACGACGCCCTTTGGTGCATTGAAATTACTTCAAGATTTTCTACCAAAGTACATGGGTGGCCTGGAGCATGCCCTCAAAGATAAACAAGGCCTCGAAGATGCAACTCAATGCGGAATTGAGGGTACGGGAGTCAATAGGTCTACCGCACTTCCTCTGGTACACGCCCGCGGACAGACGAATAATCCGAGGAAGCTGGCTAGGCCCTTTAGAACCGAACACACAAGAGAAAATGGCACCAGAGCACTCATATTGGATGAATCGGGCTTTTCCCTCAGCGATAAGTTGCGTAAACATCAGGTGCTGGTGCGTGATTGGTAGCTAAAGTGGCGGAGTGGCGTAAAATCAGAGGTCCCGACATGTAAAGTGATTTTGAAGGCGAAGGTGACGATGGAGCCTGGAGGTGGAGAAGGGCAGGCTAGACACATTTAGTCGATGAATTCGTGCCAAGCTTGGGTTCGTGCGTCAACATTTCAAAACTTCAAAGCCAACGTTCGACGCTACCTGTATTGTTATCATTGAAAATCGAGCGTGACCTGCCAATTGAAGGCAATATTCGAGAATCAAAATGGCTTGGGTTTGCACACCCTGACTCACTCATTGATAAATTAACAGAGGTAAGATGCAAAACGGTGCCAACCACCGAGTCATCGTTAGCCTCCAGAGGAGTAGAGGCTAACAGTATTGGGGGTATCGTCGTGGTATGAGCCTACTTCCGTAACCCGATCCTCTGAGCATAAAATAGCTGGACCTCCTGATTCAAAAGAGAAAAAACGGCACATAAGCACGCTTCCCACTACCAGAACCCCTACCATCAAACCATCGCTTTCGCTCGATTCCATGTGGGTTTTCCTATAGCTCTAGACCATTTGACCTCATTGCAAGCGGGCATTTAGCCCCCACCGATACCTTGCAATCGCAGTGATCAGGCTTGACTACTTCGTGGAGGGCTACAATCGAGGGTTACACATTTACGTATCCGTATCCAAAGCTTCATAATACAGTACTGGCGGTGATACAGTCGAGATCGGAGGGTCGCGGGTGGCCTGCGATAACGCGGTACTTTGGCTGTGGGGAATCTATTCAATATCTGAAGGATATGTCCGGTGCTTCGTAGGCTTACCGGGGCGTCTGTTCTCGTTGCGTAGATTGCTTGCCCCCGTGTATTTCACAATGGCGGCGACATTGAAGTTCAACTCTACGAGGAACAGCAAAAGGAGAGCCGCTACGATACCAGCAACCTGCACAAGAGTTACGGATAGAGCCAGGGCAATCGCAGTCTTCCCACACATGCTCGAGTCAGCGAACGGACTGTGAAGAGACCGCGCTCACCGCTAGACAGGCATATATCCCGATCACAACCACGAATGGGCGATCACGGACAGGGCCATTGTCCCCCCCGCGCAGACTGTCACGGTCAACATTTACAGGTAACGGCTGGTCAGAGCGGGGGCGGGCTTGACGCCAACGAACTGGGGTTCTGGTGAGTGATGTGAATGGATCTCGTGTCTGGATATACTTACTGACCCTCAGCAGGATCTTCGAGACCGTGAGCGTGCGGAGGGGCGTCTCTCCGCGTCTCTCTGCGGTGGGACTGTCAAGCCACTTCAATTTGTTGCAGGAAGCATGACATACCGATTGATTGGAGAAGGGCATTGAGGCTCTGACATTCTTCCCGGGTGAATGGCACAGCTGTCGAATCGTGGGAGGGAAGTAACTCGTCTACAGAGGAAATTCGGTCAGCCAAAGGCTATCAAGAGTAGAGCTGCAGCACTCGTTGACGCCCAATGGAGAGCATCGATTGCGTCTCGATGAGCGCCTGGCGGGAGGGATGTGTGGGCCGGATGTGCTTCCATGAATGACCAATATTGATATTTCGCGTTCAGACCTGTTGTCACAAATTTCAAGAGCTGGCTCATGCACCCAAGAACCCCACTCACGGCCGTCTCTACCCTCGTGGAGTGTGGGATGAGATTCACAATCGCCATTGGTCTTGTGCGATGAATCAAGGGCTGCCGACTGTTCCGAATGGTCGACCAACCATCTGAGGGGAACGAACCCGCCCTTGTGAGATCCCGCATCCCGCAGCCAGAGCTCTTGCCCGGGAGGAATGACATTTCCGTGCTCCTCCAGATAGGTCATCATAGCATCAAGGAGTTTCCCATTGCCCAGATCTATGTCAGTGACAACTTGATAGGCCTGGTGCACATAGTAGATGTTTTCGTCCGGGAGGACACATTCAACCCATCCGTGGGCATGGAATGGTCGGCTGATCTGCACGCGTAGAGGCTCTGTTGATGAGGCAATGGGAAGAGGGGGGTTAGCTGGTGATCGCAGATGCGAATGATCATCAGATGAGCTTGAGCCTGAGGAGAATTGATCGCTTGTGGCGGATTAACAGAAATCATAGCCACCGAGTACGTGTTGACTCACCTGGCCTCGAAACCACGCACGATGCTAGACACTCCAGTTTCACTGAGGTTTTGCTGGTGCGAACTACTCGCAGTCAGCACAGCCGGCGAGAATACACATAGTCAGTGAGGCCTACTTGTTCGGGCGGGACTCGAAGAGATGTGGGAACAACCGACTGGCCGGCACCCGACCGTTCTCACTGCCTATCTTTACCTGCTCTAGTCTCCGGGAGGACGCCGCCCGACGCCTGGATATTCGTTCTCCCATGAATACTGTACGTGAAGGTGACATGCCATAGTCGATGTGTATTACGTCAGGGGACGCCGGTCTCCTCGCCTGAATCGATACGCCTCTGGGGTCAGCATCTACCAGCAGGGGCTGATCAGGGCGGGAGCGGAGTTGACGCCAGCGGACTGGAATCCCGTTCACAAGGTAGATAGATTTGAAACCTTTTGATGTCTGGGCTACTTACCGACTCTGAGTAGGACCCCGGAAATGATGTGATTACGAAGGGGAGTATGTCCAACTCCTCCATTCTCTGCGCGGGGGTTATGTTATTATACCGCATTAAAATCTGCTGTGCATATCATACCGAATGACCGAATGAGGTTGGCGAGTTCCCGACATTCCTCTTGGTTGAATGGCGCAGGGGCTGAACGATGCGACGACGAAGTCAGCATATCATCACCTACGATTTCGACCATAGACTATACCGGTCCAATTCCAGGCAAGAACAGCCAAAGCCTCTGCCTGGACATCATGCGAGATGTGCGCATGGACTGGGTGTGCTTCCATGAAGGACCAATAACGGCATTCAGCATCGAGCTCTATCATCACAAGTTTCAAGAGCGGATACATCGACCAAAAACCTCACTTACCATCGTCTCCACCATCCCCACTGGCTTCGGGTAGCGTATCAAATGTCGCTGATCGTTTCTTATGATCGATGAGGCATCCGAGCGGAATGAACCCGCGCTCATGAGAGCCCGTGTTTTGCAGCCAGAGCTCCCGATCTCTAGCGGCCAGCGCGCCATCATTGCGGCTCTTCAGGTAGGCCATCACAGCATCGAGCGTGTTTCCATCGCGCAAGTCCACATCAGTGACGACCCGGCGGGTGTTGTGTATGTAGTAGAGGTTCCGGTCCGGGAGGACGCATTTGCGCCATTGCTTGGCTGTATTCTGTGGGGAGCTGGTGGTCGGGGAGTCGTAGGGCGATATGAATGGGGGACCGGGAATGATTACGGGTTGTGGTGGTGGGAAACCGGGCATGGCGGGTTGTGGGGGACTGGGTACGAACATGGGTTGTGGGCTGTTGGGGATGTAGGTGGGGATGGGGCTAGATCTCCGGGAGCTCAGAGTACTGCGGCTTCGGGAGCGGCGCATGTGGGATCTCCGGGACCTCGAAGTACTGCGGCTTCGGGAGCGCATGATGACGGGGACCGGGCCGCGCGGGGGGCTGCCTGGGGGGTTGCCTGGGTAGCCTATGATGCGGGGATTGGGCCGTGCGGGGGGTTGCCTGGGAAGTGGGACGGGATGGTGCCATACGGGGGGCTGCTTTGGAAGTGGGGCGGGACGATGGGATATGGGCCGGAGTCAGTGGGCTTAATGTGTGGTGACTCGGCCTTTCCTGTGATGGACCGTCGGACGACGGTCCCCACGCGACTCCATCTCGATGGTCTGGGACTACCAGTGCTCATAGCAAACAGCGAACAAGATCAGAATGCACGCGCAGGGCCTAAACCGAACCATTGAAGCGGAGTTTGAAAAATAACGGTGCCTCACGCAGCCTCAGTGTCGTATATCCATACTCATAATTATGCATCTCTCTCTGGTTATTACTGATTTATCCAGATGCATCATGAAATATTTAGTCCCCACCGACACCTTACACTCGCGGTGATGAGGCTTGGCTACTTCGTGAAGGGCTATAATCGAGGGTTACACATTCATGTATCAGTATCCAAAGCCTCATAGTACAGTACTCGTGGTGGTACAGTCGAAACCGGAGGATCATGGGTGGCCTGCGATAACGTGGTACTTTGGCTGTGGGGAATCAAGTTAATATCTATATGTGCGGCGCTTTGTGGGGCTTACTGGGGTGTCTGTTCTCGTTGCGCAGATCGCCTGTATTTTACAATGCCGGCGACATCAAAGTTCGACTCTACGAGGAACAACAAAAGGAGAGCCACTCCGATCCCAGCAATTTGCACAAATGTTATAGATAGGGCCAGGGCGATCGCAGTCTTCCACACATGCTCGAGTCAGCGAACGGACTGTGAGGGGACCGCGCTCACTGCTAGACAGGTATATATCCCGATCAAAACCATGAATGGACGATCACGGACAGGGCCATTGTCCCCCCGCGCGGGCCGTCGCGGTCAACATTTACAGATAATGGCTGGTCAGAGCGGGGACGCGTTTGGCGCCAACGAACTGGGGTCGCGGTGAATGATGTGAATGGATCTCGTGTCTAGATGTACTTACCAACCTTAAGCAGGATCTTCGCGACCGTGAGCGTGCGGAGGGGCGTCTCTCCGCGTCTCTCTGCGGTGGGCTGTCAAGCCACTTCAATTTGTTGCAGGAAACACGGCATACCGATTGATTGGAGAAGGGCAGTGAGGCTCTGGCATTCTTCCCGGGTGAATGGCACAGCTGTCGAGTGGTGGGAGGGAAGTAGCTCATCTACATAGAGAGTTCGGTCAGCGAAAGGCCATCAAGATCAGGGCTGCGGCACGCACTCGTTGACGCCCAATGGAGAGCATCTATCGCATCTTGATGAGCGCCTGGTGGGAGGGACGTGTGGGCCGGATGTGCTTCCATGAATGACCAATATTGATATTTAGCGTTCAGACCTGTTGTTACAAATTCAGAGAGTTGATTCATACACCAAGAACCCCACTCACGGCCGTCTCCACCCTCGCGGAGTGTGGGATGAGATTCACATCTCCATTAGTCTTGTGCGATGAATCAAATTCTGCCGACTGTTCTGAATGGTCGACCAACCATCTGAACGGAACGAATCCGCCCTTGTGAGATCCCGCATCCTGCAGCCACAGTTCTTGCCCGGGGGAAGGACATTTCCGCGCCCCTTCAGGTAGATCATCATAGCATCAAGGAGCCTCCCATTGCTCAAATCTATATCAGTGACGACTTGATAGGCTTGGTGCACATAGTATATGTTTTCGTCCGGGAGGACACATTCACCCATCCATGGGCATGGAATGGTCGGCTGATCTGCACACGTAGAGGCTCTATTGATGAGACGACGGGAGGGGGGTTAGCTGGTAATGCAGATGGCGGTCATCAGACGAGCTTGAGCCTGAGGAGGATCGATCGCTTGTAGGGATTAATAGAAATCATGGCCACGAGTACGTGTTGACTCACCTGGCTCGAAACCACGTACATGCTAGACACTCCATTAGGTGTTTCAGTGGGGTGGGAACTACTCGCAGTCAGCACAGTCAGCGAGAATCCGCATAGTATGAGTCTTACTTGTTCGGGGGGACTCGAAGAGATGGGGAAAACCGACGGCCTGCACCTGACCATCCCCACTGCCTACCTGCGCTAGTCTCCGGGAGGACGCCGCCCGACGCCTGGATATTGTTCCCCCATAAGAATGTGCGTGAGGGTGACATGCCGTAGTCTATGTGTATTACGTCAGGGGACGCCGGTCGCCTCACTTCGGTTGATACGCGTTCGAGTATGCTAGGGTCAGCGTCCACCAGTAGGGGCTGATCAGGGCGGGACTGGAGTTGACGCCAGCGGGCTAGAACTTCGTCAACAAGTGAGGTAGGTTTGGTATCTAGGCTACTCACCAACCCTGAGTAGAACCCTAGAGACGATGTGATTACGAAGTGTATGCTTAGCTCTCCCATCCTCTGCGTGGGGTTATGTTTATATACCACATTAAAATCTGCTGGGTAGTATGTCATACCAAATGACCGAATGAGATGGCGAGTTCCCGGCATTCCTCTTGGGTGAATGGCGCAGGGGCGGAACGACGTGATGGGAGTAGCTGACCTGGAGGAGCGTCAGCATATCGTCACCAGAATTTTAATGGCTGTACCGGTCCAATTCCAGGCGAGAGCAGCCAAGCCTCTGCCTGAGCATTATCCGGGATGCGTGTATGGGCCGGGTGTGCTTCCATGAAGGACCATACCGACATTCAGCATCGAGCTCTATCATCACAAGTTTCAAGAGCAGATACATCAACCAAAAGCTTCACTCACTGTCGTCTCCACCATCCCCACTGGCTTCGGGCGGCGTATCGAAATCGCTGATCGTTTCTGATGATCAATGAGGCATCCGAGTGGAACGAACCCACGCTCAAGAGAGCCCGTACTCTGTAGCCAGAACTCCCGGCCTCTAGCTACCGGCGCGCCACCATTGCGGCCCTTCAGATGGGCCATCACAGCGTCGAGAGTGTCCCTGTCGCGCAAGTCCACATCAGTGACGACCCGGTGGGTACTATGTACGTAGTAGAGATTCCGGTCCGGGAGGATGCACTTGCGCCAATCCTTGAGCGTATTCCATGGGGGGTTGGGGGTCGGGGAGGTGTACCGCTCTAGGATCGACGGGGGGACAGTTGGGGCCCCGGGGAACGGTACTATGACCGGCGGGGAGTAGGGGCGTAGAGGGGTATCGGGATCGGGGAGGGGGTCCGGGAGCTCCGAGGGCTGCGGCTTCTGTAGCGGCTTCTGTGGCGGCGCGTAGTGCGGGAGCTCAAGGAGCTCAGAGTGCTGGGGCTTGGGAGACGGCGCGGGGGGCTAGGGCTCCGAAAGCTTGGAGGGCTGCTGTTTGGGGAGTGGAGCGGGGGGCTGGAGCTCCGGGAGCTCTGGGAGCTCGGAGGGCTGTTGTTTGGGGAGTGGGGCGGGGGGCTGGGAGCCAGGAAGCCGGATGGGAGGCTGGGGCGTGGGATGGCGGTGAGGTAGTCGGTGATCTCATGCTCGGTGGGTGGCGATTCAGCTGGGACTGGGAAGTGGGGCGGAGGGTTGACGAGCTGACCAGCAGCGTAATTAAGGTTCTCGTGCTTGGTGGGTGGCGATTCAGCCTTTCCCCTAATAACTCGAGGGAACGCTTTCCTCCGATGGATCTGATAGCGGTTCCCATGCGACTCCATCTTGACTTGGCGTGTGGTCTCGGATTACCGGTGCTCATGGCAAAGTGCAATGCACACGCATGAGGCGGAGTTTGAAATACGAATGAACAATGGTTCGACGGGTTTAGGCATGAGTTCGGAGTCCATCACTCAATGCCTTAGTCTTATAATTAGTTATAACAACTGGCACTGTCATACTGCCATAATTATGCATCACCCTCCCTCCGGTTACTTATCACTGATTTATCCAGATGCGTCATCGACACGGACTATCCATCAATTTACTGTGATTGATGCGTCCATCCCGCATTCCCACACAAATTATAATGCATCGAGCCCATCCACTAATCGCAGGATATCTTTGAGGCCTCCTGATTCAAAAAATAAAATAAAAGGAAAAAAGGAAAAAATCCCGACGTTGCACCACCATCAAATCATCGGATTCATCCCATTTCATGTAGATTGAAAATGTTCACGCTGGAGAAAAAGGTATAAAAATACATGATAATACAATCTGCAAGTTCACCACACAGGCAAATCCAGTACGAAGTTCGCGAGGCCAGCAGGCCACTATGGGGATATCAATTCTGCTGTGATTTCAGCGCTCCTGCTTGCACCGACCCTCCTGCGACCGGACGAGACAAGCGGTTCTCCCCGGGCTTTACAATGAATTGAGCCATGATGAACCCGTCGTGGTTAGGAAAACCTAGAATCGAATTCAGATAAGATGCGATGAAATTTTACCAGACCGAATAGAACGTACTGATATTATTCATCCCGAAATACGTTGCATTCAGCATATCCGCATCGATCGTCAGAGTGAAGAAACCCCTAAAGGAACCCTCGCTCCATTGTAAATCGGGGTTCGCGTCTCCTCCGACGAGAGCTCTGGAGATGGCATCAGCAGCGGCAGGGGTGATTCCGGTACCGAAGTTGGATCCTGAAGTAACAGCGGTCCCAGCAAACTCGACGCCGAGGGCTCCAACGCCGGTGGAAGGGTTATAGCTACCGTAGTGGTGAGTGGTGAGCATATCAAGGCTGTAATCCTCCACTCACTTTGTCGTATCGTTGGGGTCTTTTCAAAACGATTAGGTATATTCGTGACACGAGAATTATTTCACCTACGCGCAAGGTCTGATACCCAATTGGCGTGGCTGTCTCCAGCTAAAATTACTGTGTTACTGATTTTGTCATCATGGAGGTGATTTAGGACACGCTCCCGATTTTGGCGATATCCATCCCAGGAATCCTTTCTTCATTGTAAGATATTGCGCCAAATCTATTAGGAGCGCATACCAGCATAACTATGCCGCGGATATCATCAATGATATTCCACAACAAGAACCGGAAGCGACTTACAGGAGCCATTTTTATTCAGCTGCGAGAAAACGATCTGCTGGCTAGATTATTTTCAAACCCTGAGTAAATTCGCACCTAGAAACGAGGGGGCACCTACCCAATAACCCGCCAGACGGCACCGCGACGCTGGGATTGCGAGAGAGTGTCGAAAGCCCTAAAATAACGCAGTTTAACGGCTGAGGCATGCGCGGAGCCTCAACAACTTACATTGCTCCTGTAGAGCGCCCATCAAGGATCGGTCGTCAATACCAGCAAGGCTTGCGACAACTATCGACTGGAATAAGGCGATTGTAACCGAAGGTGATCAATTTACGAACGTGCTATGATGAGGTCAGATCTCGACAGTTACTGTTTAGTTGTTTTGAACATACCGCGGTTATACGTAAGCTTTGATCGACCTGTCAGAGAAAATGCTACTCAGATGAATCAGATGAACCCACATCCGTTATATCCCTATCGTAGTTCCCTTCGAGTGTAGAATTAATGGGAGAAATGACTTGCTGCGTTCAAATGACTCACGAGTATCTAGCATGGTCAAATCCAGTAATTTTCCAATCTGGAAGTTACGCCAGATTCTCAGTTTGTCGCCCGTATCCACCTGCCTAATTGGCATCCACTCGTGATAAGCCCGGGTCGCAGCCAACTTGCGGTCAGTGAAGCATGCTCCTGAAGGGGAAAACGTGCAGCCGGCAGCGGTATCATTCGAATCGAGTGCCAGCTTTCCACCCATTATTTGCAACCTGAGCTCAAATGTTAGACCCCGAAGTCGCAAACCCGAAATTAGCACCTCATGATCGTCCTAATTTTGGCAGGAGAAGAAATTAGAACAGGAACCATCAAGCAAACCGGCAATCCATACCCTGAAATGATAGGCGTGAGCACGTAAATTTATATATGATAGGGCATCAGCTCACCAAACAGTGATCCAAGGCGCGTGTTCGTGGGCGAATCTCAAATCGTTATCCATTCGGTATAGACCCAACCTCTGGCGATAGTCCGCAATTGTAGCGAGTTCTCGACCGGCAACTGTTCGGCCGATGGCCGCGCTGAGTAGCCCTTAGTGAAAGAACGAAGGGTGAATCTGTGAAGATATTACCCGCCCGGGATGGTTTCATACATCTATCAGCCAGAATCAATAATCAAGATGACCGGAGAACACAGCGGATAATATACATAATCTCCCAAGTGAATAAACACATCAGCAGTGGTATTGCGTGCGGCAACCCCATATGCGTTGAACCAACCTATCGTACCGATATATCAGCCAGATCAGAACGTATCATAGATACAGCTGCGTACCAGCTTGGAACATTGAGCAGGAAATACGGCTAGGGTGAGTGGCTTTCCTCCGTTCACCTGACGCGCAGGGGCTATGTTCCTTATGAGTTTGGAAACGGCGCAGGAGAGCGATGAAACAAACTATTTGGGTTTGCCAATGTCCTCGTCGTCCCAATAGGACTCACGGTCTTCGGGTTGGTGCAATCCGCGAACTGGAAAAAGTATTTTGTGTCTGCTTTCAGTCCCTTCGCTTCCACTTTCAAGGTAAAATCAACATCGTAGGTCGTGAATGCCTCTCCGGTGTCACAGGCTTTCCGGCGAGGGTTGGGGATGTGGATATTTTGAAGGAAACGCAACTGGGACACTCTGGTCTGGAAGCGTAGTTGTACCTGTGGAGATACTGGGAATGCGCGGTCCAGAATAAGACCGACGTGTCAAATGGATCACCCTATTCACAAGTCTTGATTAACATTGGATGAGCATGAAAAAACTCACGCTAGCAACTGTTGAACATGTTAATTAAATCACGATATTCAAAATTGAGAACGTACCAGAGTGAGTAAAATTGATGCCCCCGTTCCAGATGAATGGACTCTGAGGAAGTGAAATCAATATCACCGGGGTGGGAACCGAAATTCCCATACGTTTGCAAAATTTGAACCGTAGAAGGTGGGGTAGTGTTCATCGCGGAAGGGACCTGCAGGGACAGTCTGTCGTTTGACGTGATGAACATGGCGCTTTTCAATTGCTTTCGTGTCGTGTGCAAGCTGGTGGTGAGGTAAGCACCTGCTCCAGAGTATGATTATGGACCAACCTCTGGAATGTCTGCGAACGGGGAGCGATATACTAAATTCCTGTCCAAATGTTTCGTGCCTAGGACATCTCGCGCTGTGAAAACCAACAGGAGGAGAGCCCGAATTTCGCGTTGAACATTTTGGAGATCAACTTGGAGATCAGCTTGAAGGTCTAGAAGTGACCCCAACATCGTGATGGGTTAAATAGCATTCCTGCCTGTCATCGATGACAAAGAACTGTCCCGGTGCACGTTTGTCAGAAAGGCAATTTATCCTCAGATACATGTTTTTCACTCACAAGAATGAGTAGCACATGGTGCTATAGGAGTAATTTTGGAAGTGGTGAGAATTACCGTGACCAGTATTGCAGGGACCTATTCCGATTCGACCATTCAGTCCCTCGGTACATCATGATGTTGCCACATTCGGAGAGAACCATTGGCGGATGCTGTCACCTGCTAGTATATGCTATCAAATATGACGTTGGGTCTGTGAAGCTGAAACACGGGAAGGCTGATACTGTGTGGTGGCTCGAGCTCCACAGTGATGGCAGGGGATTCCAAGTTGTCAACGCCGAGGGGCGATGAAGCTATCTGATTTTCCTCCTTTCAGTCTAAGTGAAGCCCATTGATCGGACTTTACCACGTCTAAACTCCACCGGTTTCTAATAGCGTAGATTTGGGAATCCAAAATGGTGTTGTGTGGTCGTCCATGTGGTCAGGAACCTTGAAAGTTGCCAAGCTCGAGTTCACCGATCACTATTGGATGCACAAAGCCTTTGAATCCAAACAAGAACACAGGGTGGTTGAACCTTATTTACGGGCCGGCGGCAAAATTACCAAGAATTCAATTGTGTAACCCACATATTTAAACGCGTCGTTCTAAATACTCGCGCTCGCAACAACGAATGCGTTTCGATCTCGCCGTTTTAAGCCCAAGTGTCCGACGACAGTGCCATCTTCATCACCGCGACTTCGCACCAAACCGACCTTCAGGCTCCAGCACATATGGCTCCGAATCTCTTTTCAAAGATACGATACATCGTCGGATGCCCTGTTCAATTATTTCTACAGTCAGACCAGCGCCAGTCTTTCACATTGTGAAAAAAGGCAAGGCCGGTGACCGTAATATATAGTGCAGGAAAGAAAATTTACAGGTGCGGCTCAACACCCGACGCATTGCTTAAAATCAGGTATACTCTTGATGAAGGAGATGGGTGAATCATATACTATGTTGATTGCTAAATCGCTCATGAGCGTTAGGCGTTTGTTCAATATTGACATTGAGATCCCACCTACCAGAAGGCGGGGCTGCATGTTACTAAAAGTCAAAATTTCACTCCCCCGCATGAATATTAATAGTACATAACCTGTTATGAGCCGCTGGGAGTTTCAGGGAGAAGCGGAAGCAAAATAGAGTTGGTACTCATCGACATCGATGTGAGCCGTTCTACTGGGATATTGGTTATGGTTTGAGGTGAGTACAGCATAGTAGTGAAAATCAGGGGAGAGAAGAAATCGGCGGGAACATAAACCTTTACGGGCCTGTCCGGGAGCCTATAATGATGGCGATCTTGCGTATGTGTTCGGAATGGTGCTTGAAGAAGAATAGGATGCTGCCACCTGTGTCTTTTATCAGTAACGACGGGAAGCTTAGGGGATTTCTCGGTGATGTCCATCTCCCAGCATGCTCATGGCGCCTATCAGACCCTCGCCACCTGCCCTCAATAGCGTTCCTAGCGCTTATTGCGATCCTTGGCGTCATATCGGCCGACGACTGGTCGCTGTATTCCCTGTTTTGCAAATTAAACTGGAAACATCAAGCTACGGGGGAGGGTGCGGTATCATGACCACCGCCAAAGAAGTAATATCGAATGGTCTTGAAAGTATAAAGGTGGCTGATGTGCGAGGGGGCGCAGGAGCAGATGGCGTACCAGACTGGGGAAATTGAGATACTAACTTCCCTCCCTTGCTCTCTTGACGCTCGAGAAAATGTCCGCAGATTTTGTGGTCTTGGTGGAGATGCAAATGCGGATGGTATCCTACCACGGTCCGCCCGCAGTAATGTTGAGGTGTCTAAACAATGCAAAAAATGAATCGTGTACTCGACTTCCGTGTTCCCCATGAGCCAAATGTTAAGGCCAACTGTGGTGTCATAGGCTGTGATAATGCGATGGCCTTAGTTCTCGATGATAGTGCATTGGTATCCATGTTAGCCATCGTGGTACCCCCCTCGAGACCGGCCCGGAAATACCTCAGCAACCGCGGACGACGAGACAGACGTTGTCCTTGACTTGAGTGGTCATCAGAATGGGTTGGGCAGATGGAGCCTGAGGTGTCAGTTGCATCATGATCATCTGTCGGGACCTACTATTCCCGTCTAATCAATCCCTTCCGATGAGTTTGAACGTTCATGTTACACGTCAATATCATGATATTCGTCTCCTAGACGCAGATGGAGATTGCAATTTCGATACACATGGGGGAAGGCAAGGGAAAGGTGAGGGCGCCCGGACCATCCTTACACGGCTTGAACTATTCTCACGGTTTGTTGGCATCACCATCATGATGGTTCAAATACGTGTTTCTGGCCCGAATCCAATTCCTTTAAGCAACGACATATCATATAATTGGAATATCGAGGCCATTTTAAGCTAACTTGCACAGGAGGTGAGCGGCCACACTGCGAATTACATTGTGGGCGCAGCTTGGGGGATGAGGTATGGCTCATAACAGCAGGCCGATGTGAGCGAAGCACTTGAGAGTGGATCAGTTGAACGCATCTAGCAGCTAATCAGCATTGTATAAGGTATATTGGTCAGGAACATCACCACCAAGGCAGTGCTAAGCCTGACGAACCCTCGCAAGAAAGAGCATGGTTTAAAAATGCCGCTTCAATTCCCTTAGTTGCAAGGTCATTTTACAAGATACGTCCTACCCCAATGATCCTCCCGCGATAAACTCCCTTCCTCCAGACGCTGTCGTGGCGAAATTCAACATGCTCAAATGAATCCCTGTCCGTTTCCGGCGAGCTTCACGATTGGCTTGTCCACTTGCGGCGGGATTCATCGAAAGCAGCGGTCTGCCGGTATCCATGATGCAAGATTGCTGTCAAACTCCAAACCCGCGCGGCAGTTCTAATACATTCCCCTTCTGTTCCGATAAAAAACCGGAACCATATACCATAGGTATATTAACCCATGGTTTCTCGTGTGGAGTTTCATCGCAACACGAAGTCATGGTGAGCATTGACATTGCAAAAGAATAGTAGATACATGCTGAATCTACATCAGCCCATGGTCGGCACCTCGTACATATGGCACCACAACCTCAAATTGATCGACAAATTATTATACATAGTGATTGATCGAAATTTTTGATAATACGTTCTAAACTCACTTGTGTAGGATATTTTCCATAGTCGCGACCGAAGTGGCTGGTCGAACCTGAGCTCCAAATCCTGTGTTTTCCTGTCCTCGTCCTCTGGATGGGCGACCCCCTGGCTTAGCGATCGCGCATAACGGGATAAGGTACCAGTGACCATTAGGCACATCAACGGTGGATGATTGATGACTCGTATTTCCTTGGTGACTACCCGATGGTCAAACCCCCATAATAGTGGCTGACCGAACCGTATGCTGTCTCGTCGATTCACCAGCACACTTGGGCTGAGCAACAATCATGATGTATCCGTAGTCAGCGTGCCTTGGGCTAGTATATTAGGGCACGGTGGATTCATTGGTAAATGGATTCCTCACCTGCCATTGATATGGCTTTCACCGACGTAGATGCAACGGCCCTGGGGGTCGTTCTCGAAGGCATATTCTATGGTAACAACAATTTAACGGTCATACTGAGTAAGGCTGAAATTCCTTAGGTATATACATGGTTCTCTTCATCTTATACCTGGTTTGCTGCGTCGCAACAGACGCGTGGTTGACGGGCCGCTGGCTCTGGCCCAGATACTGCTCTTCGTCCTCTGCACTCTATCCTTGTGTTTTGATATCCCCGCGGCCTATTTTTTGTCGTATGTTCCGGCTTCGCTCACGAGCCTCAGGCCTCTTTAACATATTATTCAGGTGCCAGATGTGGACAACCCGGACATAGCTGATAGTAATACTGATACACTCGACTTGGGCTCCACGGTCATATTCACCATTACTGATTACTTGGCTCAAATGATTCTGGTTGGTGCTACATATGCTCTGCTTATAATTATTACTCACCAAGTGATAAAGCTCTACCGCTGCTGGATTATCTGGGATAGGCGGTGGGCAGTTGTTGCTGTTCCAGGATTTCTTGCGCTTATAACACTTGGTAAAGGATTCCCACTCTGAGCTCAATTAGCCATCGCTTACAACCCTGCATTTCAGGCGGGGATTCGTGCTTGTTGGCCTCTTCAATTCCCCCTCGGACCACCGACACCGGGGATATGAGTCGTCTTTATATGTTAACCGGGATCACGACATACTCTATTTCGCTCGTTGTTAACGCTCTTGCCACATTACTAATTGTTTCGAGGATCCTCTCGACTTCACGGCGAACGCATCCTGTTCTGGATTCTAATACGCATCAGTCCTTCCGCGTCGCCATTGCTATGCTGATCGAATCCGGGCTCCTCATGCTCGCGTTCCAACTCGCTTTCGTTATTCTGTTCGCCTTCCAAATGGATGCCGCGTTTTGTATTGTTTCTGACCTGATCACTCCAATATATGTATGTATCTTCCCACTAAGATTTGACAGTGGGCGAAATTTTGATTTTGGATGTGCAGGGAATTACCCCAACACTTCTCAATATCCAAGTCGCCATGGGTTCCGCCATGGCAAACCAACAGAGAAGACCCGCTCCCCGAAGTTCGCTCACTCAGGAGGAGCTGCCACTCAGGCCACTTACCCAAATATGGATGCGGCTGGAGACCGATCCTGGGGTATTGATACCAAACCCGATGACGACTCAGATGGCGAAGGGGCAGCCAACGATACTGTTTAATTTATACCCCAAAATAAAATACCCAGCTGTACAATGTGACAGCCATCTATGTCTATGTATGATCCTAGACCAAGGGCAACTAAAAAGATAGCCTCGATGGAACATAGGTAATAAAAGACACTAACTTGCCCCGGGCCACGGTCGGCAGCCCGCTCACCCCCGGCGTGCATATCTCATCTAGCGTCACTTTCATCAGCACAGTAAGAGCTTCACATCGTAACTGGAACGAAAGCAACATGATCATGTAGATATAATTTCAGTGTAAATGAGGTTCTGAAATACGGCATGTGGTAGAATGGTGGAAGGTTGGTTCAACTAATGTACCTGATCTCTGGCGAGAACGAAGCTCTAACAAACTGTATGCATGAGCACACTCCAAAGACTGGCCATAGTGAGAAATATGACAATCAGGAGCCAGGGGGCAGGAGCCACTGCGAACCAACCGCTGGTGACACTGCCGGTGGTAGCACAACCACCGCCAGACATATACCAAAACCTCTAATTTTTTTGCAGAATATCTTGCACGTGTATCAAATACGGCCTCCCTCAGCTTTCAACGAAGCTTTTTGTTCATGAAATACGGTGCGCACCGCGTACAGAAATCCTCCCGTCTCAGTTGGGCCATTCACTTCAGCCCTATAGTGAATGATTGCCCGTTTTGCTCGCAATAAGTCCTTGACTGTGCCCACTACGCTCAAGACGCTTGCGCTGAGCTTACTGCGCTAAACATTGACGAAAAAGTGACTATGTACAGTGACCGTGCGTCCGCACGCAGGGGAGTTCCATATATCAAGTCCCTCAGACGACTAAACGCACTCCTGATTCCCGAAGGGTCGACATCGAAACTACCTCCCCGCATCAGTATCTTTCTCCCCTGGCCTAAAGAACGGTTCGGCTCGTGGCCATCTCTTCGACCGACTTTACGATCCTGCGGATGTGCACGAATGTGCAATCTTCATTCATACGCCCGTCGCAACGCTGCACTTGACGAATCGATACCACAAGCCAAGACGAAGTTCGCGTGTGTGTAGTGGTTCACTGAGCGGCTTTGGTGCAAAACTGATTTGAAGAATCTGATTTACCAGAACGGCGTGGTTGACGAGTGCGCTCCCCAAAACGCTGTGGTTCTGGACGGGCTCCCAACCACACGTGGGCATTGTCATGACTTTGTGGGATGCGAGGACTGGTGCCGAAGGGTTTTAGTATTCGAAGGGACAGAATGGTGTAGATAGCGTTTCTTCACAAGTGTCTATGCCCAAGATATATTAAAATTTCACCAAAGGGGCGGGGGAGTTTAAATTGGATTTTGCCGTGATCTTCAATATAAGTATCCTTTCTTCCACTGGCAACGAGTTCCCACTCGAAGCTCGGGGGTAATGGGCGATTGTTGATCAGATATACTAAGACAAATGTTGGCGCATTCGACTATTCGGGTGTGACGAAGGAAAACAATTAGGCGTCCATATCGGGACCAGTTTGAAGGCTATGTCCCTGGCCCAGGCCCAAACGGTTGCGCGACCGGACGATCCAGATGTCGGTACATGGTTGGAGTTTGACTCCCGCCCGCAGGTTTGATTCACTAGCAGGGTTGGTAAACTTGACAGAATGGGCCGCGATCCGCAGACGGTCGACAGAGATCGCACAGATAGTAGCTTCCCACAAGACTACAAGTCGTCGCGGGCCGCGCCAGACAGGAATCCCATCGCACCTATGACCTGTCTCGCACGGGCTGGACTCTCATTCTGGAATCGTCGTTCATGTTAGACACTAGAGCAACGAGTGGATGTTGGAGTGTGTATGTGTCAGTGTCAGATTGCTATAAGTTCGGATGCTATACACGCCGAGTGAAATGAATTCAGTGGGTGACTTCCCGTAAGCTTTTATTCAAGAGAATAGAATAAATTTGGTCTTTAGCGAGATCGCGCCGAGGTGCCGATGACAATTAGGGACAAAAGATACGATGGATCTCGCTTAGACCCTCGAATAGATGAAAGTCTGTTGATAGGGTGTCTACCCCTCCTACAGATTAAAAGTGGTCGAATAAACGCTTTTCAAACTCCGTAAGTCTCCATCCGGACACAAATCCGAATGTCAGTGCGGTAAAATTTGTCGTCCAGCCGCCGAAATTACTGTCTGCCATGATTACGACCCAAAGATCATCAATGTGTGTGCGCAAATTCCCCGTGAAGTAAATTCAGTTGTACCTACTTGCACCAAGCAACTACAGCTGCCACAACCAGCTTTCCAGCCTAGGAATTGGCTTTAGGACGAGGGGAAAGCCCGATTCTATAGGCGTATTGTCAGTAACTTGATGTAATAGTAAGAACTAACAACTTACAGTTGGATACTGTTCTCTGCTATGCCGCGAAAGAGCCCGAATGCGATGTTTTCACCGAGTTCCACCAGCCTTGGGACATATTTAATCTATTATATTCGGATGGCTTACGGTTTAGTCAGCAACATATCATATCGCATTAAACCCTGCGCTGCCTTGCCGGTTTTGATCGAAATACGATATGTTTATTCGAAAACCTTACGGGAAGTCACCCAGTTTTGTACCTATCCCCTTGAGAATGTCATAAATTTCGTCAGTACTATCAAAGGGGTCAAAATCATCATCAGTATTACCGGCCAGGACTTGGGTGTAAGGCAGTGCCCATCCGTGCAAGGGGGTCCCGGGATTGCAAGCCGTGACCCGAGGTGGGGGGGGGGGGTCACCTACCAGGCCTAAAAAAAATTTTGTTACAACTTTTTGTTGGTGGCTTCCGAGGTTCGTACGATGTTTTCAGTGGTAAATTTGCCATTTGTAACTACATTACCACTATATTTTCTCCAAATAATTATGATTTGACCCCATTCCCTGCTGCAGAGCCCGAAAACTGGTGTTTCAGAACACTCCTACAGTGTTTATGAGTCTCACAGATGGCTATTGACCTCAGATACCTAAGGAAATCCAATGACTAATTGATTTAGCTACCGTATTATTATAAAATTATGTATATGCATCAACATTATGAGGTTTTGGAAAAACAAGAAGACCTTATGTTTCGGAGACATACCAAATTTGGCCGGAAACATACCCAATTAGGAAGGAGGGGGGGGGGGGGGTGGGCTCTCAAGCCTTCATCAGCAAAACCAAATATTTGCCATAGAGGTCATAGGGAATTGTAGAGACTCATAGATATAGTAGTAATTTTTATAGATGATTATAGGGGCTATAGGGAGTTATAGAGGATCATAGATATAGTAGTAATTTTTATCGATGACCATAGTGTTTTATAGATATTGTAGTAAGTCATAGTAATCTAGTACATTTGTGTAGAAGGGCCGCAGAGACAGGGTGGCCGGTGGATTTACAGATTCTAGTATCAAAGGAGGATCCGCGACGGGTACGGGTATGCGCCACATGGATTAACAGCGGGTGTCTTGGATGCCTGCGGTTCGCCGACACGCCGCGGGTTCCCCCACCATGTCCTTTTGCCTCGCGGCGTTGTTCCACACGTCGATTGACGCGGCGAATGACGACGCGAGGGTGGGGAGGTTTGGTGAGGTAGCCGCGGGATAGTGTACATGAACCTGCGAGATAGATTTGTTAGTAGCCGCTCTTTCGCATGTGAGGCGGTCGGAACTTCTTGTCTGCGCGAGAGCGCGTGGGCGGACAGACGTCCCGTCGTGCATTTCTGCGTCCTCTTGATAGACGAGGACCTTGGGGGCCGACTTCTTCTGCCACCACGCTTCCTCAGTGTTGGGTGGGTGCGGAGCTGGTCGTTGGGCTGTGGCCTCTGGGCGTGGTATAGAAGGATGAGGGTGAGGCGGGTGAGATCAGGCGTGCGGGCGGGTGGGATGGAGATGAATATACGGCCGAGTGGGCAGGCGAATGGTTCGCATCCAATCGCCTGTGTTCTACTCGCGTTTTTCGTCGTTCGGGTGTCATTTTCGGGCCGTTTTTCGTGGTCGTTTGCGGGCGGGGATACGGCCGACTGGGCAGGCGAATGGCTTGCATCCAATCGCCTGTGTTCTGCTCGCGTTTTTCGTCGCTCGGGTGTCATTTTCAGGCCGTTTTTTGTGGTCGTTTGCGGGCGGGGAGCGTGTCAGGGAGGCGAGCACGTCGTGGGCAAGCGGGCCGTGAGTGGAGGGTGATGCTAACCTAGACAGCCAAGCGAACGAATAATAAGAAAAGAAAGGATTGGCTCACCTGGTGAAACCTTTCCATCGTGCTCAACAGCACGAATACCCATACTCCATGTGTGGGCATCAGGGCGCATCATTCGTTGTCGGTTTGTGGGCAGTTTGTGGGGCGCCGTCTGTCATTTTAAGCGTGAGCGGGATTGTTGTAGAAAGAGAATGCTGAGCGGACTGTACCTTTGTTTGATAATGTTATCGCGTTCTGGTATGCGTGCTAGCATTATACGCGTGAGGTTGAAAGCTTGGACTCTTCTCGCGCTACTTTTTGCTCTTCCCGCATTGTTGCACGCCCTACATCATCGTTGAACGTCTCCCCAGGGGTTCATCATCTCTTTTCTTCGTTCCCGCTCACTCCGCCTCGCCGCTGCCCGCTCTAGCTCTTTTTAGTGCCCCCACTGGTTTTAATGTAAGTCCCTGTTAGTTTTGGGTCCCCCGCTTTTTTGTGCTCACCAAACGTTGTCCCGGTCCTCTCTAGATTTCCCACTCCTCGCTTCAACATGAGAATATTCACGTTATATCCACATAAACATTTGGGTTGGACCGGTCGTTGCGTTTACTGGCGCGTTCGTGTCGCGATCTTTAATCATAGGCACAGTTTGGAGATGTCGGAGGAGCGGTACGACTGGGTGGTGATGTAAATCATTTGATTTCTCAATCGTTGCGTGGACTTACATATCAAAGGGGGCTCCTACACAAATCGAGGTCGGACGCCAGGATGCACTGGACTGTTAGGGGATTCTTCAAACAGCGAGCCGTATATACATTCCACGTCCATTTGTGGGGTTCCGTTTTTTTTGACAATGGCGGACATTGGGAGAGGGAAGATAAACTGCTAGATTTAACGCAACGGGGGTCGCAACTTTAGGACGTCGGTCGGCGGTATTTCTTGAATTTCTTGGGAGCATGACCCTTCGAGATTATAGTGATAATAGAATGGCATTGCTAATTACTATCATCTGCGTGACCATTGGCCTATTAATATACATCTTTAAGGTGTTAGTAGGACGAGAGCGAGGCGAATTGAGATGCTTACTAAGGAGAAATGCCCTAATAACAGTCTGATAATGATAACGCGAAGAAGAGCTCTTTATTAAAGTATTTATCAAGCCAGAATTCCGAGCTATATGCGAGGCTCGTTTGTTTTGTTAAACGCCGGTCTGCCTCTTCGCCAAGCCGCGGTGTTAGTTCAACATGTGCACGAATTGTTTCCAAGGGAACTATACTCCCTCGCAAGCTTTGGTCTGCATTCTTAGCGCGTTTGAGGAGGTAAAGACCCGTGGAAGGCTCGGGGAATCGGCCCCGTCTTGTGCGAGAACCAGAAAACACCGGGTTAACTTGAGGAATGATATCGAAGTGCTGAACATAGGCGAGAAACGTGTCGAGGCTGGGTAAGGGCTCGAACCCTGGTTTTAAAACCGGTCGCATTATGACCCGGAGCTGAGCTACTGAGTGACCTGGAGGTTTGATTAATGTCGAGTGAGTGGGAACTTAGATGCGGCCTGCTAAAGGCTTACCTTTCATTCCGCTATAGGGCCATTGGAATGCCGGGTTATCATTCATGAGGATCGCATCATAGTGGCCTAGAGGCCACGAGGCGGAGGGAGGCGAGGCATTGATGGTTTGTGGTGGGAGGATATCATAGGGCGGGTGATACGCGCGTGACTGAATACGAACTTTGGTCCAGATTTCAAGCTTGTCAAAAGGGGTGTGTAGGGTACTCCATGCGCTTTGCTGCCGCGAATACGTTGAGAGTAGGGCTTTAAGGTCAGGGATGTGGAATTTTGTGGCGATGGCATCGATAGACATTCGTCCGAAACGAGGTGTGTGAGCCACGTGCAGGGCAACACATCCGTTTGAGAATGTACGAAGAGGTCTTAGTGCGCTTGGGATCTCGCCGCGCTTCAAGCGGTCAGCCAAATCGAAATAATCAATTTTGGTTCCCGACACTGGCGGTTGCAAGGCTGCTGGAGTTATCAGGTAAGGTTCCTCAGAGAAGCGGAGATTTTACTCACCCATCGTATTTTCGATCATCGATGTTGCCATACTGAATAGTCGGCACTTTTCTGTGCGGTCCAGGTGGCGGCAGATTTGTTCTTCATATCGTTGGTTATTGCTCGCTCGCGCGGGGTCTTTTATTTCAGTGATATGGGCATGCTCCGTCGTGTCAGCGGACCAGTGGATGGGCGCACCATTCAAGCGGGTATTAGGAGCCATACTCTGGGAGAACTCGAGCTTTGGAATGTGCCAGTTATTGATGGGTCCCCGTTTTCCTTGGCGAGCACCCGCTGCTAAAATGGCCGCCTTGCTATCATGGAACTCTTTCAGCGATGTCTGAAGTAAGGTACACGCCCTCTCGTTGATAACACGCGCTTGCGCGAGGTATCGAAAATTCATAGAGGCGCGAATCGCGATGAGAAAACGTTTTGGAACAGCGTCAGCAACAACTGGAACGAGGTAGCGCTGGACATCCCGATGTTCGCGTCCAGTGACCTGTTTCAGTTTCGAGATCCCCTCTGTGAAATGGCGGAAACCGGTGTGAGGTTGTAAGATTGAGAATCGAAAGTCCATCTCCGCATCCCCTATAGCATTGCGACACCAGATCACATCATGGTCCCATGCATACTTGTGCTCGTGATGTAGAAGTTCTGGAGTCAAAAATACACTCGGTTCGGACATCGGCCAATCGCGAAAGAATGGGCGATGAACACCGTTAAGGCGATACTTCATCGCCTCCTTGGTATAGGTCTTCAGATCCCATGGGTGGATGTGCGATTCGAGTTCGATCTTTTGGAGGTCTCGTAGGGTGTTTGCTGCCATACGAGGGCTGTGGCGGAAATTGTCACCAAATTGTGTATATGACGCAAGCGTCACAGGCGATGTTTTCCAAGCTACGCCTGCGAGCATTGTAGCCTCAGGAGTATCGACGATATATGAGGCAAGTGGAGTGAAGCAATAGCGCCGATAACCTAGAGGATCCGTCATCATCACCCCAATTTCGGCCGCCTTCTTGAGTGGTTGGGTGATGATATCAAGACATTCGTGGACAAGCCGGTTCTCCAGTACGCCGCGGATCTTTTGGTTTTTATGAATGAATTTTGGGATTGGTAATAACGCGAGGAGTACGAAGGCATGATTTGACGAATGTGCGCGGACATCCCCACTGATGTTTGCAAGACTGATGAGGAGAGGGTGCGCGGCACGGCCGCCAGTCATCACAGATATACTGGTTTTGTCGGATGATAGAATTGTCCCAAGGAGGGTCGCCCCTGGTGGTATTTGGCCCTACCATTGCGTTAGGTACGGTGGTATATCCCAAAGAGTAGCGTACGCACTTGCATTGACCATGCGGCGTCGCCTGTCCACCATTCTGAATAGACTCGCATCTGCTCCTGCGCAAATTGGAAAATATGTAGCGGGGTGAAGTGGATGTGATTCTTTAACACCGGATTCTCGAGGAGCGCTTGTATGCATTCAATCGGGTTCCTGTGGAATAAATGGACAGGATACTTCGTGGGATACACCGTGTGCAAGGTTCTACATTTCCACCGAGGACCATTTGGTAGCGTTTCCGCTCGACCGCGAAGATCCCTGGCATTGCGAAACGACAGGCCGACCCGTCTGATCTATAGTGATTTATGAGGACAGTCCAATAGTGTATTTTTTAACTTGCCAGTTGAAGCGATAGCATCTGATTAATCGCAGCCATACTGAGCTTTGATAAAAGTAGAAATGACGCAAGCTCCCACTCTTCCTTCGACGCAAATGGGTAATATAAATTCGTGGTCCGTTCCATGGCATATTGGTCCATATTGAATTTATCTAGAAATGTGGGCCCAGTCCCGAACGTTTGCGCGGCACCGGGGAAGTCTTCAGTTATCATTTGTCGATGTTGGGAAGTGTGGGCATCCGGTAGTGGCTCAGGAATCCCCTCGTGGGCCGCGATGGTCTCAGGCTGATCGAAGACGAAGGTCTGGAACTGGTCTTGTATTTCCATAGCGGTGTCACCCATGCTTTCCAACCCACGCCGGTGAGACGATATGAGATGAGAATTAGATATTCGGGTGAACTTATGGGTACGCATGCTACGACATGATGAGGTCGGTTGATTTATGTGCTTTAAGACCGATGAACGAGTCTTGAACTGCCGGGAGCAGCGGTGGCAGCGTGGCATGCTGATAGTTTTCAGAAAGAAATTTGCCCTGTAATCGTCCATACAATCAATAATGTCCTATTGCACGAAAATTAACTTACGATTAATTGGAATGATCCATCGTACTTGCGCGATCAGACATATGGGGTATGAGCGAGCGGGTATTCAGGAGATCGAATGGCGGCATGGGCTGTGGGTGGATCATCACAATTGAATGGCCGTATGTTACTATGTAAAATTCAAGTTACCGATTTTTCCCACCATCTCCGCCGCATGGTGCTTGTTAGTCCCTGTTATTCAGTCGCGCCACTCTGCCACAACCTTACTTTGGGCGTGGTTCCCCTTGCCCCGTCAACCGTGCAGACACTACCTACAAGAGGTGATATGGAGATGTTGTTAATATCTTTTGGCTGATGGTACGCACTTAGAATTTTTTCCGGTTTTCTCTCATGTAATCTAAATGCCCAACAGGGTTTGATTATCCGTGACTCCACTCAGTACTCCAAAACACAAAACCCGGCATCCTATCAATCCATCGCTCATGGAGCCTGATTTTCCCTCGATCTACCACTCCCTCATTTCGCTCTGGAGGTGGGCATTGGGCCGCTATGGCCATCCGAGCTGTGGTTGGTGCTGCGACTTGATTCGTAGGTAAGTGAGCCCCAACCTTCCACGGTTACTTCTCCTGCGCTTGATGTTTGCAAGGCCTTGCTGTGGAGTCACCCTAATACATCCCCCGAAACCTTGTGTAATGGCTGCCGCTGTCCCTGCCTCCGATCCCCCACACGGATAATATGTGAGTATCCGCCCAAACTATTGTCCGCTCGCGGGAGTCTCCTGACCCACGAAGTTATTCATGCAAGGGACGGCATCTTCTTCCAATCGGCTCCCAAATATGCATGACCGTCCAAATAATGGTGGCATGACGACGACTCTCCACTTTTTCCCAAACCAAATCTAACCGTAACCGCTCACCTCTCATGTCTGACACCCCGACCCAACATTTCTGTTCGTACTCATAGCTTGTTGGCCCCAGGATATATACTAATTAATTAATTATTAGCTTTGAGCAGTAGTGAACGAGAAGCTCAATCGATTCCACTTTCCGACTATACGGAGCGTGTAAGTAGCCCACGTCCAACTATTATTTTATGAACTGATTCCAATCCAACAGATAATTGAATCGCAGGAGGAAGCTGATCAACTTCACCGTGCTGCATGTATCCAGCAAGACACCTGCCGGGAAGCGGTAAGGAAGGCCAAAGCGCGGGTCAATGCCGCGGTCTTGCGATACCAACGTGCCAAGCGGAGGGGTCTTCTGGCTGACAGATACGTTGGTAAGATTCGAAGCTTGATTCGTCGAAGTGGATTTTTGCGCCCCCCACTGGATTCAACATTGGCACGCCGCCCACGCCCACCTATTGAAATTGCTGGTGGTATGTTGATTCACATTTTATTTTATTTTATTTTATTTTATTGATTAATATGGTTATGCCTAGCTGAACACCGGATCTCGGTTGCCGACGTTGACATTAGTATATTGCTGAATTAGTTCCATTTCGCTCCATGAAGGCCTTACCAGGTTTCAAAATATATATCTCGATTCAATCCTGGAACTGGTACTACCGTTAAGCCTCGCCGTCCGTGTGCAAAAATGGAAATCTGAACAATTTTTTTCCAAATCCGTTGCAGTTTGGCTCGGGGATGACTGTCAATCTGGTGGATACAAAAGATGGCCGCCCTGCTGAACCCGCATCCATTTTTTTTTACCCATTTCCTGCACCCCCACACTTTCAAGTCTCTCACCCGCTCATAACAGTCCCACAGTATTCATGGCCAAAAGGAAGGGGAAAAGGCCGCTTGCACCAGACGAGGCTGGTTCACCAGAGCCCAGTGCAACGCGGCAAAAGGTATCTCGGCGCTCTAAAGCGCAAAACGCTGATGCGCCTACCTCCCGTTAAGCGCCCCACCACTTATTTGTTAGTTGCAACTCATAATATTCCGTAGAAGATCAACCACCTCCGATCCAAGCTGTGGAAGCAGATCCTCATGATCAAATAGCTGGTGGTCGAAGGCGTGCGCCACAAAGTACCGAAGGTAAGCGATCTAAAAATATCTACTGGTCATGCGCTCATATGACCACAGGGATGACTCGAATTACCCTCCCTCCGCGTGTGACACGTGGAAAAGGAGGCGCTATCGCACAGCTGAAGCTCGTCAGCAAGAATATACGACCTGATCTCGAACAGCCTGAACAACGCCAACTCACGGAAAACATTCCCGAAGACACCCCAGTAAATCCGATGTCACCTGTAAAGGGGCGCCAGCACCGCCCAAAGGTATCACAAAATTCAGTTATTCATAAATACGCTACTAAGATTGGCTAGGACCCCATTTTACTTCCCCGGCGACAAGAACCCTCCCTTGTAAGCACGGCACCAGCTCCTGTGCTGCAACCCGCCAGACGTTCGGCCGGTTATGGGTTCGCTGCCAGCAACACATATCCAACCCCGGATAGCGCGAGGAACGTACGCTGGTATGTGTATTATGAATCAGATCAGTTGTCCCCGTCCTGAGTGCTGATTTATCTCTCAGGATGGAAGACAGCCAGTTGTCTGCTGGGTTGGACGATGAACGAATCGATCCCCGACTTCTCAACGAAAGCCAGGCACGCCAGTCCGCAAAGTCCAATGGCCGTCGCATAGATCCAGCCTCAAGTGCCCGCTCTCTCCTCCCAAGTGGCGATCAAGGCGACGATGACGATGATGGTGACGGCGACAACAACGATGATGACGACGACAACAACGATGTTAAAGGCGATCCCAATAATCAGGACCTTTCGAGTGATAGCGGTGATGAGTATACATTCGAAGCGGAAGATGATGAGATGGTTGATGAAAAGGGTATGCTTCGTCACCACGCAAATATAAGAATTATGCTCATGCTCAACCCCACAGTTATTGATGAAATATCCTCTGATGAAGATCAACGCAACGCAATGAAAGTTATTCAAGGCTATTGGCCACGGAGCGAGTCCCCACCAAATGGTATTTGTCATTCCAACCCCACCCGAATGCTAACGAGATCAAATTGCCTTAAATTTAGCTACACGACACTCGGCCCAGGACTCGGATCACCGTTCCGAGTCCGTGGATGAGATCGATGTTCTTGACGACTACCGGCGTCGAAATCGTTCATTACGGGCACCTAACCCAGAGCACCTCGCCTCTTACCGACATGGCTCCGCATCTCACAATTCCAACGTGCCCGACCAACATGCCGGAACGTCAGCACAGCCGGACAACGATTACTCCAACCGATCCAAATCCAACCAATGCACTACTCGGCGCGCTCCACGGCATTCGAAGACTCCTTACGACAAACGTGAGGTATTGCCAACCAAGCTTGGCTATTATCCTAGCCAATGGAGGGATGTCCTCGATCTCGCGAAATACAAATTCCTTCACTACTTGACGACGAACAACCCATTCCCTGACCGGCCAACTGGCCTCCAGGCGGCGAGGGCCCTCCTCATGGAAGCAATTGATGACCACGAAAAAGACGAGGGGGTAGTAGAAGACGGTATGGCATAGTAATTGACTCAAATACTATGAATTACTCACGTTATGGTACGCATACTACAGGATACCTTCAAGAACATAAAAAAAATATGTCGGTTCTGGTGAGCCACTTCCCCTTACGTTGCGTGATAAGTCTAATATTCAAGACCTGCTAGCTCTTCGAACAAAGGTCTAACTACCGCGGCAAAATGAAGACAACTGCATGCGAGATTGTGAAGGCTCGCTACAACTTCTTGCTCGGTCCAGATGAGGAGGTGCCTCCAGGGCAAGGCGAATATCATGCATTAATCGGAGAACGCGTCGACCGGCTCCTTGATAAGGGTACCTTCCTTTACGGCGAGGATGATCCATCGGTATTATCTATTTTTCATTACTGTTGGCATTTCGTCTGATGGCTCACTGATGTTAGGGCCGCGCGAATAATTTCTCTCACCCCGCACTCCAAGAACTGTGTATCCAGTTCTATTACGAGAAACCCAAGGCTCTCAGTAGAATATTCCCCGAAGATTTCACTGAGGTGCCACTTGTGGCCATTGCATTGGCTGGGACATGCGTATGATTATCCACCAGGTTGATACCAGTAAGCCACTAAAAGTTTAATAGCTCCATAACTGTCTCAACGAATGGAAAGGCGGTGTTCAAGAAACAATCAAATTTGCGGGTGATACTTACTCGTCTATCTTTGAAGTCCTCTTGGGATTATTGGAAGACCTCCAACAAAACCCAATTCACGGCGCGAAGCTCAAGCAGAATCAGAAACACTGGGCGCGGCTAGGGAGGTACGAAATTCGTCCTATTTACTAATTTTACTATACTTTCATGAACTCACGACGGTGAATAGGATGCGACAGGGCAAAAAACAGTCCAACCCCCACAACCTCGCCATCACCCTCAATTAGCCTGAGCTGGTAAGCCTCAAACACTCGACGCGCGTATGTATTACCCAATGCGCGTACGTATTTCGAAAAATACTATCATGTACCACCATTTTATTACAACAATATGACATTCTCGTGCTCCCAACATTGTGTGTGACACCTGAGACTGAACTAGTACCCAACAAAATTGGATGGTGCCGGCTGGTGGCCTGTATAGCACTAGCTAGTTGTCAGTAGTGCTATGTAGAATATCTATGCAGTTTTATATTGTTCTATATAGACATGTTAATGGTCCATGGAGTATTCCATAGAGCTCCATAGATCATATAGGCACCTTTGGAGTACTAAAAAAAGATAGACCTATACTATGGCACTATGGCACTATAATTCACTACGAGCCACTACGGAGCACTCCTCCGTGATTACCTGCTTTGCTGATGTGATGGTTGCGATATTAACCTAAAGGATTCGAATGGTGACACGGTAGTATCCTATGCAGCACTGGGCGGCCAAGAAGAAATCTTGCAACTACTGCTAGCGCGAGAAGGCGTTGATGTTAATCCAAAGGGCTGGAATGGCCTTACTCCGCTAGCCCGAGCGATAAGGAGAGGGCATGAGGCAACGATGCGGCTCCTTTTGGCAAGGAATGATTTGGATATCAACCAATGCGACGATTTCAGGATTACGCCAATTGCCCACGCAGTGCGGGGCGGGTGCAGCAATATTGTGGAGTTAATGCTTACGCGGAACGACGTGGACATTAATTTGCAAGGTTGGGATGAATTGACACCACTATCGGTTGCAGTACTCGGCGGACACGAAACAATCGCGAAAATTCTGCTGGCAAGGAGTGACTTGGATGTCAATCGATGCAACAAGTTCGGGGACACACCGATCATCCACGCAGCATGGAAAGGACACAGCGGGATTGTGAAGCTACTACTGGTACGGGACGACATAGACATTAATTTGCAAGGGCAGGGCGGACTCACACCGCTGTCGGTCGCGGCGCGTTACGGGCACGAAACGGTCGTGCAGGTTCTATTGGCGAGAAATGATTTGGACGTCAATCGACGCGGCATTTCTGGGAACACACCAATCATCTACGCAGCATGGAAAGGACACGACGGTATTGTGAAGCTATTGCTAGCACGGGACGACATAGACATCAATTTACAAGGGCAGAGTGGGATCACATCGCTGTTGGTCGCAGCACGTTATGGGCACGAAATCATCGTGCAAGCTCTGTTGGCAAGGAACGATTTGGATGTTAATCAATGCGACAGTTTCGGGAACATACCAATCATCTATGCGGCCCGAGAAGGACACACCAACATTGTGAGGCTATTGCTAGCGCGGGAAGACACGGACATAAATTTGCGAGGTCAGCGTGGGCTCACACCCCTGTCGGTCGCGGCGCGGTGTGGGCATGAAACGATCGTGCAGGTTCTGTTGGCGAGGAATGATTTGGATGTCAATCGACGTGGCGTTTCCGGCAACACGTCAATTGTCTATGCAGTGCGGGGGGGACACGTCGGCATTGTGAAGCTACTACTAGCACGGGATGATCTAGGCATTAATTTGCAAGGTCAGAACGGGTTCACACCACTATTAGTCGCGGCGTGTTATGGGCATGAAGCGATCGTGGGGCTTTTGTTGGCGAGGAATGATTTGGATATCAATCGACGCGGCAGTCACGGGAACACACCGATCATCTATGCGGCGCGGGGAGGGCATATCGGCATTGTGAAGCGGCTCCTGGCACGGGATGCTGTGGACATTAATTTGCGGAGTCGGAATGGGTCCACACCACTATCGGTCGCAATAAGACGAGGGAATGAAGCAATCGCCCGGCTGCTGTTAGCAAGGCCCGAGGTAGACACCAACTGGAAAGACAACAATGGAAACACATACCTAGATCTGCAACGTACCATAAAAATGAAGAGGTTGTCGAATACCCCCCCTCTCTCCCCCGGCCAAAGGCAACACGAATGTCAACTCGAAAGATTTGAGGCTTCCGGATCAAGATGAGGAGGAATAAGTTCAAGCGGGGTTGAACGCATGCCCTATCTTGCCCCCTTTTGTTGGTTTCCCTCTACCCGACGCCCACAGAATCCGAAATATAGTCATACTAGAACCACATTGGACACCCCGTATACACAACACATCCCTATCACATATCATAGCCTGTTCCCTGCCGAAACACCTCGCACCCAGCATATGCGTTTACGCCAGCAGTAAGCCAACGCTGGAAATTTTTTGTGAATATTGGCAGAGCGAATCAATGAACAGATCACGACACGACGTAGGATATCACTACGAGAGTTAGTAGGGATAATTTGTGAGTAGTGAATACCTCGCCGGCGATACTATGCGATAGTCATATGTACTTGAGGTAGAGGGCCATCGCAAGGCGTGGCAAGTCCGAGTCCCCATCTGAAAAGGAATCAACATTATAAGATTATTTTCTGTAATATATTTCTATTTACTCTGAGGTACACTGGATGTCAATTCCAAACCACCATGGGTCGCCTGCGGTGAGCACTTTGGAATATGTGCATACCCCCTGCTTCCATCGGACTCGAGCTCAACAATAGCGTTATATAGATACCCGCATCCTACTCACATTCCCACCTGATCCAAACGCCTGCCCAATGCCCAAAGACATAAAGCTTTAGGTTGATGTGGTGCGCTATACCAAACGCAGTGCTTCCGGGGGCCTTCGGATTCTTCACGTATGCCGAGTTGTGTGCGCCGTTCCGCTTGCTGGGCGAAGTGACTGCTGACCTGTGTCCTTGGTAACAACCTGGCTGCTTCTCTTCCATCTGTTTAGACTGGACCGCTTCAGATTCCATGCTCCGTTGGATAGGGCTGATTGAGCGGCGGGCTTTTCTCTATCATGATGGGATGGGGTGTATGCAGGGATAATATAGATGATGGAGGTGTTGCTTTGAACGGAACATAAGTGAGGCTCGTAGAATCGCGGTGGTACCCGTATGTACAATACGAGCCTAGATTACTCAGCTCCCAACTGGGCTGTCAACTAATTCTTCTTGCGCCTGATTTCGAGTGCGGTGCACGGCGTGCATCCGCTCCTTGTCCGCGTCGATGAATTGCTGCAGCTACTGCACCCGTGTTGCCCCCAGATTATCATAGACAAAGATCATGGATTTGTCCTCCTGGTACAACCTGTCTATGTCCTCGATGCGGCGGTTCACGGTCTCAGGGTAAATAAGCCACACTAGCTGATACGAACATGTTAGGATTGATATTCAGCGCTAAGACAGTACATAAGGAGGTGACGCACGGGAACGAAAGCGGCGTTGAACACGACCCAGATGAGGCAGAACCGCCAGCCAGGGTTCGCAATCCCGGGCGGGGTGATCTGTACAACGTCGCATTGGATATCCTGGGATAGAAAATGAAATTGAGGTGGAGACAAGCTGAGATCTCATGGTCCATACACCAATTTGATGCTGCCCCCAGTGCCGCACCCTTGGTACACATCGACAGGCTGTTAATTTCTGTCGGGTATAGCCATGGGACGCCCTGCAGTACACCGTGTAATAATACATAATCAGCAGGAGCCGGCGCAGCACACCTGCCAGCGCACATTGAAGAAGACGTAATACAAGAAAAATATGGTCACACCCACCGTGCTGCTGTCCGCGCAGGCGGGTAGCCTGGTGATGAAGATGTAGCGTATGTATTGCCCCGTAGTGCCCCACATCATGAGCTTGCGCCGACCCACGAGCTCAATGAGCACCAGCCTGAGGAAGGAGAAGAGGACATATGAGACGGAGTTGCATGCGGCGGGGGGTATGCGATGTTGTTGGAGAGTCCAACAGAGTCTGCAGGACGAGCGGGAGGGTGAATGCGAGAGATGGGGGAAGGGAGAGAGGCATACTAATAGCCGATGATGTTAATGCTAACGAGCTGCAGCCTGCTGCATCCACTGGGTGCCTGTGATGGGTTAAAGATGTAAGATGGATGGGGGCTGGACGACGTACCAGCACAGAGTAATAACTGCGCATCATACCCGTGTCCCCAGTATTCCCCTTGAGGATGTCCGCCAAACTGGGGGCCGTCTCCTTCAGTGTTTGTCATCAAATATTTGAAACTTGGACTTGTGGGGAGCGCGGCTGCGAGAAGCTGGAGAGCGGAACATGAGCACCATTGGGATGCAAAGAGCCGCATCACATACCTGGCATGCACGTTTTGGATGCAAGACATTGTTAGGACAATGAGAGAGCATCGTCTGTGGTCCAGGGGATATCGCTGGGGCTTGGTACGATATTTTGGGCTTTGGGCACATTGGACATGTTTTCCAGTGCCGGAGAATGAAGGGGCGGGCCTGGAGATGACGGGAATGTAACCTGGTGGTGTTCTGCAGAAAATAATGTGATTTAGTGTAAAATGAATGCAGAACGCACTAGAGGGGTTGCTGGATGCTTGCTGCCTCCCACAAGGCAATGCCTTTGGGCGGGTACTTGCGACGTTACCACTACAAACATGGACTTGAAGGTCCTAAGCAAAGATCATTTAAAAATAATATAGATAGGCTGTAATGACAGCGTATGATAAACATTCAACGGACTCGATGCGAGCAGCGACGAGCAACGTTGAGTGTTGGCTCTACAGATTCAGACGCCGACCAGATGCCGACGATGTGGCTGCGCTCTAGCATTCAAACTCCGTGACGGCTATCACCGCACTGTTAGAGCTAAATTTTTTCAGGTGGGTATAAGACCGAGTCCAAATATACATTTGGGACTCGGAATGATCAACAAGAGTGACTACATAGTGACAACTTACAAGATGACCCTTTGCCCATCCTTCGACTGTTACTACCGTTTCAATCCTCTTCTCTTTCACTGATCCCAAGTTTCTTATTTGACTGGGTAAATATACATACCACTGGTGTTCCTATAGTCCGAATAACCAGAAGCTGTCCTCTAAATCTGGGTGTTGAGTTGATTACCTTGGCATCTGGGGATGTGACCTGCCAAGCACCGCAATTCATCTGCGGTCCTCTAATAGTCTCTTGAAGCAGCCGTCTCCAGCCGTCTCCTCACCCGCATCAGTTTCACAGATATCCATAGATTCGTAAATTACCATGACAACCCACAGTATGTAAGTCAGCACGAATAAAGCGGACATGTATTAGTTGTTTATTTAAATAGGGTGGGCTTCGGGCGCTAATTGAACCTACTACTTTCATCGCATCAACTTCAAGTGGCTGCCGTTCGGACGTCACGAGATATCTTAATCAACCATGTCTGATCTCTCACTTTCCTTGCCGGATAATGATATCTCCCACCATCTATCCCAGCGCTCTGAAGACTCCGCTTCCAGTCTTGCCGCTCTTATCGCTACAGCATCTCCCGATACACTTGATTCAATTCTAGAAACACTGATCGACCGCTTCCTACTATTCTGCTCCTCTGATCGCCCACAAATTGATGCTCAAATCACATTCCTTGCCTCTGTAGCCCGACAGCTACCCCCGAGTCTCACCCACCCCGGGGCAGGTCGCGCAGCCGGACGAACCGGTTTACCAGTTTACCCTCCTGCGGGCATGCAGTGGGCCGGGCGTCATCGCAGAGCGGCTCTCCCAGAAGCTCTACGGGCTCCTCTGGGAGCACACATCACGCGCGGCTACACCAGACATAAAATGGGACAAACGACACCCTAAGAAATACTACGCGACCGTCGCGCTCAATGCGACGGTTCTTGCTCGCGCGTTTGCGACGCAGGAGGCGTTCCGCTCGGTGCTCTGGAGAGAAGTGGAGGATGTCATCATCAAGGGCCTCTTTTCGGGCGAGCAGCAGGAGCCGGGGGTGTTCATCGCGCTGACGGCGCTGTTTCTGGGCGCAGGGGCAGAGATTAGGGAATACCTTGCGAGCGGGGTGCAGGGAAACTGGATGGGCTGGTTGTGGTGGGACGATGTGCGGACGGAAGATAAAAGATGGGGTTGGGAGGATATTGCCGAGGCGGTGTGGAAAGTACCGGACCCCAAGATGGATTCCCGGCTCCCCGACTTCGCAAAGATTAATATCTCCGTTGCGAAACACCACCTGGCACAAGACGAGATGAGCAGCCTGGATAGCGAGACATTAGCACACAAGGTGTTCTGTTGGGTGGATGATACATAATTCGCTCTCAGAGGGCTCCTTTGCTCGAAATGGAATGCCATTTATCCATGTAACAGGGTGTGGCGCACGAACTACAATTTACACATCTCATCCTCTCATTTTTGCGCCGAGCGATGATATAGGGGTCTAATTCCCAGTGATGACCTTCAACGACACGGGTTGGCAGTTCCCGAGGATGTAATGCGGGTGGCCAGTAACGGGCGAGAAGACCAAATCGATTCGTTGGTTCAAGGTCGAATCGTTCTGGCACAGGGAAAATGCATCGGACTTCTGGTTCAATGCTAGGAGTGGTGGGTTCGATATGATTCCCGTTCCGTCGGACTAGAAAAAGAGGATGAATGGACGTGCGAGGGTTTAGCGGCACTGTTGACTTACCATTGTGCAGTAAGCCTGGAATCCGGGGAAGGGCGGGCTGGACGCGACGAATGCGGGGGATTCGCCATCAGACGGGGCGGATGAAGACATCGTGAGCCCGGGATTGGAGACTGATCGAGGCAGCAGGATGGAGTTTTGAAGGGAGAACGTAGGGAAATCGGTGCAGCATGCCGGGCACGACTAATATTGTGAAGTGAGAAATTTATTGAACATAAGGGGAAATGGCATGAGCCGGGAGACGCACCGAAATTCAATCGATGCTCTGCTGACGACGTGTAGTGGGAGGCTGCGTGTTGTTCCTCGCAGAATCCCCCTTCTCGTTTTTAAGTCCATTGAGCATGAGGCACTGATCGGGTTATTTTGCGAAGGATGGAAGAATGCCGCGGTTGCAACTACTTCCATGATGCATCGCTCCCAAAGATGTCAATGCGAAGCCCAAAAGAGCATCCGTGAGCAGGAGATAGAATGCACGTCAAGGTACCCCCGGGAGATTTTCTGCTCGGCTTTACGAGGTCGGTGTGTGATTGGTCTGAGACGGCCACAAATTTCAGAATAGTGTGTTACCCATCAATCCAAGTCATCGCTGACACGTCCATGACTGCCATAATTCAGGGCCCGAAGTCGGATGCTGGTCAACAAAAAAGATGGCAAGAAGTTGAAAGGAATGCGGCCAGGTGGGACTGAACAATGCAGGAATATAAAGCTGGGCCCTGCCGGTGTGCGGCATGATGCGGTCCCACGTCTACTATCTAATCACAGCTCGACTCGAGCTCCCACCATGGGCATCATCAGGATTCAGAACGATACTGGTACTCGAATATATGTTGGCCTCCCTCCTTCGGCTGCTCGTGCTGGAAAACGCGCAAAAATCACCCAAAGCGCATAGCCCGTCGATCTACTGAGGTCTGTGTCCTACCACCATCTATTTCAGTGCCCAGAGCCAGCTAAACGATACCTTTTCACCACAGATCCTGCTGTTATCCTCGGTCCTACCACTTCAGATGCCATTTGGACGACTTATGGTAGGTAGAGCGAGCATCACACTTTCATTCCAAGTAACGTTAAAATCCCCTTCCTAAAAGTCACCACCCCCAACCGGAATCCCCGTGCATTCGCCACCGTGTCGCGTACCTCGTCGTTGGAGTGACAATGCCTGGTATCCGGAATACTATCAACACTGCTGCTTCCGTCACACACCGCAAATCCACCCAGGATCGGCTTCCTTGTTGCCTCGCGACTCGTTTAGGACCCCTACTCCCGCGCGTTCTACTGCTACCAAATCGTTTTCCCCCGCCACCGCGCCCGTATCATCCACCCCATTGTTGATGTTCTCAATTGAACACGATCCATCCCAGAACTATATCGGAGTTGTTCATGAGGGCGCTGTGGTTGTATATGAAACGCTCGCCTCACTCGTGGATACCCCCGGACCCTGGTTGAGTCCCTCCCGTCCCCATCTTTGCTCCGGGTGCTCCGGGTGCTGCAAGCACAAGTGGAACGATCCCCTCATCCGCTTGCATCATCCCTCTACCACCACTTCGGCTGTGACTACCACGGACACCTCCGAAATCACTGTCCGCAGCATCGAGCACCTCCTACTCGCATCCCCTGCCACAACAATGCTCAGAATCGCTTCGTTAGATAACGTGGCTTATTTGATAACGTGGATCCGACGTGCCAGCAAAAACCCTTACCTGCGGCCATGCTCGCCTGCCATCTCCGTGCCGTAAGGCTATCGAATCCACGAAGTCCCCTCCGATTTTTATCTTATCTTTTTCTTTTATATAATAGCTATACACTTACTTTCTTTGTTCCGTCCTAGTGTGTTGGAGTATCAGGACCATTACCTATCCATCACAGCCTGCCGACTACATATGGCCAACAAATTAAATTGGACAACTCATGGAGGAATGCACAAGATAGCGGCGAACCTGAACAAGATCCTGCTCTGAAATTGGGTAGCGGACGAGAAGAAGTTAGTCGGGAGAGGTGCAGGCTAGACGCCAAGGCGTCGCAACGAAGGTGATTCAACCGAATAGATGTACATTTATGCTCGGTCAATGCAGCTGTGGTCGCTGCAATCATCAGATCAGATAAGACATTCGGAAGCGCCATTAAATTTTCCGTGATGTTGAGGATAAGTATATATAAGAAATCGAGAATGCTTCAGGTCAAACCAAGGAACCGAAATCGGTTGACGACTGGTGGAAATGGGTCGTCGAAATTGAGACGAATCGAAGCATCTCGGCACGAATTTAGTCAATAGAAAGAACCAATAACCTGGGGCCCATCATCTGGTGAGACTGATGCAGTAAAAAACTTGACAGGTGCGATCCATAGCCATCCGGGCCGCAAACATCGTTACTGAACAGGAAGCCTTGGGGTAGCCCAGAGAAGCATTATCGGCAGAATGTAGGAGCACCGTAAGAGAAGATAGTAGCGAGCGCTGAGTAGGCCCAAGTTGAATGATCATCTAGTCTCCCGCAGGCAGACCAAAAAAAATAGATAGAAGATAATCGTTCTATCTATCATGATCATCCAACCGCGCCACAAAATCAGTGGATAGTGTAATTGGTATGCCAGAAAGTCCAAAATAAAACCGGCAAACGAACAAGGTTAGAGCGCCGAATGGGACCCCAAGACAGCCCGTAGACCGTTGATTAGTGAGATGATGCTCATTGCTGTCAAACCGCGCATGATTTCATGTCCTTGGTGTTGGTTGATCAACACTTTTACGTCCAAACACGGCTGCTGGGTGATGGATCTAAATTTAATCACAGCTCGGTAAGATCAATCTCACCATGACATAGGTCAGGTTCATTATGGGGAAATACCCAAACTCTTCCCCATGTGATTACCCCTTCTCTGCTGCCAACGAAGATGTCGTCCGAAGAGTCTTGCCTACTAGAATCTGATTCTGATGTACCTTATGAATATGCCGCCACCGTAAAACGCGAGCAAGTTTACGAACGTTTCTCCAAGTCTAGGAAGAGAGTAATCCTTGCGATGGTCGCTTGGTGTGGTTTAATTCCGTGTAAGCTTTGCTTTTTTCAATGTGCCAACTTTTTCGAAATGAGCGATACGATTTTATCCAATGCTTGAAGTATTTGTAGCAGGGTCCTTCATCCCGTCTATTCCTCAGATTTCAAAGGACTTGAATTCGACCCCGTCCATCGTGAGGTGAGACGCCTGCCTCTAAATGAGATGACATTCCTCGTATAGTGTCAATGCAGCCTTGTCGTTAGTTTATCTATTTTTGCTGCGTATTTCGGTGGACTTTCGGGAGCTTCCTACTCAACATTTTGTAAATCTAGTGGAAATGAAAATACTCCCAGCCAAAAGACTCACGATTTGCAGACGGCCGGAGGGTCATTTATCTCTCGGGTACACCATTATTGTGCTTAGGGTCCCTGGGAGCGGCCTGGTCGAGGAGTATCCCGGAGCTCATGATTTGGCGCTTTCTCCAGTCTTTCGGGGCTTCGCCTGGTCTCGCCGTTGGAACTGGCGTCATTGTTGATATATACAAGCTTGAAGAGCGGGGAGAGGCGATAGGGATTTTCTTCGCAGTAAGTTGAATAATATTTATTACCCCGCTGTCCGAATATTTTAGGCATGTCTTCTTTTGGCCAGCGCTGGCGCCACCCGCTGGAGGTCAGCCTTCATTAATAGTCGTTATAAATATAAACTCTTATTCTGTTTCCTAGATGTGGCCGCCCATTACGCATCATGGCGCGTCATGCAACTCGCTTTGGCCATTATGCTGCTGTTATTCTTTCCAGAGACTAGTCACCCTGGTAAACGGGGGATCGATAAGTTACAGCCCGCTCCTGCATCGTCGTTGTGGAGATCGTGGAAACCTTTCCTCATAAACCCACTGAGACCGTTATCTCTGCTCCGAAGCCCGAACATCCTCGCTGTTGTGAGCCGAATACCAATGTCATGAACTCCTCTGATGGATTTTCTGACTTACTCCGTGGCTGGTTTCGCGGTTCTTTTGACAGATTACGGGACGATTGATTCTTATCGAGTCCGCGGCAGTCACCGAGTTATTTGCGCCTTCAGTCCTATTCACCTGAGACAGTAGGGTATATCAAAATCGGAAATAGGGTTTAAATTATTTACAATTGGCGAAATCCATACTGCAGTAGTAAATATTGATTACAATACTTTGAGCATGCCAAAAGATGTTTACTCCAACAATAGTCAATTGTATATTTTGAATACATCCCTGGTACATATCCGCCCAGGAGCCAATCAAAAGCGTCCATTTCGGGTATTTGTCAGGGATATATTCAGAATATAAGAAACGGCTATTGTTGGTTTCGACATCTTTTGGTATGCTCGAAGTATTACAATCAATATTTACTACTGTAGTATGGATTTCGCCAATTGTAAATAATTTAAACCCTATTTCCGATTTTGATATACCCTGCTGTCTCAGGTGATTGGTCCCCCTTGCTTTCACATTTGTATGTCTCCCCAATTCGACTTTTTCTCCATTAATGACTGGACGCCGGACCGAAGGGTGTTTGATATCACATTGTAGATGAAGCTCTCATCGGTGCATGCTTCCTGCCCGCCGGCCTCGGAAATATGAGTTAGTCCTTATTCAAGCTGTGTCAAGTTGCTCCACTGTCAACTGATCCAACGATTCTAGTCGGGGCCCCACTCGCCGGCAGGATTTCGGACAAGATTGTGGTCAAGTGGCAACAATGACAAGGTGGAGTATGGTAGGTACCCTGAGGATCGACTCCGAGCTATTCTCATAGGGGCTATGCTCCTTGTACCCCCCTCGGTTCTCTTCTAGGGTTTGATCAGTCAGTTCGTTGGGGGCAAAATCGGCCTAATACTTAATCTCTTTTGTCTATTTATAAATGGCATTGGAGTATGTCCGATTTCTCGCTGCTAGCTGCTCTTCGATTCGTATCTTTGACTCTAGGTCGATATTGTCCCAAGTCCATCTGCCGCCTATGTGGTCGATGTTGTGCATTCGCGGAGTGCCGAAGCGACGGCCGCAAACAAGTGTGTCAGTTTCATTACGACACAACTGCAATTTTGACACATCCCTACTCAATAGCGGCTTCGGGTCAATTTTGATATCGCTATCGATTGCTGCCATTCTGCCCTCGATTGACTTGATTGGGGTAGCTGCGACAAATGCTCTGGCCGCTCTGTTGGGATGGCTTGCTCTTGGGCAAGACCTGATCTGCGTTCATTTACCCCTGACGCCCTGACTATATTCCCAGAATTCTCTTGTGTACAATCCGGTACGGTACTCGAATGAGGGCCTGGGTCGATGTCAGCTACTCAACCGCGGAAAATAACTGAGCTCGTGGTTCATTTTACGAACTTATAATCAATTGGATATGTCTAGATATCCCGAATAGTGGCGAACCTGTATTCTTCGTGATCAACTAGACGTATCCCGCGATTCCCCACTTGGAAATGCTTCATTCGTGGCTGTTTGACGGTTGTCCTTGTGCCAAAGGGTGAGATAGATAGGGTGGCCACCCGATAGATGGAGCATATGGAAGCCTGTCAACTCCATGTAAAAGCCGTTCCCGATGACTAGTATTCGGATTAGCATTTGCCCGACATTGAAAAGACTCCTGGAGTTGGGACCAATTTCTTCCAGTCCTCACATCCCACCCCCCCAGCTCGTAGGGCCATCCCAGGTCGTCCCCCATGGAACCAACCGAAGAGACCCCTCTGCTCACGCCCCCGTCAAATGATGAATTAGAGACGAAATCCGACGCTGTATACGACCGATTCAATTCGCGAGAGAAAAAGCTCATCGTGGCCCTCGTATCTTGGTGTGGCCTGATGCCCCGTATGTGCCCGAAACGCGCAACACCCTATCGGACCTGAACTTTACGTAGTCTTCGTATCTGGCTGCTTCTTTCCTTCGGTTCCTCAGATCGCCCGGGATCTAGAATCGACCGCAACAACAATAAGGTAAGCCTCCTGGTCCATTTCGAGTTCAGGAAAGTTAAAGACCATACAAAACACCCCAGCCTTTCCATTAGCCTTTCAATATTTGCTGCCGCAATCGGTGGATTAAGCGCAGCCTCATACTCCAGCTACTGTGGGGCATTCTTCGCTCAGTAATGAATAGGACGGCGCTTACCAAATACGTGCCTGTCATTTCACAGATGGTCGAAGGCCCGTGTACTTGTGTGGTATGGCTGTGCTATTCGTCGGATCGCTTGGCGTCACTGTTTCGTATACGATACCTCATCTTATGTTCTGGCGATTTATGCAAGCGTTCGGAGCATCTCCCGGTCTCTCGGTTGGCGCTGGGGTAATCGGCGATATATACAAATTGGAGGAAAGAGGGACAGCCATGGGTGTATTCTTGGCTGTGGGTATCGCTTGCGGTTCTGTGGGAAAAACATTGACGTGATTACAGGCGTGTCTCCTTGGCCCCGCGCTGGCCCCTCCCGCCGGGGGTGATGTGTTTCATCGTCCTTTGGGGTTATGACTAACGTTCAGCACAGGAATGGCGGCTCACTACGCGTCCTGGCGCATAATGCAATTCATCCTGGGCGTTTGTGGTCTGGTTGGATTCATCGGTATTTACCTCTGCTTCCCTGAAACCAGCCAGCCAAACACCAGGGGGATCGACAAGTGGAGGTCCGGCGCAAAGTCTAAAATGGGCCGGCCCAAGTTTGTGTTTCTGAACCCGCTCGAGCCGATGTGGCTGTTGCGGAACCCTAACATGATGGCGGTGGTGAGTCTATCCGGCCGATTGATTCGTTCCAAAAGCTTAAAGCATTGGGGAAGTCTATCGCAAGCTTCGTAGTGCTCCTGACGGACTTTGGTGGGCTAATTTGGATTTTCGAATAAATCTATCTGATTGTGTATCTGCCAGTAATGATCGTGCCTTTGGCCTACACCATCGTGAGCGATGACCACCTTATATACTCAACTTGGTCCTGAATGGCGGACAGGGCGAACGTTACCAAATCAAAAATGATGCCTGGCTCGGAGCATGCTTCCTACCCATGGGCATCGGGAATTCAAGTGAGTGATAACGGCCCACCTGATCCGGGACCCGGGTGCCTGAGTTCTAACGGAGGGATGCGATTTAGTTGGCTCGCCTATTGCTGGCCGCATCTCCGACAAGGCCATCGTCGCCTGGCGTGATAAGCGTGGGGGGATATGGTATCCCGAGGATAGATTGAGGTCTACCCTATTCGCGTCTGCAGTTCTGGTTCCCCTTTCGGTATTACTCTCGGGGTGGATCATTCATTTTGTGGATGGTCCGATTGGGCTGGCACTCAACCTCTTGTGTCTTTTTATGAATGGCGTTGGTGTATGTGTTTCGACCCTTGCATCACTGAACATTCCTAATGGATCGCACGCTATAGGTCCAAATGGTGCTTGGACTCTCGGCGTCATACTTGGTAGATGTCATGCATTCGCGCAGCGCGGAGAGCGTGGCTGCAAATACGTCAGTTTCTTTGATTGTTGTGCGTGTAAGATGATGCTGATCATCTGCCTGCTCTGTTATGTGTTTATAGTGGGTTCCGTTCATGTATGGTATCATTGGCAATCGCCGGTATCCTTCCCATGATTGATCAATTTGGAGTGGTTGCCACCAATACGCTATCGGCGCTTCTGGCATGGATAGGGTTTGGGTATGTGCATTTTCTTACCCCACTTTCGCGAATTAATGTATAACGTAGGATATTATGGTGCACGGTCCGGTATGGGAATGAGATGAGGGCCTGGACAAGCGACATCGAGGTTTAACGTTTAATGTTTAAAACTGAACGGACTGGAGCTTCCAATTCACTTGTCATTATGTTGATCAGTCATCGCAGTAGCGCGATCTAAGACTAAACACGGAAGACGTGCGAGTCCTCGTGAGGTTAAAGACATAATTAAGAATACATCATGATGTACCCTGAGCCGCCTGTGAAAACCCAATTGAATTCCTGACAACGCGGTTGAAGCAACCCGTTTGTCCCCTCATTTTTCGAACACAGTACACAGCATCCGTGGGGTCGATTTGTTGACACAGGGCACGAGTTTCGCCTCGAGGAGGATACGGAAGAAGTGATAAGCGCTTGGGAAGTGCTGAGGTAAGGATCAGACATGTGGCGAGAGTCGTGGACTCCGGCTGTCAGGGTGGCGAGCCCAGCGGGCCTCTGCGGGTTTCGTTTCATACACCATCATCCTCGCCATCAACGACCTTTTGAAAAGGACTCACCAGTTGCTTCATTTTCTGCCTTTGTATAATGGACATTACCGTAGTTGGATGAACATCTTCGTCAGTCCCCTCTCCTTTGTTTTTTTTTTCACCCTCTTTCGGCCGGCATAGCTTTTGCTGGTGGGCCTACCGTTTTTCGTCTTTTCTAACCTCTTTGTTTTCCATCACAGACTTGAATACTGCTATGCTGAATCACACCAATAATATGCCGGGTCGGTTGGACCCAGGGCAAGCCGCTTATACTTGTTCGCACCGTCACCCCATTCAAGCACTCAAATATTCTTCACCTTCTCCCGATCTACCTGGATTTACGTGTAACATAGGTGCACCATCGCACCACGATCCATCTCCCCCATTTACAAAAAATATCAGCGGCCACCTTTTCAGAAAGAGTCCAGTTGTCGAGGCGCTGGTGTATCCGTCCCCGCCACCTTCAAGTTCAGAGCCCAAGCGTAGTGTTCCACTGCCGAGTGAGACTGAATCCATTCTCTCTTCCAAGCCGTTTGGAGGTATTTTGGACTCGCCTTTGATCATGAAACACGAGGCGCTCAGGTCCAATCTACCAATCTCGCCCCCCGCCACACTCCCTACACAAACGCAGGAACTACCTCCCACAGATCACGAGGCCTCCATCGATATTGACCATGATTCTTTGGACCCGTCTTTTTCCAGCGCTTTGGTGGCTAGTTTGGCGCCTCCGAATGCGGTTGCTTCCAGCTCACATCTGTTGTCCCCACTCTCGCCTGTCTCGCCCGTCTCTCCACAGTGGGATCATAATAGGATACCATACCCATCCCCATCCTCGAAGGAGTGTTTCCTGCTATCAGAGCACCGCCCTCCAGAATTGTTTTATGATGTTGCGCCGCCTTTCCGACCCATCCTGAAACTACTTGACATTCCCGAGTCATATTCCACACCTTCTGACTCTTGGGGCTCTTTTTCACCACGCTCGATGCACTCGGATATTGATTCTGACATAGAGATGAACGGTTCATTTAACTTTCCGCGTTCTGAAGATTGCTGCATGTTTGATGGCACTCATGATTTCCAAGACTTCCCCCATCCCAGCTCTCCGTCGATACACAACATCTTGTCCTTACCCGATCTTGACGATGACCCATCCCCACCTAACTCCCCATCCTCCCCGTCCCTTCGATCTTTCTCCTCGCTCCCAGGAGACGACGATGACATGCTTACTTCTCCTGGATCGTCCCTTCTTGCCTTACCGGGCGCGGTTCCTGACGATGACTTCCTCCCCTCTACGTTGGGACTCCCTGATGTTCCCGCCTCCGAGGCCATGTCAGCGCCCGCGTCCACCAGCAGTCGAAGCCTCCTTCTCCTTGACGACCCCAACGACGTTCCCCCTCCCCGTTCCCCCTCCCCGGAGAATTTTGACCTTGATCCCTCACTCATTGCCGAATGCTCAGACCCCGATTTTCAGCGCTTGTATGAGTTGCGAACGAGGTCGCAGGCGTCGGAGCGCGCGGCCAAGCAACTTGAAACCTATATGCTCGAGCAGGGATCGAGGTATGCACGAACGGAAGCTAGGAATGCGAGGAGGAAGGAGAAAGAGCGGAGCAGGGAAGTCTCAGCTCTCCTTCGGCTCAAATTAGATGAGAGGGGCGTCCATGTGGGGGATCAACAGGTCCAGAGACGATCAGCGAGAAAGATGATCGACAGTATGGCCCAGCTCGTGGCCAAGATGATGTTCCGCCGTCACGATACCTCCCGTCCCCTGGCAAACAAACTTCCCACGGTGACCAAAGTTCAACCACCCAAATCCCCTTTGTCTCGATCCCTTACCCTTGCGGAGCTAGAAGAAGATGAGGGTTGGCCTGAACGGAAGCCCATATGGACTTTAGGATTTGAACAGCCTGATTCAGATGAATATCTCATTTCTCCCATACATTTCTGACTTGAGAAAGGTCCGTCTTCGTCATCCAGGTGACGCTCGACCGACATCCTAATATTTTCGTAGAGGCGGATTTCATGTACTATCAATACGCCCGTGGCAATTCTAGCTATGCTATGCATTTTTCTGTAGCATTATCGTACCCCCATCCGGAAAATAAGTAGTCTATCGAAGGAAAAAAAAACAAGGTTGCCAACTTAAATTAACAATTACATGGTCCAGAATTACATGCAGTTGGAGGGTTACATAGTAGGTAATGCGATGGCCGCTACTTACGCTTCTGTCGCTGGTGGCTCTCCTCCGCTCTCGGCTTCCTGAGCACGGGCTGATGCTTGGTGGCAGAGCGTGACTTCACCAGCGCCAGCATGAGGCTGAAGTTCGCTTTGCTCTACCCCTCTGTACTTTAAAGCATACGCTCGGCAGGCTTCTCGACTCTCTTTGAGTTGCGGGTCCTCAAATGAAAGTGCGAGGATAGTGAACCCATGGAAATTTTGTTCCAGGAGTTCTTTCAAGTCCGGGAGCATCGTAGGATCTGGAGAGTAGTCCAGATTGTTGTCAATAACCAATTCCCACTGGACTTGGTCGTCGGGAGTATCATCACTAAAATTGGCCCATCCTCCAGCGGGCGGGGGTGGAACTCTCCGCTGTATCTCACTTGTTCAGCACAATTACTATGTAATGCATGTTTCGATGCAAAATCCACGAAGAATGCGGCCCCTGTCTCGGAGAACCGGAATGAATCGTCCTCTGCAGAGATGATGTAGGTATATACAGCTGGCTTTACTCTGTGGGCGAATTGGGCTCCAGATTGGGCGCCGGGACGACTGGCTCCTCCGTGGAGAATCTTGAATATCTCGGAAGGGTTTTCGATAAGACCGAAACCATTGTTCGCTGTGCGGGCGTAAAGCATTCGGTGCCCCGCCTGGATTCCAGAACGGACGGCCAGGGAAGTTGGGCCTTGAAAGATGCTCTGTGCTGCTTTGTATGAGCGATTCCACGGTTGATATCGGTCTCGGAAGTACAGTGGGACCCCTATAATGTATATTTTCCAAGTCGAGTAAAGGCGCGCATCGTCGAGGTTTGTAAGAAGTCCGACGGTGGGTGAATAGTGCCTTGAGAATCGGATGGGACCATCAAATAGGTATGGGAGTTCGGGCGCCCTAGGATCGCTGGACGGCTTGCTCTCTATCTGAATCGGACCAAATTATGAGATGCGACATTGGAGCAGAGCCGGGGGACCATACCTTGATCCAAAATGTTCCCCGCGATCGCCTCAGCTTTAATAGTGGTCCTTCAATTTCGACTTCTTTTGCACCGGGCGAGACTGTGGTCTTGAATTTGCCGACGTAATCATCGTGTGGTGCGCCCTCGTCCTTATCCAATACCTCCACCTGAAGTTCGGCAGTGGTAGGGACATGCTTGATGCGCCACATCTCATTCCAGATGGGAGCAAGGGTATCTGATTTCACATTGGAGCTGACCAACGGTGTTTCGTCAATGATTCGTACTTTCCATATCGCTTATTATACCTCACACGAATGAGATCTTGTTGTCAATCTTGGCGACAAAATACGGGTCGGCAGACCCAACGACATCCATCTTTGGTAAACCAGAGGCACCAATGAACTAGCATATCCATTGGCGAAAGCAATAATGGGATAGAATCAGGACAAACTTGGATTTGGAGATCTACGTATCGCACATCGAACGAATTCTGCTTCTTGTGCATATGTACGATGGAGGCCATATCATGGGGGTTTGATTTTGCATTCTGAACTGCATCTTCCACGCGCTCGATGATGTGGGATACACTGAACGGATTGCGACGACCGCCGGGCATGGTGCTGGAGTGGAGTGTGGGGAAAGTTTTCGAAATTCAGCGCGCAGCTAGGGACGGGTATATAAAGTTCCCGCCCGGAAAGGGAGCGCTGATTCTGCACAGCCAGATGGGTAGCGAGTACACAGCCTGATTTGTATTATGTATTACGACCCGCGGTTCAGTGGCAGAGTCACTAGGAGGGTACTTGTCGTGACTTCCGAATCGGAGGTCGTGGTTTAATTCGGCAACCTCGGATCAATGCTTGATCTGAAATAAGATTGCTAGTATACGTCACAGACACATAGAATCATCAATATCGACGCCGATTCGCCTTCGAATTGAATAGCAGTAATATTTACTACGGCATTCTTCAAACCTCAGAAACACCACCCCAGGCCCTCATCTGGGACCCATAGCGTATCATACACCAAAGTAACCTGCACCATTGCACATTAGGAAAGATTTTGAAAACCAGGTTCGAGACGTACCCGGATCCAAGCCAAGCTATTATAGAAACAAGGAAGCTGGTCGCGGCTACGCCAATCATGTCGATCAATGGATAATACCAGATATTGCTGCGGCACCAACATGGCCCGGAATCCACTTTGTTGGTAGGTTAGCCAGAATCATTTCCGTGTCATAATAGTGGTACCTTACCCGGCAGCAGCCATGCCTCCGCGCTGCGAGAGGGCATGATGTCGACCACATAAGCCGCTGATGGCCCCAAGACAATGTCAATCTGTTTGGCAGTATGAAAACGCTGAATTTGACAAAATAACGGGGACACGCACACCGCACCGTTGAAGAACAAGCAGATCAGATTGAGCGTCAGGCTCAGTGCCCCCCCATGAATGGGTTAGTAGACCGGATCCGATCATCGTTACGGGACGAGGAAGGCTGCGGCGAAGACGGTGACCCTGAGTCTGTCTTCGGGGTACCAGACTCCGCCCCGCTGCTCTTCAATCTGACCAGAATTTTATCAGAATTCTTCCAGCTAGCGGTCCGCTAACTTGATCCTGGTGAGCAAGTATTATATGTACAGAACAAGGGATCCCTCACTTATGCTGCCAATAGCACTGGGCAAGAAACATATCCAATAAGTGCCTCATTCGTGATGTTATAACGGGTGCCCTGTGATGCAGATCAGAAAATAGAAAAAAAATAGAAAAAAATGGAACGCCGAAGGTATATGCGATGGGTATAACAAAACTGTGAGCGATAGAAATTAGGTCTGTCAGTGGATTCCCAGCCGTGAAAATTATTCACCAAAGTCCGTCAAGAGCACAGTAAACCCAGCCAAAGACTGTTTCCTTAGATACAAATCACTGGCGATATCAGAGAAACTCACGACTGCGAGGAGATTAGGATCCCTAAGTAGCGCCACGATCGTAAGGGATTCACAAATAATGCATCCAATTGAATTTTAGCGCCCTCTGCGGCCTTCCGTCGAATCTTGTCCATCTCTCTCGTACCCGGATGGATTGTCTCGGGAACCAGAGCAAAATCAACACGAACACCATAAGGCGGCGACCCCCAAGGCGGCCTGCATGGAGCGCCAGGATGCATAATGAGCCGTGACTCCTGATAATGCATAGGGCACCGAAAATAATAGAATCTAGCGGGAATAACCTCCAATGGGTGGCGCCAGCGCGGGCCCAAGGACGATGGCCTGATGTGGTCAAAATTTGTTGACCACGAATTCACCGGAAAGCAACATACTGCGAAGAAGACACCCATTGCCTGACCTCTCTCCTCCAAGCGGAAGATATCTCCGATGACCCCTGCGCCCACAGAGAAGCCGGGAGCAGCTCCGAACGCTTGAAAGAAGCGCCAGAACATTAGGCGAGGAACGGAATCCGCCATTGCGACACCAGCGGAGCCAATGCATGAGAGGGGTAAGCAATATAGATATACGGGCGCCGGCCATCTGAAGAGGAGGTCAGCCCTCATTTCACGACCGGTATAGGGTGATCCTTGCAGAGTGTCGAGTATGCCCCCGGCAAGCCCGCCAAGTGACGTGGCGAAGATTGACAGACTGACCGCCAGGCTTTGTAGAGGTTTAGCACGGCATGGGACTTATGGGCTCAAGTAGAATAGGTTGATCACACCTGATTGTCGGCCCATTGGAATGTAGATCCCGAGCGACCTGAGGATAGAGGGGTGAATGATCCACCCACAAATACTATCTATGTCGTTCGTTGCTTGACGTGAATGAAGATTCGAATGGTACGTACAGGGAAGCAATCCGCACAATGAACAACAGCAAGGATCGCTCGTTTTTTCGATGCCGAGAATCGGTCGTAGATGTCTTTTCCTTCAAAATTCACCGCAGAAGACACTGGGGGGAGTAGCGGGGATTCTTCCGACATTTTGAGTTTTGTTTCGTTGAGAGTGTAGAAAGGATATGATCGGGCTCAGCCTCGCTCGTTATATGACTAGGTCGGCGCTATGATAGTCATTTGTGGAGGAACCGAAAATGCTTTTGACTCACGAGAAGTCCAGAAGGGGATCTCCTATGAAATAAAAACTCCCGGGCCGCGGAAATGCCCATATGCGACTTCTTGAAAAGTTGAATTCAGATCACATCTGTAGCACCTATGTCCTGGAGGTAGCGAGTGCATCTGGGAGCCTGGGTCGTTTGAATGAGCGCTGGTAAGTTGTACTAACTCTTATAATCGGGGAACTTATGCTATATTCTGTCAAAATAAGATATTAGACATACTGAAGACAGACCAACTTGGTTGTGAGTGCCAAGACTGGAGCTTCAGATCTTATCCGGGATAACGTCAGTGTAATAGACATGACTCTGTTGGAGTGCAACCTCACTCAGTATTATTGACTTCGAATTATTTCCGCTTTACCGATTATGTAAGCGCGTCCAGTCTTTACACTCGAGGATATTTTCTCGTTTTACCACATAGAATCATATACACCATATATATCCAATAATACCTATTTAATTCCCCCATCTGCCTCTTCCGCTGCCAACAGACTCAATATGCCACTGGGAAGGATCTGGCGTGCCATTGTAATAAATTAACGCTTGGGCCTTCATCAGCAAAACAAAGCTTGAACACTACTATGGCCTCTATGGCCACTATGGTACACTATAAACAAATAGACATATACTATAGACTACTATAGAGTGGTCCATAGCGTTGTTGTGTTTTGCTGATGCTTGAGAGCCATGTATTGCCAGGTAAGTTCCGTGGGTGATATCGCATCGATACTGGTCATTCGAAATCGGAAGCCTCAAGGAGAAATAATTCGAGTGGGGATGGGCCGTTGGGGCTGGCCAGTGCCTCAATAATTTTATAGAATTATGTATGTAGTCGCAAATAGTAGACACGTCCCAATTCCTGAAGTATGAGCGCAGGGTTAGACAGGCGCTTGTAAAGGATTGAACGGCGGTCAAATATTTACCTACTTCAGATGTCAGAAGCACCACCCCAGGCCCTCATCTGGGACCCATAGCGTATCATACACCAAAGTAATCTACACTATGCATATTAGGAAAGATTTTGAAGCGGGTTCGGGACGTACCCGGATCCAAGCCATGCTACTACAGCAACGAGGAAACTGGCCGCAGCTACGCCAATCATATCGATCAATGGGATAATGCCGGATATTGCCGCAGCCAGCAACATGGCCCGGAATCCGCTTTTGTTGGTAGGGTTAGCCAGAATCATTTCTTATATTATTATAGCGGTATCTTACTTGGCAGCAGCCATGGCCTCCGCGCTGCGAGAGGGCATGATGTCGACCACATAAGCCGCTGATGGCCCCAAGACGGTGTCAATCTGTCTGACAGATATGAAAACGACGGCTAATTTGACAAAGGAAAAATGGGGACACGCACACCGGCACCGTTGAAGAACAAGCAAATCAGATTGAGCGTCAGGCTCAGCGCCCCACCCATGAATTGGGTTAGTAGACCAGATCCGAGCACTGTTACGGGGACGAGGATGGCTGCGGCGAAGACGGTGACCCTCAGCCTGTCTTCGGGGTACCAGACTCCGCCCCGCTGCTCTCTCAATCTGACCAGAATTTTATCAGAGATTCTCCCAGCCAGTGGAGCGCCAACTTGGTCCTGGTCAGCGAGCATTATATGTACACATTAAGGAGTCCCTCACTGATGCTGCCAATTCCGCTAGGCAAGAAACATGCGCCGATAAGTGCCTCATTCGTGATGTTATAATGGACGCCCTGAGACGCAGATTTAGAAGGTTTTTCAAAGTAGAAAATAAAAATGGAACGCACGAATGTATATGCGATGGGTATGAACAAAACTATTATAGATAGAAATTAGGTCTGTCAGCAGGTTCCCAACGACGGAAATTGTTCACCAAAATCCGTCAAGAGCACAGTAAACCCAACCAGGGACTATTTCCTTAGATACACGACCATCGAGCGATATCAATGAAACTCACAATTGCGAAGAGGCTGGGATTCTTAAGTAGTGCCAATGGTCGCAAGGGATTCACAAAATAATGCGTCCAATTGAATCTTATCCGCCCCTCTGCGACCTCTCGTCGAATCTTGTCCATCTGTCTCGTACCCGGATGGATTGTCTCCGGAAACCAGAGAAACATTAATACGAACGCCACAAAGGCGGCGATCCCCAAGGCGGCCTGCATGGAGCGCCAGGATGCATAATGAGCCATGACTCCTGTTGATGACATTAGGGTCACCCAAAATAAACAGAATCTGGCGGGAATAACCTCCGATAGGTGGCGCCAACGCGGGCCCAAGGATGATGGCCTAGCGTGGTCAAAAGTTGCTGACCACAAAGTCACTGGGAGGCAACATACTGCGAAGAAGATGCCCATTGCCTGACCCCTCTCCTCCAAGCGGAAGATGTCTCCGATGACCCCTGCGCCCACCGAGGATCCGGGAGCAGCTCCGAACGCTTGGAGAAAGCGCCAGAACATGAGACGAGGAACGGAATCCGCCATTGCGACACCAGCGGAGCCAATGCATGAGAGGGGTAAGCAATATAGATATACGGGGCGTCGGCCATCTGAAGAGGAGGTCAGCCCTCATTTCACAGACCGGTATACAGATGATCCTTGCAGAGTGTCGAATATGCCCCCCCGGCAAGCCCGCCAAGTGACGCGGCGCAGATTGATAAACTAACTGCCAGGCTTTGTAGAGGTTTAGCACGGCGCGGGACTCATAGGCCCAAGTAGAATATGTTGATCGCACCTGATTGTTGGTCCATCGGAATTGAGATCGCGGGCGACCTGAGGGATGGACGGGGTGAATGATCCACCTACAAATACTAGTATTGTATGTTATTCACTGCTTAATTGTGGGTTAAAACCAATACAACACGTACAGGGAAGCAATCCGCAAAATGATACAACAGCAAGGATCGCTCGTCTTTTCGACGCAGAAAACCGATCATAGATATCTTTTCCTTCAAAAATCACTCCAGAAGGGTTGGGCGGAAGTAGCGGGGATTCTTCTGACATTTTTGAGTTTCGTTTCGTTGAGAGTGTAGAAAGGATATGATGGAGACCAGCCCCGCTCGTTATATGACTAGGTCGGCGCCATGATAATCATCAGTGGAGGAATACCGAAAGCATTTTTGAATCACGAGAAGTCCAGAAGGGGATCTCGTGTGGGGTAAAAACTCCTGGGCCACGGAAACGCCGATGTGCGATTTCTTGAAAAGTTTGACTCAGACTGCGTCTGTAACGCCTATATCCTGGAGGAGTGCGCCTGGGAGCCTGCCATCGGGTCGTTTGAACTGGAACGCTGATAATAATAAGTTGTACTACACCTTATAACCCGGAACTTACGCTGTATTCTGTCAAAATAGGGCATTAGACATTCTGGAGTCATGGGGTCCGACGGACCAAGTTGTAAATGCCTCAAACAGTCTCTGATGCCCGGGATAACCTCGGTGTAATACACACGACCCAATATGCCAGTGAGAAGGATCTGAGCTGATCTGAAGCCTGATGCCATCATGTGCCGTTGTCATAAATGTCTGGATGGTTATGTTTTGGCGTGGGTGATACCGTATCAATACTAGTCGTTCATTGAAATCGGGAGCCCCGGTGAGAAATTATTCAAATGAGATTGGGCCGTTGGAGCTGGCCAGTGCCTCGTCAACAATTTTATAGAATCATGTATGTAGTCGCAAAGAGTAAGCACGTCTCGATTCCTGGATTATGAGCGATGGGTTAGACAGGCGCTTTCGAAGAATTGAACAGCGGTCAAATATTTACTACGGTATTCTTCAAACCTCAGAAACACCACCCCAGGCCCTCATCTGGGACCCATAGCGTATCATACACCAAAGTAGTCTGCGCCGTGCATATTGGGAAAGATTTTCGAAAAGCGGGTTCAAGACGTACCCAAATCCAAGCCATGCTATTACAGCAACGAGGAAATTGGCCGCGGCTACGCCAATCATGTCGATCAATGGGATAACGCCGGATATTGCCGCAGCCAGTAACAGGGCCCGGAATCCGCTGTTGTTCGTAGGTTTAGCTTTTCATTTCATCATAGCGGTATCTCACTTATTAGCGGCCATGGCCTCTGCGCTACGGGAGGGCATGATGTCGACCACATAAGCTGCTGATGGTCCCAAGACAACATCGATCTTTTATAGGTGTGAAGACGATAGTCGTTTGACGGAAAAAAAAGAGAATACGCACACCAACACCACTGAAGAACAAGCAAATCAGATTGAGTGTTAGGCTAAACTTTCCGCCGAGGAATTGGCTTAGTAGACCGGATACGAGGATTGTCGTGGGGACAAGGAAAGCTGCAGCAAAGATCGTGACCTTCAGTCTGTCTTCAGGGTACCACACTCCACCCCGCTGCTCTCTCAATCTAACCAGAATTTGTCCGACATCCTCCCAGCCAGTGGAGCACCGACTTGATATTGGTCAGCGGCTACTATGTGCAGAAAAAGAGATCCCTCACTCATGCTGCCAATGCCACTGGGCAAGAAGCATAAGCCGATAAGTGCCTCGTTTGTGATGTTATAACGGGCGCCCTAAGCCCCAGTTTAAAACAAACTCAAACGATAATAAAAAATGAACTCACAAATGTGTATGCGAGGGGTGTGAACAAAACTTTGAACATATAAATTAGAAATCAAGTCCGTCGGGGGCTTCTGACTGCGGAAACTATTCACCATAATCCGTCAAGAGTGTAGTAAACCCAATAAAAGACTGCTTCCTTAGATATGTACATGATCGTCGAAATGTCAAAGAAACTCACAATTGCGAGGAGATTAGGATCCCTAAGTAGCGCCAGTGATCGCAAGGGATTCACAAAATAATGCGTCCAGTTGAATTTTAATCGCCCTTCTATGGCCTCTCGTCGAATCTTGTCCATCTCTCTCATACCCGGATGGATTGTCTCCGGAAACCAGAGGAACATCAACACGAATGCCACAAAGCCAGCGATCCCCAAGCTGGCCTGCATGGAGCGCCAGGATGCATAATGAGCCATGATTCCTGTTGATGACATTAGGGTCGCTCAAAAATAAACAGAATCTAGCGGGAATAACCTCCGATCGGTGGTGCTAATGCGGGCCCAAGGATTATGGCCTAGTGTGGTCAAAATTTGTGGAACATGAAGCCATCGGAAACAACATACTACGAAGAAGATGCCCATTGCCTGACCCCTCTCCTCCAAGCGGAAGATGTCTCCGATGACCCCTGCGCCCACCGAGAATCCGGGAGCGGCGCCAAACGCTTGGAGAAAGCGCCAGAACATGAGACGAGGAACGGAATTCGCCATTGCAACGCCAGCAGAGCCAATACACAAAAGTGGCAAGGAATATAGATATACAGGGCGCCGACCATCTGAAAGAGAGGTCAGCTCCAATCCTACAGATAGGTATGCGAGTGATCCTTGCAGAGTGTCGAATATGCCCCCCCGGCAAGCCCGCCAAGTGACGTGGCGAAGATTGATAGACTGACCGCCAGGCTTTATAGAGATTTAGCACAACGTGGGACTCATAGGCTCAGACAGAATAAGAAATTAGTCGTACCTGATTGTCGGTCCATTAGAATGTAGATCCCGGGCGACCTGAGGGATGGACGGGGTGAATGATCCACCCACAAATACTATCTCATGTCATTCGTTGCTTGATCGTGAACGAAAATTAAAATGGCACATACAGGGAAGCAAACCACAGAATGATACAATACCAAGGATCACCCATCTCCTCGACACAGAAAATCTGTCGTAGATGTCTTTTCCTTCAAAATCCACTGCAGAAGGAACTGGAGGGTTGGGTGGAAGTAGCGGAGATTCTTCTGACATTTTTGAGTTTCGTTTCGTTGAGGGTGTAAAAGGTATACGTTCTGGTCCAACCCCGCTTGCTATATAACTAGGATGTCAATACTGTAATATTTATCAATGGAGGAACGCCGAAAATATTTTTGAATCACGAGAAGTCCAGAAGGAGATCTCCCCTGAAACAAAAACTCCGCAGAAACGCCGATGGACGACTTCTTGAACAACTTAATTCAGACTGCGTCTGTAGCACCTATATCCTGAAGGAGGCGGCGAGTGCGTTTTGGAGGGCCGTTTGAGCTTGAAGCGCTGATATAACAAGTTGTACTGCACCTCATAACCCGGAAACCCGTACCGTATCCTGTCAAAACAGGGGATAAGACATGTCGAAGGCATGGTCCAACAAACCAAGTCGCGAGCATTCAACCATTCTAATCTGGCCCATTGGGGTAACCTCGGTGTAATAGGCCATGCTCGATATGCCAGTGAAAGGCTTGGTGAGTGTTTGAATTGTGAGAAAATTGGCCGCTAATACGTCAGACAGTCAAGTCAATTTTCTAATTTGCTCTGCACACTTCGTCCACACTGATATTACTATGTAGCGCCCGTCAGGATTGCGAGTCTCTGTGGATAGGTCAAAGATACGAGATCAAATACCAGCACTACTGTGGTGAGTTCCAACCCAGCCCAAGAAGGGCCAAGATTCATTTTCCCTCTCACTTCTGCCACTGCTCCCGCGACTTAGGACTCGTAGCGGACGAAGTTGATCGTTACTCAGTTGGTTACAGGTGAGCTACTCAAGCCTCGCAAACCGGCTCCCGAAGCAACCTCAAACCCGTGCGCGTGATCATCATTCCCATCGGAGTCAATTGGCAAGGCCTCAATAGATGAACCAACAATTCTTGACAAAACGCCCGGTGGTAAATCATAAAGCCTCGACTGGGCTGCCCCGGCGCTCAGTGGGACTGAGTACGAGGTCATTGCGTTGCTCTGCTTCTCGAGGGTTAGCGCGTTTTCTAACTACTCGAATACGACGACCGTCCACGCGCACGCATTGCTTAATTATTGATCCTCCACCCGTCTTAGGTCGATGGCAGAAGATATCGACAACAATCGGCAGTGATTCAAACCCTTTACATTCACCAGGACATAATCTGCACGCCCCCATAAGAAACCAGCTGCAACACACCATAGTTCAACCTAACAGAAGCATAGTCAGCCCGCGACGCCTTCGCTATTATCCCTGCCGCTCGACCATGTAGATACCCTATCCTGTTTCAATGAGCGTTTGTTTCAATGACAAAACGTATCTTGAAATGATGTACCGGCACTGGTTTGGCATGCTACACTCGACGCCAAATCATAGTATTGCCCGTAAATTGTAATGGACAAAGTTGGTTTCGCTGCCCGTCGGTTCGCGGGACTCGTTCATATAATGGTGTGGGATTGATGTTAACGGGGGCTGTTGGCCTACCAGATTTGGACCTAACGCATGGGCACGGTTGATAGGCGCAATGACAATGCGCAGCTGTGACGAGAAATTTGGGTAGGTAATCCACCTTGAATGAAAGGTGCGTAAATCAAGTCCCTATGTAGAACATCGAGCGTACCACTCTAGAAACCCCGTTTGGCGGCGAGGGCATGGGATACAAATCCGTGAGTCCGATTTGATGCGAAAAATAATATGTTCGCCCCTTGAAACAAGGCATTACAGAAAGGAAACATTGGTAGGATACGAAATGACAGAGGAATGGAACCGTAGATACCCATGGGCGCCGCACGACAGAGACAGTTTAGGGATTAGGTGGATTCTCGAAACTTGAGGGTAGTTAACTAAGTGATGTAGACGAAAAGGGTGAGGCCGGCTACTTGGCGCTCTCGTCTGCGTCACATTAATGCGAGCCTTCATGTTACCTTATCTTGAAAATTGCTGTCGTTGCAGTGAAGTCACGACAGGATGGCGGATTGAAACCATGAACCTTGAGGGTTCTCGATCCGGAATTAACGCACACAATGACACTGAGAGTGCATGAATTGGTAAAATCAACGAAGGCCCAGACGCGCCTCGCCTGTTGACGACCGATGTCCCTTGAATGTCTCACGTCATCGGAGCCGAGTCGTCGAAGACGTGTATACGGGGTCAGCGAGGTTGCGCTCAAACTCTCACATTTTAGGCGGTCATTCGCCGGAAATTTCGGGCATCCTGGCAATAGGTATATTCCAATCGGAATAGTTACCCTACCCTTGTTGTAGCGTCATCAAAATTAAGAATGCGACGACCCAAATCAGAGGATTTGACAGTGCAAGGGACGATATAGCCTATTGCCATTGGTCGTCTCGCCTCTTGATGAAACCTATTTCGATCGGAGCAGGGAAGGAAAAGTATATCTAGCAGCACGGCAGCCCCCAGTATCTCAGCATTGTAACCTGTTGGTGACGCCTAGTCTCAAATAGGAATGACAGATGCGTGCGAATGCGAACGAGGCTGAGAATGGGATGTTGTCAGGATGTTGTCAAGTGCGAATGGTCGAATTTGGTAAACAATAAACCAATTATATCGAATGTGGTGATTAAGACTTATGAGTGGTTAGCAGGTTGTCCCCAACCGCAGTGACAAGCCGGGAGGGTGTGGCTGAATCCCAGAATTTGGGATACGGTGATCAGTTGACAGAAGTCGGCAGTGATTGGATCGTCGGTGATACGTTCACCTGAATAAGTATTAATGAATGTGGCGAGTGGGCGTGGGGCTTGAAGTATCTAAATCCGAATCTGGGATATTGAAAGGGAGATTTGCGAGAATGCAGCCCCTTGTCTAGACAGTTTAGTCAAAGAAAACATAGGCACTAATATCATCTCTGGCATGAAATTGAGCAAGCCATTCCCACCATGGTAAATGAAATTGTAACACTAGCCTATACCTCTGAGAGCGTGGCGTTGACAGATGGAGGGTGCCGCAGTGAAGTCTTCATCCGCCGCGCCGATATTCAAGAACAATTTTGACGCACGCCACCGGGAACACATAAACTGTCTTGTTTCTTCATGCGCTATGGGAAAATCACACCACTTTACAATTCACCGAGCCAAAGGCTTTAGTAAGTTTGCTGTGCGTTTTGCGGAAATGACTGAGACGGGTGACTGAGACAGGGCTTATCGGGGTATGGGTTTCCAGCATACTCCCGCGAGCTCGACAGCTTCTTAATTTGTGGCAAAATTATCGACCTGTGAGAAAGTCGCCCGGCGGACTTGCGTAGTCGTAACCTTTGTCTCAATGGCGAAATACGGGAGGCTTCCATATATGAGGATATGAGGGCGTAGGGTCATGGAACCCCCTCCAGTTTCTGCGGAATATCAAGTTCAGTTTGAATTCCACGTCGCCAAAAGTGCGAGAGAAGTGATGAATAGCATCAATGAGGTACCCTAGGAATGTACGGGGATCCGTCGTGTCCATCGCATGACCCAAAAATGCCATGTACCATGGATAGATAACACAATATCGAAGCATGGGAACCCCTCATGAGGACGAATTGCTGGGGGGGCCAGGTAATTCGAGTCCAGATCAAATGACCATGGTTTCCACACACACAGCATTCACCTGGGTACCCAAATCGAATCAATACGAATAATTCCACTTTCCAGGCCGCTAAACCCAAGAGCAAAGCTGCTGATTCTTTGCGCCGACTCCTCGAGTCTCAGAAGTCAGAAGTGAGCTCTAAGATCCGGGTTCATAGTCGGGTTACTGTCATTGTCACCTGAAGAAAAACGATGTAAGAGATGTTCCCCTTAAAGTCCTTATTGATCGTACACGGAGTTTGTGAATCCCTTTATAGGAGCCCCAAAATAAATTCCTATTGAGGAAACAAATAGTGATACTGATACATCGGATTTAGATTTGTGTTAATTATAGACGTCTAGGGGAACCTCGAACCGAACCTAAATAGATAGCAGCCAGAGCATCCGTGCTATATCAGAGCTCCTACTAGACCTTGACCAAGAGCCATCAGGCTTGCGTCGAGCGGGTTGGCGTAAACATTCCATCCTGACCTTTGTATGATTATTAAGAGGGATAAACAACGGCTTCTTGGATGTCTATGGCATCGGGCATTAGGACAAGGTATGCGGATGTGAGACCGTATGGGTCTGTAGAAGCGTCGGGCTGACAAGGCTGAAACCATGCAACGGCGTTTGGGGTATGTGGGGCGTGAAGCTATAGAGATCTCAGTCAAGGTTCTTAGGTACGCAATCGTGGACCACTCACAGAAAATTTGCCTGAGTTGTTCTGTTTCCAAGTGTATTTTATCCCGTGTTGTCTGAAAGAAACAGGACTAGGGACGGTAATTCAATCAGGTCACAGCTGCGATGCGTAAATAGAAACGTACAAAACCGAAAATACCCCACATTTTATCCACTTCCTTGCTGGTATTGATATCCCATCAGCGAATGTTATCCGATCGGACAGAATCTCGTTGTATTTGACAGTAGCGACTGGGGAACCATCCGGCAAACGAACAATGGTATGCCCATACGTGTTCTCGACGTCATAGACAAGACTGTTGCTGTTGTAGTGCGATATCAATATTTTCTTGGGCGCCGGGCGATCGAAGACCAAAACCAGGCGCTTCTCAATACAATTGACCAGAGTAATTTGCGAATCCATGAGGGGGTTGGTGGGATAAGCAACGGGGTCCGACAAGATATTCTGTTGGTCGACGGTGTGTTATTTTATGGCCAATGGTCGGTGACTCGCGGCGTTTGACTGCGGGTTGAAGCATGGTCGGCACGAGGGAGATGGTGATGGTCGGTGATAATGCGAATCATGACGACGACTGGGTCACCCTGCGTACCCAATGTCCCCCAGCCCTGCTCTGGGACCTGGCAGATAAGGCTAGCCTGTCGTGTGGACTCTGAACGAGTCTGCCAGTGCATGCAAGGGAAGCAATCATGTTGGAGTTTGTTATATTCCCAAGCCGATAACCCCAGTAATTTCTCGCCACCGCACGAGCCAGGTTACAACACATACAAACAGGATTGATCCGACTCCGACTCCGTTTTTGTCGCTGCATCTCCAAAACCCTCACAACGAACTCGCTGTTCCTCACAGCGACTCTAGTATATCTATCACATTCCTCTTTCTTCATCGTGCGGTGTCCCGTAAACCCAATACTACCTTTTAAATATGACTAACGTGTCCTCAGGATCAAAGCGGACCTGGGATGGCGTTGAAGGTGAAGGGTATAAAAGGCAACGGGGAAGGGAGGAGCCACGAGATTGGCGGGACGTGCATTTAAAAACAGATCACCGCAAAACTCTTCCTTCCCGTCATGATAGCGCTGATAGGCGTGATAACGATGGACGCAAACGGAGTGAACCTGAATACAGGAGATCCAGCGACTACGGGAAGGACAAAATCCGACGAGGTGACGGAGAGCGGTCAAAACGTGATGATTCAAGGAGGAGGGATTACATACGCACCAGTACGTCTCCCCACAACACAAATGGGACGACCCATTCGAATGATGAAAGGGAGGAAGGCGAGTAAGTATCATCATATTTGATTGAAGTATTCCCCCGTGCTAACCTTTTGGGTCCTCAGAATATCACCTCGTCACAGTCCTGGCCCCTCCCACTCAAGTCAATCGCAAGCCTCGCCGCCGTCTCAGGTTACAAAAGCCACCGAGCCCTCTGCAGATATGGAACTCGATCTTGCCCCTTCACCGCCCCCCGTCGAGGACACTCTTGCCGCTCGACGTGCAAGACGACAGGCCATACTCGCCAAGTACAATGGCCTAACAAGTGTTGGCGCCAGCCCCAGTCCAGGGCCTAGCAGTGCGGTCCAGCCGCCCCTGAATTCTTCATCCATTTCTGATCCCGTATCTCTAAATCATAGCGTTAATGGAACTCCCGCTCCTTCTGGGATGGAGTCTGTCAAACTAGCAAATGGAACATCCAGTGAGTCCTCAAAACTAGATTTGACTTGGACTAATGTTAACATCGCGCTTAGGCAAACGAGAATCAATGTCTACCTCTCCCACTCCTGGTGATTTTACACTTGCTAAGAATGATGAGCAGGAAGATCTCCAAGCCAAAGTACTTGCTGAAAATGCTGGCGCGGAGCAGGTATCTGCCGCTGATTATGACCCCAGTTGGATCGTAGAGAAGATGAGCAGCGACGTGGTCGCGATCCTCTATCGAAACCAGACGATATGGAGGAAGTTGAAGAGGAGGAAGAAGAAGAAGACGATGTCGACGATATGTTTGCCGTCTTGAACGCGGAGAAGAAGAAAAAGAAAGTCAAGAAGGTCAAGAAGGTCGTAAGTAAAGACGGTCTCTACCCCTTACTGGTTGTTGACGTTCTACAGAAACCCATCGTTCCAGCGCTCATTACTACTACACTAGACTCTGCTGCTGACCATGAGGGCTATTATTCGGTCATCCTTGGTGAGCAACTTGATAACGGGCGTTACCAAGTCTTTTCGTCCCTTGGCAAGGGCATGTTCGCCAACGTCGTACGGGCGCGGGTGCTGCAGCTGGAACCCGGGGAGGGGCCTAAAGAAGTCGCCATTAAGATCATCAGGTGTCAGGAATCCATGTACGCACAGCCTTTTCTATTCGCTACTCCCTGACTCGTGTTGTAGGTACCGCGCTGGACTTAAGGAGGTTCAAATCTTGAACAAGCTGAAGCAAGCAGATCCCGAAGATAAAAAGCATATTGTGCGACTGGACCGCACTTTTGAGCATCGCGGCCATTTATGCCTGGTGTTTGAGTCAATGAGGTGCGTTTGATCTTTGTTCCACAGCGATTCAGCCCTTGACGATCGTGATGCAGTATGAACCTTCGTGATGTTGTCAAGCGTTTTGGCAAAGACGTCGGTCTTAACATCCGCGCCGTTCGTGCTTATGCTCATCAACTCTTCTTGGCGCTGAGCCTGCTTCGTAAAACAAACATTATGCATGCAGATATTAAACCAGATAATATATTGGTAAGGACTTTGCCCCTCTCCAAATACCGAATCTAAAGAAACCCCAGGTAAACGAACAAAAAACTGTCTTGAAGTTATGCGATTTGGGCTCTGCGTCAGACGCTTCCGAAAATGATATTACGCCTTATCTTGTCAGCAGGTTCTACCGTGCTCCTGAGATCAGTATGTGTCTTCCTCTTAATCTTTGTTACATCTAAATCATATTATCTTCAATTTAGTTCTTGGTGTTCCGTACGACCCCTCCCTTGATATATGGTCAATCGGTTGTACACTTTATGAGTTGTACACCGGAAAAATTCTCTTCCCTGGGCGTTCAAATAATCAAATGCTGCTTCTTATGATGGAGCTGAAGGGTCGATTTAACAGCAAAATGATCAAGAAGGCAAAATTCGGCGACACCTATTTTGACGACATGGGTGGTTTCGTGAGCGTCGAGAAGGACCGGGTAACTGGAACCGTAAGTTCCCGCTATTCTTTATGGGAAACAGGACCAGCTGACATGAACTTCATCAAGGATGTCGTAAAGAAGGTCCATGTATCGAAGCCCTCACGGGACCTGCGTGCAAGGGTGATGCCACCAGCGTCCGTCAAGATGAAGGACGACGAAAACAAGATGCTGGTGAATTTTATCGATCTATTGGATAAATGCCTCGCCCTTGATCCCGCTAGGAGAATCACTCCCCGAGAGGCCCTAGCCCATCCATTCATCCGGGGATAGGAAGAGAAGACTAAAGTCTTTACATTGACAATTGTAAACCCGCGTTCCAAGGTGTATTTGTATGCAGCTTCTTATAACTTAGGTTCTTCTTTTGACTCCACTTGCCCAGTGGGTATGAGCAATATACACCACCTGAGCTCTCACGTCGGTTATTCGGTTATGGATGCCCCGGCTATTTAAATGCCTATAAATACTAACATGGCGGTTCCCCAATTGAAACCCAAGCTATACCATGGCCGCAAAGCGCTTGCAGAACGTCGTATCGCACATTCTTGGTAACGATACCAAACCACTCCCAACATTTGACGAACTCCCAGCATTCAAAAACTTGCCGGGATGCGCGTGGGAGGTGTGGGGTGCTGGTGACCAACTGGGAACTGTCAACCTCCTCACGGATGCCGTGGTTCAGCGTGCAGCACAGGAAGAAATCAAGTAAGTTGAGCCTAAATGCACTGCGAGCAGAGCAGCACCGCCAGATGATTAATTAAAGTTGTTGATTGGTGACGACAGAATCGGCAAGGCTGTATCCCTGAACTGGTGAGAAACCGGTGGAGATTCCTGGAAGTCAGGGAAATTTGATGGTCACCCTCTCTCAGGCCGCTCAACTTTCCAGAGAAAGTAAGGGTTGGATACCATATGTTGTTGTGATAGTACCAGACTGACTTGTCGTGACATAGCCCGTTTTTGGGCGGAAGACTCCTGAGGTTCTTATGAAAGTTCGGGAGCCCACGGGGATCACCCGAGATGATGAAATCCACATTGTGAGCGGCTCAGAAACGGATTATTATTTAATCTGACCTCCACGCAACGCATAGAACACTCAGTCGGGCACCCAGTGGGATGGGCTGCGACATTTTGGGATCGTGGAGCACGGAGTCTTCTATAACAAGTCCTTTATAATTGCTGTGCGTATGCAATGCGAGTGCTAACATTTACCTCTTTGGTTACAGTACCCCCAAAGACTCCATGCCGATGGGCCTTTTGCCGATGCCAAACCCACATGATATTGATCCAGCGGCTAAAAACATCGGTATCCAAAGTTAGTCCTGATACTATTACCGCCTCATCGCCGAGATATCTAAACTCTGGACAAGATTGGGCCGACCATGGTATTTGCGGCCGAGGCGTGTTGCTTGACGTTGTGCGCTACTATACAGGTGGAACGGCGCCACTGCCATATGATCCATGGTCTACCCACGCCATCACGGTTGCCGAGCTCGAGGCCTGTGCGAAAAAGCAAGGCGTGACGTTTAGACAGGGAGATATCTTGCTCCTCCGCGTGGGCTTCATCCAGAAGTATTATGAGAGCAGCCAAGAGACGAGGGATGCGTTGCCAAACAAACCTGAAACTTTGTCAGTCGTATTCCGTACCTCTTGGTTTCGTGGTTATTGATAGAACGACGATGGCTATAGTGCTGGGATCGAGCAATCTGATGACATGAAACGCTTCCTGTGGTATGTAAAAATAATAGGCCTGCCACGATGTACCTTCATTGTTGATACTAGGAACAACCACTTTGCTGCCATTGCGTCGGATCAACCCTCCCTCGAGGTGCGTGGAGCTCTGTTCATCGCGAGTGTACTGTTCTGATCTCTATGTTTAGAGATGGCCGATACCTGAAGGAACTGTGCATATGCATCAGGTGAGGGAAAGCCATGATAGACCGGGTCCGTTCTTACCGTGTTGAATTTCAGACTCTCCTGGGGTACGCTTCCTCTTGCTTGAGATTGAGAGTAGCTGACGGAAACATTTAGCTTATGGGGAATGCCTATTGGTGCGTACTACGCCACCTCGTGTGTGTTACACTTGACCGCCGTTCTGATGTCATGTCAGGGGAGTTTTTCGATCTCGAAAAGCTATCAGAGACTTGTGCTGCGACTGGCCGATACACATTCTTTTTCTCCTCATGGCCCTTGAACATGTGAGATTTAGTTCGAATGGGGTGAACTATCACTGAAACTGCTATTTTAGTATTGGGGGTTGTGCTAGCCCACCTAACGCCGCGGTAGGTGTATGTCGAATCAAGCTTGATACCATCTCACCAGGTTCAATTAGGCATACTTCTAAGTTGTGACGAGTAACAGCACTCCACGCGCACGAATGAACTGAAAATTCCAAATATGTAAAATATCCGTTGACTGTTCTCATGTCCCGTTGCTGGTTGTCTGTACAATAATATATTTGACATGCCACAAAGCACCCCTTTGGACAATGAGAGCAGGGTGGGTGACTTTGACACCACGAGCCTTGTGGCAGCTTGACGTAACGGTATCTTTGACAATGATGAATGAGGACACGTGACGATTTCCGCGAAGTTGATTCTGGAATCCAATCAGCGCGTGTTGGGCACGACCAAGCAGCCTCGATTCTCGCCTCACCCTAGTCGCCGGTGGCCACGATGAGCAGGAGGGAGTCGCGTGTATCCATGAATGTACGACAGAACGACGCCCTGTTTGAATTCGAAAATTGTCCGTTCCATTCATTCTTTTCCTGTCCAACCTGACCAGTGGCAATCCGTCTAGTCAAGAAGAAATTCCTCCTCGCTAATAAGCATATCACCAAGTAGGTCACACCCTGGATTATCACCCGTTTTAACCTGAGTGTTTAATCTAAGGCTTAATTCTACGCTGAGCGTCCGTATCGAAGAACTCAATGCACAAATATCTACCTTATACGTCGAGAATCTCCGTCTCCGTGCGTCGGAGATCGCTCTGGCTTCCCAACTTAAACGCGAGCGCGAAAAATCTCGCAAGATTATGGTGGAGGCGGAAACTGCGGTACGTGGAGTCGGCAGTACGTTCTGTTCTCCTGGGCCTGAGTTCTCCACAGACCCTTAACTTAACAAAACATCTGAGTTATCTCCGCCACACTTTCAATATTAGTAACACCGCACCCGCACCACCTACTCCACCGTCCCCCCGAGCCCGGCGCCCACTGCCAAACACAAACCCAAGCTTGACTTCTCCACAAGGCAACCGCATCTCTCGCTCTCCAAATGTACCAGGAATCCATGAGGATGAAGAACCACCCCACTCCTCGGAGCAGGAGCCTGAAAAGGGGCCAAGCCCCACTCGGCGCAAGACCAAATCAAAGCCACGACTGTCCGCATCCGATTACCATTGCCTTCTCGTGTGTCTCCCCCGCCACCCCCCGCTCCCACGCTTGTACCCACCCCCGCCCCGCTGCGCCTCGACATGAATCATTTGGCCACAAAACAAAAGAAGAAGCCCCCGAGACGTCAGAGTGGTTTATTGGCTGCCGAGAATACCGACGAGAGGGAGCCCTTGAGCGTACCCAGGGCTCCGAGCCCAGCATTTGGATCACCGATTAGGAGGGAGGCTGTCTTGATCGAGGATGATGAAATCGCTGCCGTGGAGCTCGAACTCGACATTGAAGTGGGTCTGGCAAGTATGCTAAAGCCCGAACGCCGCGTGGGGAAAGGAAAAGGGCGAGAATTAGAGAGCGAATCTAGCGAAGCCAATTTACAAGCCAGGGACAAGAAGCGGCCACGGGAGGAGGACGACGTTGTTGCTGAAAAATCCAAGATGAAACATCTTAGCGGTTCGCCCAGGAACCGTATGGCATTACTTCCGATTGACAATACTGGCACCTCTACAACATACGATCAGATGGACGTTGAAACACCCCCTTCAGGTCCATTCTTAATGACCCACGCCCCCGTCGCCCAACGAGCTACCAGCCCCAAGCCAGTCAATCCCACATCTGACTCGGAGATCGCAGGTACCAGCGGTAGGGAACGAAGAACTAGGAAGAGCGTTAATTATGCTGAACCAAAATTGAATACGTGCGCCACTTTCCCTCATCTATCTGAGATCCACTCACATACGTCGGCTCCTGTAGGAAAATGCGAAAACCCGACCCTCCAGCTGGAAGTAGTGCCCCTCGCAAGCGCTCGTCTGCCGCAGCAATCATGTCTACTTATAAACCTATGGATCACCCCGAGGACGCGGATAATGATACAGAAGCACGGTCATCGTTAGAGGCACCACGCCACGCCAGTGGTCACCTTGTCGACCCGAATACCTTCCCATTGCCCCCGCGCCCCGACCCATCAGCTCCCCTTTATTCTCCGGGTCCGTCTATCCGCGCCATGCCGCAGGCGGGCTCGTCCGGCTTTGCTACCTCCGTGAAGCGCAAGAAATCGAGACCCCAGATCCTCCCAGATGACGACGAAAGCGACGGTGTACAGGCTGATGCAGAGTACGGCGGTGGCCGCGGCACGAGTGGGTGGGTAAATGTGGAGGGAAGAAGGAAGAACACACACTCGGGGAGCATCCGGCGGAGCGGAGTTAACGCCGATGACGAGAGGAGACATTCTTTAGCAGTGTAAGTGGGATGTTGTGCAATCATGATTGGCCGGTCATACACAAATGAATTAATTTTTCTGACAATTTCCATCTCATGGGAAGGTGTCATTCATGGCATTCGATTGATACAATCCAGGGGCCCAAGGCAATCATACTATTTGCCATGACCGCCCAAGTCAAATAAGAAACCCCCTGGCTCAAGTTAGACGTCGAACATGAACACCTACAATCACCGAATGTATTCATAGACCAAATTTTAATACAATCAAATGTGCTAAATAAGAAATAAATAAAAAAACGAACCCAAGAACGCTACAAATGTTCGTAAACATAATCCTCATCCATCAGGACTGGGATCGACATTGAGCCACTGGTCACAATCAACATCCTTTTCCATAAACCGTGTTACTTCATCAACTTGGCCATCCACATCAAACTGGGAGTTGTAACCCAGCCAGCCCATGCTATCGGTCCTCGAGATCCCCGCGATTTTGCCTGATGGCGCAGGGTCTTGTGAACGTTGTTGCTGCGTTGACGTGAACATGGGCTCGAATGGAACACTGAGAATCTCATCATGGGCCTGCTGGGATTCTCCGGTTTCCAGCTCGGCAGGTTGGGCTCCATGGATGGCCGGATCGACATCATGGAATGGTTGACCTGGGCTGGTGCGCCTTGCGAGTTCTCTGAAAATTAATTTTGGACTGGGTTTCCTCTTTCCGAGTTTGGTGGAACGTTCAGACGAAGCAAGGAGCTCAGTCAGTGTTGGAAGGCGCTTTGATTTCGGGGTGACAGGGACTACTGTGTCCGGTACCTCAACAAGAAGGGGGGTTGGATTAGGGGGCGCGCAAGTATCTGCTGGGGGTATTGATTGAGCTTCGATTCGTGCTCTCTTAGGGGATTGGTCTGCCACGGATACTTGAGGCCGTTTCCCGTTGCGGTTTGGTAGGAAGGATGTTAATCTCGTGGATGGTGATGACATTGGGGGCGGTTGCGAGGATGAAGAGTCTTCGTTGATTTGAGGGTTAAACATACTGGGGCTTTGGGGCAAAAAAAGTGGCGGAGACGAGTTTAGAAGAATAGGAGGGGGCTTCTGCCGGGCACTCTCGGGCTGAAGAACCGGTGTTGATGTGGCCAGCTGAGGGGGAAATGAGGGGGGAAGAAACGACTGGTGAGATGGCAGCAATGAGCACAACCAAAAATTTAATTAGTGAAGTAAGATGAGCTGACGGTTTCAGGTATGTCTGTGATTAATCGTCGTAAATCACGCTTTATTATTGGAGTATCTGTGGAAGATTCCTGTCTCATGGGGTTTGATTTGACAGAGGGCGTCGAGGAAACGAGCGCGCCATCCCTGTTCTGGCCCAGGTTCAGAGGAGTCTGGGGCTTTTTTTCCAAAACACTGATACTGGAGCGCTTAGCGGCGGTGAAGCCAAGGGGGATGGATCTTTGGGATCACGCCCGTTCCCGGCTGACTTCGCCGTGGCTTTCACCCTCTGAAGGGTCCTGGTCGCAGAGATGGTAACCGTTTTCGCATTTTCTCGCAGCCGCCCTACCCTTGGCTCATCTAAGGTGTCGTTTATGGTTATGATGCTTGCATCCATGGGACCCAGGTCGGACGGAGGCTCGGCCTCAACATCAACAGCCTTTTTCCAACTCTCGACTTTTTGCTTGACTCTTTCTTCGTCTTGTTTTCGTTTTTCCCATTCGAACCATTCTGTCTCGTTTTGGGCGTTGATCCAGCCGATACTTGATTCGAGTCCACTCGCATCGCGGCGCGCGCCCACCCATCGGTACCGACCCCTAGTTACTCCCAATCGCAATAATCGCGCCACGGAGCCCCAGTTTCCATCGGCCGGTTCGCCGCCCGCATTGTCAAAGGCCTCCTGAACTTGTTTACGCAAGGCTAGGGCCCGTTGGCTAATGTGAATGTCACCAGAATCTGCACCGGGATCGTCTCCAGACAAGGGTGAAACACATCTTGACGCAGGTAATTCCTCCACATTTGGGCTAGTGCGATGTGAGTGCGAGACAAGTAATCGAGATACGCCGCTGGGAGTCGTTGAGGGACATTATTCGTACTTGAGTTTGACGTAGCTGAATTCGGCGTATTCGTGTATAGCACCGGCGTATAGAGGGTTCTCGCCATCCGATAAAGTGAACTTGGCCAGTGACCACGGTGTAAATGGTTCAACAGTGAGGACCCCGACAGTAAGGACCCGTGCCACAAAGCCATTTGGGCCACAGGCACATTAGGGTTAGGGTCACCATGACCGTCCTCAATTGCCAGCAAAGCCTCCATTGTCAGACCACAGCTTCAGGCCGTCCACGCGTCATAAGGCCCTTCGATTATGTTCAAACGCATGCTAAAACCAACCTCAGCCTCACGGTTGCTGAGAGGTCGTCGTCTCGGGCAACCTGCCGGCTGCATAATTGTTGCTGTGTCTGGTTGCTTGTACTATCATTCTCAACAGATCATCCATGCAGACGATAACGATGGTGCAACAGCGCGCGGTTACCCTAGTGTCGATGATCCCCGTCATCCCGATGGCGCCCCACTCCATGGGCCTCCTCATGGTTTCGTAGAGATGAACCACTTCAGCGGCACCATTGAGGGAAATACTGGCATCACCCGATTCGATTCAGTATCAGCTCCTAGGTTCGTGTGTCCCAATCCGTGATCCTGCCGCGGCTCACATATCGACAGTTCCAACTACCGCCAAGATGACCTGGCTGTCACCTCTGTCAAGAGGTCTACCGGAACATCGCATACCCTCTTTGGTCTTTATGATGGATACGCTGGATGGCAAACTAGCAATTTTCTTGGTGAAAGGCTGCTCTCTGCCGTTCTCACGTCCATTCTTGGTATCGTGTCAAAGTATGAGCCCTCGACTGAAGAACACACAGAACTTGACATGCTCCCAGCCCCCGGCCCAACCCTTGAACCATATCCAGAAGCCATAGACAGAGTTATTAAAGAAGCATTCCGGCTCGTGGACGATACTATTGTTCACACTGGAGCGGAGCTGGCCCTTTCCACGCCATCCAAGTATGCGGCGGTCAGACCGCTAGCTGCGGCACTTGCTGGATCATCGGCTCTTCTCTCTGTCTACGATTCTGATACTCGGATCCTCAAGGTTGCGCTCACTGGTGACTCCAGCGCGGTCCTTGGTCGGCGCACTAAACGCGCAACGGGACAAAGTTTCTACGAGGTACACAATCTTACCCCAATCAGGATGCCCCGACCTCCGGTGGGAACATTATCGTGGATGGACGGAGTGTATCTCGTGCCTTTGGACTCGCAGCGTACAAGTGGAGTCGTGAGATCCAGGAACGGCTACACATGGAATACCTTGGAGACCGTCCCCAGAAAGATCTCGCAAGCCCTCCCTATTTGACGGCCGAGCCTGAGATTACCACGATCGAAGTCAAACCTGGCGATTTTTTGATCATGGCGTCAAAAGGTCTCTGGAATTGTCTCACGGGCGCAGAAGCGGTTGGTTTGATTGGACATTGGTTAGAGTACCCGGCCGATATAGAAACCGTTCTAGGGCGCGATCAACTTCCGGTAAAGCTTGAGGAGGATAATACGATTATGTATAAGCGGTGGAGGGCGGAAAAGAAATTTATATGTGCGGACGATAATGCGGCGGTCCACCTTGCCAGGAACGCCCTGGGGGGTGCGGACGGCGATCTAATGGCGGCGCTATTGAACCTAGAGCCTCCCCGTTCTCAGAAATTTAGGTTCGTTCCCGTTCTTAGGCGTCACTGTCTCCTATCAGGGTTTTTAATTGGCCATCTGACAGAGATGACATAACTGTAACTGTTGTCTTTTTTGATGGATAATTGCGCGTTGTGGCGGGCGAACCCAGCTTACCCTAGTTTAAATTGGGGACATTCAAGCCACCTAACTCCGCGTATGTAAACATACTTGGAAACATATGGTCGTATATGTAATGTAATTTTGGTACCACCACTCACGCAATATGGACGCCCTGTAAATGGTGTGAATGCAATTGAGTTGAAATGCCCACCAACCTACATGGTTTCCCGAGCACCCCGATGATAATCCTGCCTATGTACAGAGCCATTTGTTGAACAGCAACGCCCCCCGGAGTTCCCGGTGCATATCTGATCGATGTGCTGCGAAATGAATTAAACGCAAAGTCCGGCGATCATTTCGATCTGATTGGCTATGCATACGAAAAACTGGCGCATAGGCGGGGCGAAGCACAGGGTGATCTGTGCTCGCTGCCTAACATGGGAATACCAACAATCAATTATCACAATCACTCATGACTCCGGTTTCCACTCGAGCTGTGGCGTTTTGAAAATTTACGCGAGTATGCACGGAGCCGCAGTACAATACATCAAGCAAATGAGACGCGCTTTTTAGCAGAGGGTAGTTGTGCGCTACCACCAGATGGGGAGCTGTCCGGTTGTTCCTGCAACCTAGCCCTTCACGCTGCCTGCGTTTTTTCGCTTTGGCTTTTTTGATATCGGCTTTCTGCGCTGCAAGCAGTGCTTTAACTTCTTTCTGTATAGCCTCGGTTTGAATATTTTTCCTTGTTCAACGGAAATAAATTTACGTACAACTTTGGACTTTGAAGCGGATGATTTTGGATTTCGGGGGTTTTTGGGTGCTACGGCGTCCTTTCAGAGCCAGAGGAGCAATCAGACCAAGTCGGTGCTGGGCCAGACGAGATCCGGGCTTACCGCTGTCTGGTGGCGTTTGTCCGTTTTGTTTTTGGCTCGTTGTTCATGTTCACCTCCAATCAGCAACGCGAGCTCCAGGGCATCCTGACAAGTCCATCAGCGGCCAAGGTTGAAACATTAATGTAAGCTGTCCAATGAAATACATTATTGCCAAGAAATCGTTTAGGCTGTTTTCCCCTACCAGGGGCTTTGTTTCTTGGGGGTGTTACTCCTACCATCCAATCGAATCAAGGTTTGGGCTCGGATAATTGCTTGCTGAGTTTGATCGTGTACTGACAAATTTATACATGTACACACAAAAACATCTCCCTGGAATCCTGAATCTGATGGCCAACCTGATGTTCGATTTCCAGTTGCCATCTGAGAAGGCCATCCATGGCTATTTCCAACCAGCATATTGAATGACGTGGCACCGGAGAATTGCTGCCCTTCATGTCGAGAACTGGCAGATTACCTGCGCTTCTATGGTTGCGATCCGTCAATGCTGCTCCATTCGTGGGTTCAAGCCCGAATGCGCTGGGTGCAATAAGCGCTACACAACTCATTCCTCTCGACCGCGACTCGGCGGTATTTGGTCCTCACTGGTCACAGGCGGACACCAGCACAACTATTAGTGATGCCACAATTTAGCTATTCTTGAACCCCGGTGAATCTCAGCCAATTAAGACAATCATGCAGATCTGCGTACTCGTAGCCAAAAAAAGCAGCCGTATTTTGGATCAATGATTGATCGGAATGCCGGGTAACCTGCTGTTGGAGGACTAGTTCTAGAACATCACCTCGGAATACAACCAGGAACCTGTTTCCATTGTTGGATATTTTACTCATTCCTGTTTCATTTAGATTGCGAAAGGGTAAGCGATCAATTGTAATGCGCGTAACGATGAAAATATGTGGAATAGGAATACGCCCAATCCCCAGAGCTCTCGCGTTGATATAAATACCCACTTGTGTCGTCTGAACATAAGCCACTCATCCACCCTACCTCTCAATCCCTCCAACATACCATCGATCGATATGTGCCGTTGGCGACAGTGCGCGGATACAATTGTTTCATTTTTTCCAGTGTTGACATCGACTTGAAACAGCGTCCGCAATGTATACCTCAGGTGTGGGCACGCAGAAACATTGGTCAGTACCCCCGAGTCGTGCCGTTGAGACTATAACAACTTGTTTATCTAGCCGGAACAAATGGTCGGTGGTAGTCCTCGTCTGCGCAACCTTGATTGACAACGAGACAGATTATGTGCGAAAGCCGGACTTGTAAATTCAGCGTTCACCACCCGCCGACGTGCGTTCCTCCGAGATGCACTGAGACCTGCTGGCAATAGTGCGTCTTCTCTCCCTTAAAAAGGCCAAATTTCTCATGTTAATCCTTCAAACAGTCGCCAGTATCCCGAACAATACTGTATGTGTCCCCGCCCCTGTCGCTTTCGTTGATTAAAACGGGCATCATGAAAATAGCGCCTAACCTTGATAGACTGTGTCCCTCCTGCTGCCAACGCCGCAAGTAACACAGATATCTAGCCCCCCCCCTTCCCCCCACAATTTCGTTCTATTTGGAGGAGTTTTCGACAGGCTTAATAGGCAATTTAAATATTCTTACATGTATTCCGGCCGGGCCGCACTCCTGATTTATTGTACTGGCGTTTTTGAACCTTAGCAGAACCTAAACTTAAATATTCGCTGAGATCAATATCGGACGTAGCGCGCCGCAAGAGTCAACAGAATCCTCTAAAGTTCAAGGTGGAGAGGGTACAGGAACAACGTCAATTTTCTCACTCCTTCCGCCAATCTTGTGCGTTTCGCTGCCCACTATCATAAAATGCGACCCCAAATCACGATCTGCGCCAAAAACATGACGCAACAGTCCCGTGTTGGTGGCCAGTCATTGGAGTGTTTAGCCAAGGTCTAGCGGACTTGTACGGACCAATGGGCGCAACAGTTGTCAACTAATATCATATCAACATTTAGAGGATAGTCTTACATAGGGTCCGGACTACACCTGCATCGTCATTAATTTTCAGAACCGCGCATCCATTTAGAAGCGAGGTTGCTCAGGTGCGGATTGAAGGAGCTCAAGGGCCTTGAGGCTCGAAGCCTGATGCCGCTTGTCCGGGTAACCAGGGAGTTCTCGGCTGACCTGGATGGTGGTAATTAACAAGCCAAGCGCTGTAGCTCCTCAACTTGGGACGACTTCCGGTTATGAAGAGTGCTGTGACGGTTCCGCCGATGCATCGTGACCCATTTGCTTACCTTGAAGTCCACATACCGCGCTCCTAGGTCCCATATCAGAATTTTGGGAGTCTTCGGGTAATTGGTGGGAGCCTTACTAGTACGGGGAGGAGAAACCGCCGGGCCTTGATGTGCTCACAATCGAGCTCTTGTAAATTATTCGGAAGTCTTGGAGCCGGCGGGCTTCAAGAACTTTAGTGCAAGGGGATCGGAGGCGTTGATTATAATTCTTTAGATGAACCATAGGTGGTGTTGGAAATTTTGGTGGGTATCATTAATATCGGAGACGATTTGCCAGGCGTTGAACGTTGAATATTAGGTAACCAAGTACTAGTGCTGGGTGCTAAAGCCTGAGCCTGAGGTCCAGGACGACCTGCCAGTGGAATACTCAGCTGCCATGACGCCCCCGGCCATCGTGGCGGTGAGTAAATTAATATTTGAGCGTCTGTGGGCCGGCATCTCGGCACAAACGTCAGCATTGTATGATTGGTGATTGTCCCGTATTCGGGTCCAAGTCGACCAACTGAGCGCTAAAGCGCTAAGTACTCCGAAGCTTTGGCCAACAGCAGAGACTAACAGTTCTACTACGATTTTGGTGGAAGATCTTGAACATTAAGTATTAACAAACCCCACCTTCCAAACTGCTATGATATCGGATCTTTCTCAGGCTGGTGGGAACAATGAGCGTGATTCTGCTCCACTGGCAGAAAACGCAGTACCACCTCAGCTATCTCCCGAATGTCCGCCCACAAATGGGAAACATCCTCAGGCTGCTGGACCTTTAGAAATAACCCGGGCAACTCGTTATGGTATTCTGGCAGGGATTTGGACTGCCACGTTTCTTTCGGTACGAGTATCTTATCCATGCCACCGAAATAATCTGATTATCGAATTCAGTCCCTCAATTGTGCACTTCATTGTTCCTCTCTTTGATCCGCCAATTGTATTGCTGACACTTTGGTTCTAGCCACTTTGGTTCCGACCAGTGCGTTCCCTGTTGGTTATATGTATTTGCTTATCCGGATCGTTTCATCGCCCAGTGCTCCCGTCGATTTCATCTGACTTCAAAAAGTCGAATCAAGCCAGCTGGCTTGGAACCTCGTAGGCGCCCCAAACTTGCAAAACAAATTACTCGTTGATATAACACAGGTATCTTTTGGCAACATGCACATTCACACCCTTGTATGGGCGACTATCGGACGTTCTTGGAAGAAAAGCTGCGAATCAGCTAGCACTTCTATTCGCTGGGATGGGAGTCCTCTTATGTGGCATGTCAACGAGCATGGAAATGCTCATCGTGGCGAGATTCGTATGTGACCGCATCTAGTATGATTATATATACAGCTGACTCACCCTAGTTATCTGGAATTGGTGGTGGCGGTATCTTCACTACCTCGACGTGCGGATTTCATTTGGCTTTTTCTGGATTTGCTTATTAATGCTTGCGATAGTATCATTGTTAGCGACATGTATAGTCTCCGGGTAATTGTGGTTTTCCCATAGCACTCGCCCTGCTTACCTCGCTGCATTGATAGTCTCGGGGCCTGACTCAAGGTGTTGCGAGCGTTTTCAATGGTGTTAGTTCCTCTACTCATTGACATGACAAAACCGTGACCTTTTTTTGCAGCTTGGGATGGGGTTTGGTGGCCCATTTGGTGGATTGATAACCGATTGGTTTGTGACCATTCAAATAGCGACCAGGCCCATGTTTATGGACTGATTCAAGGCTGGGTTGGAGATGGGCGTTCCTCCTTCAAATCCCTATTTTCTTCGCATCGTTTGCTCTAACTGCCTATAACTTGAATTACGTGACTCAGGTGAGAGTCCCCCCGAAACCCGCTCGGTTCTGGAATTAAGTTACTCCTAGGGTAAAGGCAAAAGCGCGAAGGAGATATTGAAACGCATTGATTATGCTGGGAGTTTGACGCTCTTGTTAACAGTGATTCTGTTCCTCTTACTTGGAATTTTGTTCGCTAAGCACATGATTTTAGGTTGCTTCCATTCTTATTTTCCTCAGCACTCGTTATAATGAAGGTCTTCCGGTATGTTATTTCCATTTTTATTTTTGCCGGATTTCCTCCTAACCAAAGTGATAGTGGTCTAATCCAGCCGTGTTTACCCCTATTATCACTGGAATAATCTTCTTCGTGCTATTCCTGGTCTCAGAGTTGTATTTCGCGTCGGACCCAGTTTTGGCGCCATTCCTCCTACGGCAGAAAATTCCGGTTCTTGTGGGGATATCAAACTTCCTGGTTGCAATATGCAATTTCTCGATTATATATTTCTTCCCTATGTGGTTCCAAACCGTAATGTTGACCAATGCATCTACGGCAGGTATATTTCCAAAGCTTAGCTCAATGTCGTTTGGTTGAAATGTTCTATAGGTTTGCATCTATTGCCAAACAGCTTATCCATGTCCTGTGGATCTATGTTTGCCGGGTGGATGATGCATCGAACTGGAAGGTACAAAACGATCAACGCGATTTTTGGTACCTTTCCCTTCATCGGTGCCGTACTGATCACTATGATTCGCGAAGACTCGGGACCAGCCCAGTTATGGCTAAGTATCGTGCGTATCTTTCGTTTTTCATTTTAAATTAGCATGCTACTTCTATCCCAGATTCCTCTTGGATTCGGTAACGCCGTCGTGTTGCAGACGATGTTGAGTATGCAGTGACCATCTTTTATTGAGAGTATCCCTTGATAAGTTTTTTTTTCCTTTCAAGTCGCGCTCCTTGCGCACCTGCCAAGTTAGTGCCAAACCTGCTATATTAATGCGTTGTTCATATTTAACACTATATCAGGTGGTCAGATGGCAGTAGGCACAGGTTTTGGTCAACTCTTTCGGGGGATTGGTATGATTTAGTTGCCCAGAAACCCTGATTCTGACTCGGGGATGGCAACAATTAGGTCAAGTTGGAGGCGTTGCTGTTTCATCTGCTCTGTTTCAATCAAGGCTAGATACTGAACTTAGAAAACGGATCCATACGCCCGATGCTGAGCAAGTGAGTTTCTTTTTCACATGGTTTCAACTTTCCTATTGTTGGAAATCGTTGCTGATCACTGCCCAAGCTCATTCGAAACATCAGACAATCCGCTCGTTTAGTCTCAACTCTACCGCCAGACCTACAGCGCATTGCGCGTGATTCGTACAACATTAGTTTGAATGTAGTATTTGTTTTCGCCGCTTGTTCCACCATGCTCGCATACCTTGTTCGGCTGCCGGTAAGCCTGGATCATGGTTCCCGTCGCATACATCATCTCAGATAAATTTAGATTCCGGACAAAAAACTTGATCATAGGGCTAAGTCACTCGCGCCTACGGATCAGTTATCCTCATCCGCGGGCCGGCCAAGTGAACAAGAGCCGCTATTGTCAGATACAGTAAAAAATGATGCCGCTAGACAAATTAGCTACAGCACCGTCGGTGAGGTGCGCCCTGGATCAAATACTATGGGAGTTGGGGCGCAGCTCCAGGCGTAAATTTCTCCATTTTTGTTGTATCTTGGATCCCTCATCATGTCACATACATAGAAATATTTTCCATGATGATTATTTCGCAAATGTGATCGCACGGCACCACCATTGAGCGCTCATACCATTTTGATAGGTATGTACCGAATTCCGAACATATCATGATTATTATGCAGTTCGTACCGCTTTCCCGTGGAATTGTACACCATTGTTAATTTGTGTCCCGAGCCAACCCAGGCTCCACACGATCCGTCGCACTACCTTTTTCAGAATCAGCACCGCTATAAGCTGTAAATTCGCGATATCATAGTGATGATCTTGTCACCGGTCGTGAGTATGATAGTCTGTTCATCCCCCGTCATGATATGGTTCGAGAATCATCTCGGAAGGGGCGACATAATCATCTGATTTCCTGCCAACGGACCCCCGGTTTAAATTGTTTAATTTGTTCCGAAGGGGCGACAGAATAGGAATTTCGCGCATAGATGGGGGGAAGGCTGAAATTTATTTTTAGCGTCTCCCTCCCAAAAGGCCACTTCAAGTATTGTTTTACTTGGACCCCACGCGATTGACTACACCTCGCATTATACCCATTAACATTTTGTATACGGGGATCTAAGGCTAGCTGAAAAAAAGGCAGGGGATATGTCTGGTTCGCGTTTCACCACCTCTTGATTTTCTCCGTAGCTTGTGTTTTGAATTGCTGAAAGCCTCCATAACAACCCCACTGATGGGCCCGCCTGCGCCAGCCTGAAGTGACAGTCGTGGATCAGCGCGGGCTTCACATCGCTGTTTTTTTTTTTTTTGATAACGGTGGACACGGCCTTACCCCATCTAAGGGAATGGCAAGAAGCCAGACAAGGCTGTCGACAAGTCACAGCAAAGTACCAAGCATTGAACATGTTTGGCCGCGCGCCCGGTGGAACCGCAGTTGAGTCACGAGTGTAATAGTGCTTAGCCAAATGACCTCAACTTCCTAGGGTCCAATTGTTACCTCGGAATTTTAAGGCTAAACGTGCGCGGAGAATGTCAATTCCCTGTCGAATTCGAATCGCTCAAAGCCTGAACCAGTGCAGATGGCAGCTCCGGCGCGGCGTCAGTGCCTAATTGAGCCTGAACCCGCGAGCGTCTCGCCGTTGGGATCCGAAGGCGGTGATGTCAGGACTAAACGGTCACCAGGCGATGTCCCATTTACAACTTCTAGCAGTCATTGTAGCAGTTGGAGGATGTTACCGAGTCATGAGTGGCACCCATGGGAAATTCGGTGTCTCATACATAGAGTGGGCTTCGGCCACCCTGTTTGAAGGCTGTGGTTCCGGGAATGTGATTCTGCGCCTACCAATCAGGGTGCGTCGGGCCCATTACACTCCGATAGATGTCATCCCTGTCGCTATATTCGTATTTGTTGTATTTGAGGTTCTTACGACATATCGTGACGCACAGGATCTTGAGATAACATTCGATCTAAGTGGGCTCATAGTAATTGGTTAAGACTTTATCATGTTAGTAATTGCAGACTTATCAATAACTCACCCCGGTTTCGATTCCAGATGTCGTTCACTTGCGACAGTACCCAGCGCAGCAATGAGTCCCGCAGTACTACTAAAGCATGAGCGTTGAACATGCGCGACAACTTAGTAGTGGTGAGTGCGCCACACTCCATGCTTGGCGATGGCCGTAAGCTATTGTTCATCAGCGTCAAGGCTATACATGCATAAATAGTACCAACGCCAACTCAGGAGCATCGGATTCCGGACAGTTTGATATCCAGCCTGAATTCAATGCGGGTAGAGTGAGAACTCTCCAAGTATGGATCCTCGGAGGTGATTGTAAAGTCATCTAATTCATCCTATGATTCATCGCCATGTCACCATCAAGCCGTACTCCAAACAGGAAACCAGTACTCCATCGTACCGGACAATATACAGGTATCCCGTAGCTTCTGCCCACAACTGTAAATAGCTGGAAAACCCAATTATGGATCCCCCGCAGTGCGTAGCCATCTCAGTTCCAAAATCTCAGGTATTGGCTCCGTGGTTATCGAATTCATGATTCGACTCGGCCCTCGGGGGGTTTTCTGTCGCGAGGCCAGCAGAATCTGCTTCATCTCGCAGCATATCCCTCCGGTGGAATAGCGGTATCGAACCGGTTTGATATCCTAGAATGTCATCAGTGACAATGTCCAATTTTAGTATTCTCGCCAAATTTACAGCATTGATAATTTTTTGTGCCAATGGGTCCCAAACTTATTCCACAGATATAAACCCCTCCTGGTCCAACCATGAAAGCATCAACTACCCCAGTACTCTTTCAGTAAATCTTTGTCCATCGAAGCGAATTCCCCTCGTTTTCATTCCCTAAATTCCTAATATGTGTCGTTGGCGCCAGTGAGTCTACCACCGTCTTACCACCCCCAAATGCTCAAGGCACCTGGTATCGCCAGGGTCTGCAACGTGTATTTGAAGTGTGGCCACTTGGAACCATTGGTAAGTTCTAGCCCTCTACACTGCATCGCAAGGGCTCTAACGAGTTATTTTTCAGCCCGATGAATTGGTCGGTCGCATTCTGGCTATGCGCGAGAATTCATCCTCACACCTGAACCAACAGATTCAGTGCAATAGCGAGACGTGCATTTTCAGCCCATACCATCCGCGCAGGTGCCCAAGGTGCACTAAAACCTGCTGGCAATAGTGCGTATATTTATGTTATAGCTAAGAGTAACACTTACCAACCTCTCCGCTTCTCTCCCTTTCGTGACTCATGCGACACAAAACAAAACAAACATACATCAGCCGCCAACATCCCGAACAATATTGTGCGTCTCGAGCTTCGTTATTTGTCTTTCCAGATAGTGATCCTACACGCATTTTTACAGCCCCAAGGCTTAATCGCTCTTGCCCGGCTTGTGCCCAGAGATTCCGCAACTAACTTCTCCAACGGGCGCTGGCAGGACCAACGACCCGAAATACGCTATTCATTATTTTAGTTCCGTGGTTTTTATCACGCTTCTGCCTCCTTTCTTGATCGTTAGTTATGCCAATAATATGTCAGATCTGACCGATCTATACATATATTCGCCTCAAATTTGATTACTATAAATATTAGCACAACTCTACTGCATATACTTGAGGAATTAATATAATCTCTGTTCCACAGACAATCAAGAATGCTTGGACATCTTATACAAGCGGGTTATCATACCCAATCAACTTAGGCTGCTTGCCTCCATTGCGGCGGGATCTTGCCCCGATGGTTATCCATCAACTAGGACAGCCAAATATTGACCATAAAACATGTAGGACACTTTTGGTGGCAGATGGGTGCTGTGCTGTATTGTGAGCGGGTAGGCGTGGGTTTCGAAAAGTTCGAGATGCAGTACCCATGGAAGCGCTCAGTGGTCATCTGATCCCATCGTTCAATGTGACGAGGTCACTGACAGTGCGTGGCGCTATGAAATTTCTTTCACAATCTCACACCAGATGGTGGATTGCGGCCCCCTAAGCTTTCACCTAGTCGGCTCAGCGAACTCGTCGGTTGTTTGAGGTCACTGTTGCCGCTCGTGTCATATTGGTTCCGTGCCAATTGTACGCTCATCGCTCAATTAATATTTATTGCATCAATGTCACAAGTGGCAGATTCTGACACAATGACTCGGATACCATTCGACTAGATCGCATTTCCACACCTGTAAATAGCAATGTGATCGCTGTGGCTTGGCGATAAGGACTTGGAGAGACCTCGCTCGACAAGGTCTTTCATTCCCGCGCGGCCTATTTGGCTTGCTAATCGATCTCACGCCGTCGCGTCGTACCCGCACACACCCGTGGCATGGTGCTGTTTCCTCTTATCTTGTCGCCAACTTGCGGCTGACTCGGAACTCCCCAAGCTCGTGGCATTTTGGAGGCGTGGGTCATACGTACGATGTTGTTTCGACGGCTCCAGTGTAAAATTACTCATAATTACTCATACATAGTCTATTTCATGAATTCAGTGGGAAAAGCGGAATGCAGCTGCAGCCGATCCAAGGAAGTTTCAAATGTGTCAGGGGTCAGGCGGGCCACGCTTGTGGTGACGTTAATTGACAGGTGCCAGCCAATCATGTACAAAGCGATGCTGCTAGCACTTTACCTACTGTTTAGACCTCCGAGTCAGCCCCACCAACTACCCCGTTCATGATAGGAGGATCAACTACATTCCATTCCGGGGGTATAATCTCTCCGCGTTCCGTTGGGCCATGACTAAGCTGCGCCGATAGTTACTGGCCAATCTGGAAACTTGGAATATGTCGATGCCACCAACACCCATCGTCAGGCAGCCATTGAGAAATCATTATAGGCTTGAAACTGTTAGATCAGCGCAGCCGAGTACCTGTACCCCGTACCTCGACTCCGGTCACATCCTCCCTCCATAGAATCACAATACATAGGCCGCGATACTGATCCATTATGGAAGTTCGTGAGTAGATCCTTAACCTCACATCATCGTTTGAGAAAGAAATAGGGCCTTCATCGCCATCCAGCGGGGGATATAAACCCTCCATCTTCTGCTAATCCCAACCAGACATCTCCCTGTTCAGTTTCCTCAGACGGTAGACCTTCGAACACCGAGCTCCCTCCCAAGTCCTACCACCCCCTCAACCACTCATACAAGATGTGCCACTGGAGACAGTGAGTACATCACCATCTTTGCACTTCCAACACTCACTCCGTCGGTGTAATCCAGAGTCTACAATGTGTATCTGAAGTGCGGTCATAGCCAAGCTCTGGTGAGTCCTTCCTGCCCGTAAAGGACATTGCCCAGGAGCCCTGACGCTATGCACCTTTCAGCCTGACGAGATGGTTTGTTCCTTCGCGGCTCAAATATGAATGAATCTGATGATCGAAACTTAGATACAATGCAACAAGACAACGTGTGTCTTCAGTCCGTATCACCCGCAGTCATGCGTTCCTCCAAAGTGCACTGCGACCTGCTGGCAATAGTAAGTCTCCACCCTGTCATGATGGTACCCGTTTACGAGTGCGCCCTTTTTACAGCCGCCAGTTCCCCGAGCAATATTGTGCGTGTGCATTTCCAGCCTTGATCTCTTATCCGAACTGACCTGGATCTCCACCTACAGCCCCAAAGATCAACCGGGCCTGCCCCGCCTGCGCCCGTGGAGGTCGTTACTGAATCATGATCCCCCCCAACACGCGCAACAACCTAAAGGCTAAGATCTCTTAATTCGGACCCACACCTAGACTTATTTTCCCATTACTTATTGTTTAATATTATTCCTATCCCTATTAAATTATTTCAGCGGTTCAGTTATATAGAATACTATAGTTTATAGAAACATCTTATTTTGTCCTATCGTTGCCCTGATATCATTGATGGTGTGTTAATCTGGGGTATGCATCTAGTACGCCACAATTGGCACAGCCGCGCAGTGATTATTGGCTGCCCCGTGACCTCAACTCCTTCCGAGCCGTACGTCTAGACTCTGCCCACTTTTGTCTCCAGCGACTCTCCGCTAATTGGTGAACACTCACAATTGGCGGTACCACAAAATGGGTATGGGAAAACGGATCCTGCAAGTCACTGTTCGCGGCAGTGGGCCGCCGATCGCGACATCAATACCATAAGGCCGCAACGAGCTATTCCTACCGGGTCTACCCATGATGATGATCGGTTACGTGGGAACAGGTCACAGGTGCCTGCCAGTACTGAGGCTGGATCTCTTGATGTATGCGATCGTCACATCTCCAAGACTCCAAGCTCTTGACGGTGGTTTCAGACTCTGGTTTCAGCCTAGAGAAGACGTCGGTCGATATGCGAGTAATTCAATTTAAGTAGTAATTGGTTGTGGCCGCTAGTCCCGAACCTTCGTGGATTAACGAAGCGGTTTTGATAATTTTAGTTCTTTCACAGTGGCATCATATTCGCGTCTTACCACTGCTATTATCGGTTTACAGGTTATAGGTTCAGATCAACAGACGCGTCCAGAAAATTATTTACAGCCCGAGGCAACGGCAGTTTCAGCTCTCGAACCTCAACTGCATCAGGCAACTTGATATGCATTCTGTAATGGTGCGGAGCCATTCCAATAAATGGTCAACACGGTGCGGTCGCCGATATGTTCCATAGTTATCGACACTGCTTCGTTACCGGACCCGTCTATCAATATGACTCTGACTAGGACCCTAGAGATATCACTTGATCCGCTGGAATGTCAATTTTCAATTTTAAGAATGTATTGACAATGTAATCTATGTATGCGCATATCCCGGTCCGTAGCTGCATTGGCAATCACTGATATCATGTATGGGGCGGCCTTGGTTATGGTGATATTATGCCATTGGACGAAAGCGTGGGACACGTCCGGAATAATCGATGCCTATCGATTATCTAAAAGATGCAGGATCCGTGAAATGGTGAAAAGAAGGAAAGTGGGCCATAAAACTCTCGATGCAGTAGGATGATACGCGCTGGGCCCTGTTTCATTCTATTTTGATAAAACCGTGATCGGTGAGGTTTTTGATCATATCGGCACGAGCGCCCGGCGGCAAATCCGAGAGAGCGTTAAGGACTAAAGCTAAAAAGTGTATATCCCGCGTTACCGGCCCCATAGCCCAGATGCGTTCATTGAGGATCATGAGGCGTGATGCTGTCTCGAAAAATGGGACCTGGCGAGAGTAGCAGATTGACAATGCCTTCTGGATCAGCTTGGCTTGCGCAAGGGGGCCCTGCTGCTCGTGCCGTTTGCGCAGCACCATCCAAGTCTGCGCTGCTGAGGCGCTTCTGTCGAGGAAAGAGCGCTCAGAAGGCGCGCAGTTCAATGAGATGTATGCGCAGACAGCCTCATCGTTGAGGCTCGGAATCGGGCGAGGAAATCGGGGAAAAGGAGGGGTCGAGGTAGTGGTGAAGGCCCGAAGACAATGCTAGGACATTTTCCATATGACGGCTCCAGGAATACCAGTTGTCGGCTGCAAAGTCTAGAGCAGGCTTGTCCCCCCACGCCTGGAAATTGATATCGATCAACGTAACTGAGGGGTATGCCGTGTCTGTGTCAAGGATCCTAGTGGGGGTTCGGGTGTACATAACAAGACAGTTCGCGTCGTCATCGTGCCCTGGCGACTCGGGGCTAAGTTGAAACATGATGCCGATAGAGGATGGAGGTGGGGCCAGAATAAGGGGGGAAAACAGTGGACAAGGCGCGTGGCAATTATCTGTTTAAACGAACTGGAATAACAATCAGTCACTATTACTCGGAGTGTAGTAAGAGGTCTGAGTACAAGCCACAGGGTGATGATATACCCGGAATACACTTCCAATATTAATATTCTGGGGAAAGTAGTCAACCGAGGCGACGTACCTATCTGAGTCACTGATGTCACTATTCGTCTCAGACTGCGGAATCGCCCAGAGGTGCATCAGTGATAGCTTGAAGGAATTAATGATACTCCGTCCACGGTAATGTTTGGCATCAGAGGAGGTGATAAACATGTTTGGGTAGTGATTATGGCAGGCTGCAAGCCGTTTCATAAGTATTATAAAATTAATATAGAACAGTCATGGTGATTCGATATGCCTTGTGTCGGATCTTTTATCAGGGCGCAGGTATCCCCGTGAATGGCTATTCAATTCTAAAAGCTTACTGAATTAGGGTGGAATTAGGAACTGTGTAAGACTCGGTCAGCTATCCAAACAATGAGCTATCTAGGAGAACCTAATTATGGCTCTGCATTGTAGCAAAGCTCTAGTGAAATAGCAACTGGGGGAAATTCCAACATCAATCATCAGATGTGCCAAGAATACATTTCGTTTCCGATATGAAGCGATAAGAAGCGATTAACGAGAATGGAGCGTTCAATTTTTACGCGGCGGTTACTTGCGAGTGGAGTGGAGCGAAGTTTGTGAGATGAGCGGTCAGGCCCTATGAATGGATCAAGGTTGCACAATCATAACCATTGATGAAGCCTTGTATACATTATACTACGCTCATACCCTTGTCTGGGCATTCCCCCTGTACAACCATCAACAAAAAGAGAAAAACAAAAATAGGACGAGAACTGACCGATTAACCATGGCAAACTTATGTGCCTCCTCCTTTTTCTTCAACGCGTCACTGTTTCCCTGCACAGCAGCCACAATCTCCCTCGCCAGGCGCTCCTGCACGGTTCTTCCAGGGCGGTTTCGCTCGCTTTAAGCAGCCACTGCACTGCATACCGCACACGCTGCTTCTCACCCAGAGCTACAGGTCTCGGGACAGTCTTTCCGCTCTGACGATGCATGAGCGTGCGTACTGCGGGTGCAGCAGCGAAGACTGCATGTCGCAGGATCGGGAGGGGCGGGGCGCGGGTGAGGGCGTGGATATGGAGGAGGGTTTCGGAGGTAATGCGGGAGGCACGTGCTCGGTGTCCGTGGGTGAGAAGACTGGAGGTTATGTAGTGGAGTAGTGGGTCCTGCGGAGGCGGTATGTTCATGAGATGCGGGGCGGTCGGGGCGACTGGAGGTGCACTCGGCCCGGCGCCAGGTAATGACATCACTGCTTGCTGACTGCTCGAAATGTAACGAACGGGCTTGGTGCGCGGGACTATGGCGCGTAATGTTGACAGCATGTCAGCGTAATTTTGCAAATTCTCAATTTCGCAAAAGTCCAGTTGGGCTTCCTCAAAATTATTTGGCTTTGTGTCTATTGTGCAGCATCGCCTTGGATATACAAGTGACAAACAGGATGGAATCCCCGAGTCAGAAAAATGATGCAAGACAATCGTTTTATCTATTCTGCATCCGGGACTCTTTCAAACTCCAATTTTCTCCAAACCGCTGCGCCGTTGGGCTAGACAATTTCACTTTACTTATTTATTCCACATGCGGCAAGAATATATTCAGCGATCAATGCCTTAACTCCCACAGTGAGAGCTCTGTAAATATGATCATCACACTAAACGTGTGTACCGTTCTGCGCGCTGCGCCCCTGGAATCATTATTATCATTTCGAATTGGACGTCCGTGGTGCTCGCTCACACCGCCACTCAAGCCGACACTGCGCCAGGGTATGTCACTAGGCGCCCTAGAGAAAACCCCGCGCCGTGCTTTGTCTGCCACTTTGAAACATGATGTGGGAAAATGATGGAGTGGTGCCCCCAAGCCTGCCCCAAAGAGTCAGGTACCTCCTCCCTCTGGAGACTTCGCTAACAGTTCCATGTGTTGGGTGTCCCGGCTCCGAGGAACGTTTGCATGATTTAGCCACACTGCTGGGCTATACATAGATGGTGACTCAACCGTTGATGGGTTTTGGTTTTGGAGAGAATTCGGCTTCTGACTAGGTAGCTTCCCCCATTCGGCTTCCTCGTATTTGGTTTCCATCCATCTCACATGTGGCGATGCGGAGGGGCAGTGTGGATGGTATGTACATCATGTATTCCGCTGCTTTTTTCAACGGGTGCTAGGTGTTGATGGTAGTAGTTCTGATATATCCAGAGGCAGCGGCGGCTGTTAACTTTTAATACCTTTCCAAGCTGGGCGACCAAACAATACCCGCAACCAACGTTTTGGGCGGTTTACGTACAAAAAAAAACCCATAAAGTCAGGCCATATCCCAGGTCCCACATACTCACAGCTTCCAAGTATCCACAGCAAACGACACCTCTGTCCGGATTCGTACCGCAAGGTTGACTTGCACATTTCAACACTAGAGATCTTTGCTGTTGAACATCATAACCCGTGGGGAAGGTTCTGATATGTTATGAGGCATAAGAGCCGGCGAGCTCGTGTCCTCAAACAGTACCCGAAAAACTACCTGCCACTCCCACCGTAACCCCAGATCGACATGACTCTCGCACAGATGTAAGTGCACATAGCCCTACTATATATACAGGCGCGCTAACCCTTCCTCAAGCATAAGAATGCCCTCAGAAGCTGCAGAAGAATAAGAGAGTGCCTCTTTCCCCCGCTGGATTTTATGATCCATTTACGACGTGTCTGAATGTGCCGAAATTGAAAAGCGATATCACCCTTGACCCATTGAACGTTCGCCACCACATTTAGCGTTCGCCCACCGCCCATTTAACTTTCGTTCACCAACACCAGCGTAGGATTTGCGGAGGCATCACAGCACATTCCGCTGGATATTCATTCTTCAATCCAGTATACATATTATCTGACGTTCGAAATGTAAATACATGAAGAAAGTAACTGCGGGCAAAGAAGCTTTCATCCCTGTCACAGCGCTCAGTGGCGCAACTACAACAACAGACGGCGTGGCCTCGCGGCCCAGACGCCACACGACAAGTACCGACCCAGCCTTCGGAGATAGCAACACCCCACCGAGCCCCATCCCGCAAACCAACGACCCATTGTTTTCAAATCGTGACAGAATTGATAGATTCATTTTACTAATAGGTATAGGTGGTATCTGTAAGACGATTCATCAAACATCCCATCAAACCCGATGCCATCAGTTCTAGTCCCAGGAGAAGCCCAAAGCCCACCCATATACATCCAGTCCTTTGAAATCCTGTCAATCTGCTTCGGTATCCAAGTATTCCGTAATCATCTCTCGGTGGTCATGGGTCCCGGCGTGTGACCCAGGAAAAAAAATCGGGAATTGCAACTGTTTTTACGATGGTCGTTTACGCCACAAATGTTGAACGGAACCATTTCACAGCCCCGTGGTTTACCCACACACCCGGACGCCAAGTAGCAGTACCAACTCTTCTCTGGGTTACCATCGTCCTATTCTTTAAACTCGAGAGTCGACAGTGCCTCCCGAGTCCTGAGACCGAAGTAAGCTACCAGTCCCGACTGCACTACGAGATTTGTCCAGACTGTCAGTGCGATTATCCTGGGGCTAACGGCAGAGTCAAATAATATTCTGCACGCGATGGGCATGATATTGGGGGCGCTAGGGGCTGCGCCGTCTAGGCTGCCGTCGACCCTCTGCTCAGTGCTCCCGTTGTCTTCGGGCGACCAACGATGGCTTCTCGCAAGAAGCGAAACCCAAAACGACCCCACGGTCTTCCCGAACATTTCAGGCCGCGACTCCGGGGGTCATGGAGACCCTCGAAGACATCCCCTTAGTGGCAGGCATCCTGTAATCTGGAATCGTATATCCCACCCGGGACGATCTCGCACCCGCCCACTGATATCTTACCCGCCTTCTACGCCTTTATCCAGGGCATCCTATTGATCATGTCTGCACTCAAAACGCCCCCAACGCAAGCGCACGGCCGCGGCCGTCTCTCCAGTAACTCTGGCGGGCGAGGCCCCGAGAGACACGGATTAGCAGGTGTTAGACGTCGTGGCATGATCTTGGACCGCTTCAACCTAGTTTTTCCGCTGCGCGGGCAGGTCGCCACCGACCCCCAGCACCTACCCACGCGGAAGCGCAGCGATATACATTGGGCTAACCCAACAAGTCAGAGATTCGCGGTATGTATCCTGACGCAGGGTTTAGCGCTTACTTATTGAGGGGTGAATTTTAGGGTCAAGCCCCAGACTCGAGCAAGAGTAGAGGGCCGGCGATGGACAAACGAGACAGGTGGGTGCCCCCGCCTGAACCGGCTGATGGTGATGTACCGATAATGAGTTGTAGGTCCAGCCAATTTCACGCGCCGCACCAAAGTATCTAGCCCGATGCTGCCTTCCCTACGAGATCTCAGATGACAGGGATATCAAGGTGATTGTACCTCTACCTTTCATTCCTTTCCCCGCACATGCTGAATTTACCCCACATTCCTTCGTACCTAGATCTTCATAGTGACTGGTCCCCGTCCCCCTTATTTATTATTACCCTCCCACGCAGTAGACATGTCACCGAATCTCTGGAGTTCGTAACCTCGAGTCATCTTGAACTATCACAGTGGCATTCACCACAACTAATACATGGCGCCAATTGATTCTACCTAGATATGAATTACATCCAGGTCGCAATCCAGTCTTAAATATGATCCATCTCCTTATTTTTTGTTTTTGGCCAAAGATGAGAGAGCATTAAAAGACCGCTGTTGCCAACAGCGACAACACTAGGTCACGCAACGGAACGTTGTCATGCATACAAGCCTAGTACAAGGCAAAGATAATCTGCTGGATGTAATCCTGGACGACGCGTCATTGGACACGAGTCACATGGTCAGGACCGGTCAGGACCAGCATCATGATCTCGTGAAGGGCCAATGCTCAACCGATCAACCGGTCACGTCTCTCACCAATTTTTGGCTCTGGCGAGTCTAACCGCGATGTCCACGATTGTATGGGGCAGCTTGCAAGAAAAGGATTTGTGACTGTAATTGTCTCACTACATCCAATGCTAGACAAAATAAAACAAAGAGTGACAACATTCCACCGCAATGATTACAAACCCATGTGATAAATATATATAATAAGTTCCAACCAAATTGAGTCGATAGGGCTTTTAGATGGTGCCGCACCACCCACGGTGGCGCAGGAGGCGGCTGGCATAAGACGCGGTGGGTTTAGCGGATCGGTTGGCTGTTGACAAACACAGGCAGAAGCATATTTAGGTACCGGTGTCACAGCTCAGAATCAGTTCAAATGGGAAAGTTGAAACCTGTATTATTTGACATCTACTCAGTATAAAACAAATCCGTTGGTGCTATGACATCAACTCTACACTCTACCTTCCTTTCTTGTAACTACTCGACAAAATTATTCACGACATCGAGTTTGCCGCGCCTAACCACAAGTGAACTTGAAGTATTAAGGTAATCTTATACTTGATATGTGATTGAAAACCTTGCGGGATAATGCCCTTGTAAGATTGGCGATCCGAAGATGAAATTCGAGTTGCGCAGGCCGTCTTTTTAACGATTACAAACGATACCGTGCCACGCGTGCACTCATACGTCGACAGGTCCAAGATAACAAGATGGGGAAACAGTGGATACAGATTCGCTAGGGACGGGAGAAAGGCCGACCGACGATCTTTGCACCGCATTGGAAACATTTGATGCGCAATCACAAGTCCTACGCATAGCGAGATTGAGTATTATAAAGGAAAGAATTACAAACGTGTGATATAATGCTATGGGCGCAAGTCGACGAATCGTAGAGTGAATGTGAAATCAGGGGAATAACCTAAGTGTGTGTGACCCAAACCACACGCCCACACCGCGCCCGTGTTGCCACCAATTCGTGCTGTGATATGCAGCGCACACAGAACACATTTGCACCATCCCATGTCTCATCAGCGTTAATACTGAAACCAAGTCACGATAGGCGATGACCACTACACCTCCCAGAACTTCCATCTTTTACAACAGTTCGGCGATGCGAGACAGTGAAGGGCTATGGCAAAGCCGGACCGCTTCCGTTCGGAAGCAGGACCTGTGCGGGACGTCTGGTCCAGAAACATACATAGCTCTTATTGTGGTCCGAAACCCAGAGTTCAGAATCCGATATTAATGTTGGCGCAGAGTGCCGTTTCACAAGAATCCATCACTCATCGATTTCATGTACTTGTTTTTAATACTGCTTGCTCCCACATGCATTGCAACCAAATCTCGTAACCCAGGATTAGATATAAATAAACCAGCAACATCCCACTAGGCGCGTGGGGTCTATCAATCTAGCGTGAGGCCACATAGCGTATATGTAGTAGGTCATTAGCCACGTTATAAGTAGGGTGGTAGAGTCGCCGTGGCGTTTTAGGTGGTTAGACGTATTTGGAGAAGAGGGGTATCAGCGATTGGGCGAGGGTGTAGCTGAACACGAGTTTCGGGCCGACGACGAGGATCTGCGCAGCATGGATCAGGATACGGAGAAAGCAAGGGGAGCAGAGTGACGCACCTTGGGCGTGAGCCCCTTGAAGAACGCAGTGGGCCCCTCGTTTTTGAGCAGCTCCTTGATCACCACCACACCAGGCACCTTGTGCTCGAAATTCGCGTTCTGGATGCGCGTTTTCACCGTGTCCAGCGGCGCAGCGACTGTGATCGACGCTACCGCGCCCGCGATCGAAGCGATGAAATTCTGCCCCCACGTCGCGGCGCCAAAGTCCGACACGCCGAGGACGTACTCCTTCGTCACCGCGCTTGCGCCAAAGAGTGCGAAGCTGCCTGGGGCGTTCCGCGCCATCGTCCAGCCCCAACCGCGGTAGAGGGTGGTGCCCTCTTCCATGAAGATGCGGACGACGCCGCGTCCGCGGAAGGCCTCTGGGTTCACCTGGCGCTTGATCTTAAGAGCATCGAGCGGGAGAAGGACCTGTGCCGTGGGTTAGTATCATTGCTAACTCGCATTGGAAGGGGGGAACGCACGACTTCGCCAATACCCGTCAAGCTGCAGCCGACCAGATATCAAAACCAGACCTGAAGGAGGGAGGGGCAACATACCTGCCGGCGGTCGCCTGCATCATCATCTTGCCCTTGCGTTCGCCAAATGTGTTATTGAAATTGGACTTGAAGTGGCGATTGATAAGGTCATTGAACCATGGCTGCCCGCCAAACTTGTACACGCGCTGTGCGACCTTGTAGCCCGCTGCGTATCCGAGACCTGGGAAGAGGGAGAGGAACTTGCGCGCGAGTGGGGCAGAAGCAGAGTCCCGGAAGAGGATAGGCGAGAGTGTTTGCATCGACACCTACGTCTGGTCAGCGACAATCTTATATTTGCGCTATTTCACGACACACCTTTGCTTTGTTGCTCATGAGCCGCTTCGCGACAGTGTCGACGGGGTGGAAGATGAGCAGCTCCGCGACGCCTGGCGCGGATAAAAATAAATAAACAAATGACGACTGATCCACTGTGCTTCCACTCACCGGATGCCCCAGATCCCAGAATCCGCGCGGCAGCCGAGTCCTTGCCTTTACTTGACATCGGTGGCGACATGGTGCAATCTACCGCCTGCGTTAGCATCAACTGGGGTGGAGGCGAGCCAATCACACCTGGCGTGAATGTAAAGTCCCGAGTTTCAGATGTGGTGGGGAGGGAGGAAAGAGGATGAAGTTGAACGAAGCCCTGGGCAAATTTAAGTTAGGAAAAAGATGTTAGCTGCGCAACCTTGCTGTTGACGCTGCTGTTAGTGTGGTGGATTGAGGGTTCGGCTGGGCCGGATGCAAGAGACGGGTATTTTGAAAATTTGAGCTGGTGTTGAGAAATAGGACCAAATATGGAATCGGGCCGGGATGCCGACAGGGTGAACCATTCTGCAACCATCAGGTTGGCCAGACGCCGACAGGCCTGCATGTTGGATGGGAAATTGAATTTGGTACATTCGATGGAGAACATCAGCCGTTTTGGGTTGTTCGGGAAATAGTGATGGAGTCAGACTCAGGCTGATGTCAGTCCAGTTGGCAGTTGCATTTCTCCCAGGCTCTCGACATCAGCAAACAGTACTCCAAGTTGATCGTCTGAATTAAAATACAGCTGAACCGCCCCACCCTACTGCTGGAAAACTATCTCCCAACACTATCTCGCACGCAACCCGGAATCTCCTACCTCAGGGTAGGAAGGCCCAGTGATGGTCGATAATCCCGGGTCACTCTCCACCGGGTGCATGGTTTCCTTCCTGGTCGAGATCCCCGCTAGCGGCGCTGATAGAATCTATAGAACACGGAGGGCGGAGGCAGCCTAAGCCCGCTCTCTACATCGCACGGTCTCCTGCGAGCCCCTCGCTCAAATTGTCAACGCCCCTCACAGCTTACAGAAGCAACGGCATGTACGACTCGGAGGCCCTCTACGCCCCATGCAAAGCCACAGCTGTTGGCTTCTCCAACACCGGCGCGAGGGTGACCGCTGTTGCCAACCCGTATATTGGTTGTCCGAGGGTCATAATCGGCAGTCTCAGCATCGACATTAGCGTTATCTTTGGCCTGGAATCTACATGCCGCGGATGGTAGTGTTGCTACTATTTAGCACCCGAGTTATAATTAACTTATACGGCACTCACCCCGCGGCCTGGGCGGCTAAGCACGAGCGCTTCGCAAATGGTCCCGCTTCTTGCAGATATTTGCTAGTTGAAAATATTCCGTTGTTTCGCCCTCTGGCATGGGTAGTGTAATTTTATACAGGTTCAGGTTTCACCACCACCTTTCGGGAGGTCGGTTTCCAAATCATCGATCATGAGACGATGGAGTATTCGATACTGTCTCAAAACCTGGTGACATTATAGACTTCGTCGGGGTAGTCGTTCTTTAGATCTTGCGCCCACGAGGGTTGCCTATGTGCAACGTCAAAGCACCCATTTTAGGATTTTCAGAGTTACAGGGCTGTGGGTGTATTGGATACAATATATTGCGTGCATAGACAATTTACAACAAGGATCGGTTAAACATGGTTAAAGATTGCGTACAGTTGACTTGGGGTGTACCAAATCATTTCCTATTCCTGGGTAGGTTGTTGAGTGGGTGGCATGGGGAGATGTGATAGGGTTCGAATGGGATTCGTTACTATTACAACGTGAGAAAAGGAAGTAACATTTAAGCCAAGATGAAAACGCACGGAGAAATACATCAACTTTGATTGGTTTGCATGAAGGGGCTTGTAGGCATTCTTGAATGCGTCAAGCATGTTACCGGCCTGAGAGCCGGTCTGCGTGGCCGAGTCGGAAAGATTGAGGTTACCCATTGGGTCGTAGTGGTTCTTCGCGCGGGAGCAGACGATGTCCGCATCTGATTCCATTGATTTCCAAAGAGCGCCAGTAAATTCAAGCAGAAACTTACAGTACACTGGCGCAGGGATCGAAACTGAGCGGGTGGCCCGTGCATAGACGTGGCAAAGCGCAAAGGACAGCGCTTGGATCGAATCAGCCCTACAGGGCTGTTAACGAAGGCGGTTGTCTGACATTAATGGTTACTCACTTGAACCCGTTTTCCTTTCAGAATGGATGGATAATGTGAGCTTTGATAGATGTACACTGGTCAGGATGACTTACGTCGTATACAACCTGGAACGGAATAACCATAAGCTACGAGGGATCAAACTAATCTGAGATTGTGATTACTCACCGAGTAATGGGCAGATCGACTGGTTCCCAGCAAACCCCCGTGGCTTTGGAGATAATAATCGAACTCGAGGGGGTGTGCGATGCCTTGGTCAATTACAGTTCCAGCGGGACAGTTTCCGCTCCTGTCCGCTCGTGCCGCAGGCGGGTTCATTCTATACGAGGTCAATTCCACGAAGGACAGATCACCACGACGTTACAAACCGAATATGGTGACGTTTGCCGACAACGACGAGGGTAATCTTCGGTTTTATCTTCACTGCTTCACAAGCCGCTGAGTCAATAGTTTGAGAAGAGCGTAATTAGGATGGTTGAATCCTAGTACCCTTGAGCCGCGGGAGTTCTGCCAGAGAGTTCATTTCTCAATCGCATTGAACCTTATATAAATGTGTACTTACCTTGATCTAAGACCTGCTGGAACTGTCCTTCAGAGACGCCGTCTACCAAGGTCATGTTTTTTTTTAAATATCGGATGTCATCAAGCACCATAAAGTATATCCGCTTACCCCGGAAGAAAATAATGCGTTTTGGCCCCCCGGCCTTCTTTTCTACGTTCTGACGATAGCCTATATAGCTCTTGAGTAAGTTCTAAGTTTCGAGTCTCAGTGGACATAAATCTGGACCGAGATCAACGATGGCCTACCGTAGACATCTCTTCCAAGTCCTCAATCATTTCCTGGCGGCCTTCCTGCACACGAGTGGCCGCTATGTACTTTGCTGTGTCCGAGTCCACATTGCCGACCAATGCGGTGAAGGAAGGGCGGCCTTCGGACCCTGGTGCGGGGTGTATTACATCGGCACCTGATCCAAGTCGTCCGGCGGTTTAACACCTGTCACGAATGAGGTAGGGCAAACTTACCCATCACCATCGTCGGATTGTTGGGATCGGTAAGGACGGCTGCTGAGGCCTGATCGGGGATGGTGTTGATACCTCCAAGCTTCACGTTGACTCTGTTTCGAAATTTTATTTCCGAAACAATGAATGGAAGCACCCGCTTACTTGAGCATAACGTTGGCCCAGTATTGCATCTTTGCGCGGGAGCACTTGCTTGATTTGAGGCATTGTGTTGCGACACCCATCTATCAATGAATGTTAATGTGGATATTCCACACTTTGGGAAACTGGACGCACCGTACAATCACCGAAACTTGATGCGATGTTGCCTTTGAGTGAACGAAACAGCGAGACGAGATGCGAGCACATACTGCTTGACGGCTGTGTAGATGTCGTTGCCTCCGTCGGGAAGAACAACCACTATGAGGGTTGGAGGTGCGCCCTTCGCCCTTGCGCACTCCATACCAGCATTTCGAAGTTGCTTTGGTCAAACGTTTGTTAGATCTACGCGTGCAGTGGTTTGAGAGCCACTTACATCACCGATGCGGCCTTGCCCGTTCTCAAATTTCACAATGGGATTGGGATCCTGGACCCGGATGCCTATCACGTTATCAACGATCAGCACCATCTACAGAATGGAGGCACTCACCAACGCTCCTGCAACCATCTAGGAATCCATTGATAAGGTCCTGGACATGTTGACCAAAGCGGCGTTCGGTCTCGTAGATTGAGATCACCCAAAACCTGATGTCAGCTGGCTTAAAAAATCGTTTGTCCACCCTCGAAGGGTATTAGCGACGGCACGGTAAGGGAGTTGGAGAAACGAACATATTCCATGCTCCATCTCTTGGGGTCTGGACACGGGCAGGCTATTGTCAAAGGAATTTTATTATAAGGCGCCAAAGCCTTACAATTGTGAGTTGCTTGCTCCCTGGACCATATTTAAGCGTTGGGGGGTTCAATACTCTGGCTTTGACTTGAAGTGGGCCAGAAGCCGTGTCAACGCTCATCCCGAATTGTCGAATGTACTCTGATTGGCCATATGCAAGCACCTGAGTAGACATGAGACGAAACTAAAGAATGAACAATGCTAATGACTTCAAGTCCTTGTTTGATACTTTCGAATCGTTGAGGGGGCTTCATAGTGGAGAATTCGAGCATCTTTGGCGCGATTTCCGGGGGGACTTGTCGGCGCATGATCTGGCCTTCAGGGACAACGCATAGCTCAAGGGGAATCAACGCTCCAGACCCGACCTGAAACAAGCCTATGAGAAGGGAGCACCACAGATCCTCGCATCAAATACCTCGGCACAAACTAGGTTGGGAAATCGGAGCGGGCGATTAACTTGCGTTCGGAAATAGTCAGCCACGGTGATTGTACCAACATCGCGCATTTCGAACGTGAGGGTATTGGCACCCTCGGCAGTGATCTTCTTGAGCACACGAGCAGCGCCAGGTGTGTGGGGTGTTGTGATTCGGACGCCAGCAAGGAAACGCTGAAGGCGCAGCCGTTCGCGATCTGGTATAGAGCGACCCTGGAGCAGGTTTGGTCCTCCCGGCCTTCCCAAGACTTCCAAGCACAAATCGATGAGCGGACCGGGCTTGAACATCATACCCGTTGAAATATCGACGTTCACAACTAGGCGATCCATCGTTGGCCTCACGGATTGAAAATAGCCTCGCCATAACTCGATACCGCCTCCAACGGCGCGTCTTCCGTCTGGAGTAAAGAACGAGCGAACGTTGAATGGAAATTTGGACGTGGGGTCCATCCGGATAACAACGTTCAGCGCCTGTTGTGTGTATCAGCCACCAATTGCCGTGATGACAAAAGTGAAGTCACAGTTAGTGCTGTAAGGACTTCATTGTCTTGCGAATTCTGTCCAGCTATGAATCGGCTCAGAACCCTAAATTCACCGTCACCATCCACTACGAAACCGCGAGAGAAACGCTCCCAACATACTCTGGATTGATCTGCGCAACTTTGGTAAGGCGGACCTTGTACAACTTTGGGGGTCGCGTCGATGTGCCGCCACCTGCCCTGGGAATGTCTACATTGAACTACACACCAAATAAGTAAAAGGCAGATCAGAGAAGAAACCTATGTTGTACCACGGCGGTGTCTGTATCCCCCAAGGGCAATCGCCTGGTCGCAAACAAATTCTTCCTGTTGTCGTAGACCGCACGCGGAGTGAACACATCTGGGGCGATACTTTCTTGCAAACGCCGGATCAGCATCGCATTGAAACGCGCGGGCATCGTCTCCGGATCGATGACTACAGCAATCAATTCGCACTCGAGTCACACCCACTCCACTCAGCGAACAACGCACCAACTATCAACAGAGATGAATCCAACATAGCAGCAAACGACGACGAACACGCACCATCATAGTGATAAATGATTGATTCGGGACAGTGATCGGATATACATTGACAGTGATATCGATCGCCTGGCCAGCGGTACCGAAATCTGGTCTTTGCACACCAACAGTTCGCACATGACCTTGAAATTATGTTGGCTTGCCATCGCTGTTTACTATCATCTTCCATAGCAACAACTCACTTGCGATATTGGGGGCATTCCCGCGACCCGCCCCACGACTGGGGACTCCACGACTTGGGGGGCCCGCTCGACCTGGGCCCGTTCCGCGACCTCGTGGATCTCCCCGCGAGGGGTTCCCCCTCCGCGAGGAGTGCCACGGGTGCTAGTTGGTGCGGCTCGAGGAGGCATTTATGGCGAGCAATGCACACAATCACAAACCCACCACCGACTTAAATGTTCACACTGAAGGGTGTGTGAAAAGAATCCGCAGCTTCGAACTGCATAGTTTTATCGATCACAATGCGCAGCCAGTAGGACCCGTGGTGGAATTACGGAGGATCGATGTGGGATAATTTGGCTGCGGTTCTTCGGCAGGTCACGGGTCGGTCAATCAGGGCTATTGTATTCACAGCCAGGTATCAGATGCACAGAGCTGATGGCGTTCAGCTTTAATATATGGAGCATAAACATAAACATGAATGCGAACTATGTATTCTACTGCGCTATTCGAACCGATGAGCTCCAGGCTCATGGTCGTGTCTACCTGATTCCTGAATCAGGGAGGGGGGTATACTCGGATATCAAAGCCGATCACGGTTTATGTCTTTATTCGAGTCATATTTTGCGTAAAACCTGCGAGTTTGGAGACCAAAATACGTCGGGCTGGGTATAGATGATTTCGTAGATCACCCAGCGCGGCTGGGATGAGGTAAGACAGGGTAGGTGACAACAACAGGTGGGGAGATGAGGGACGCTGCGAGAACGAATATTTGCATCGAATAGGGCATGTTGGAAAACGCTGCGCATATCTTACATGGGGATCGGCAGGCAGAAATTACCACGTAACCCCACCACGTTTGTGTTGTTGATGATGATGGTACGCGCGCCGGAGCCTGGGAGGTGTAAGAGACTTCTTCGTAATACTCGATCGACGAGCATTACGATCACGGCACTTGACGCCATTTTTGATGATAATAGCGCCAGAGTTGGATGAAGACTGGGAGTTGACGTTATTTGACGATGGGGGTGGTGGGTTGGAGTTATTGGACGTGGGTTGAGGATTACTCGAGCTAGCGGGTGGGCTGGAATTGCTGCTAGATGGTGAGGGGTTATTTGAGCTAGGAGAGCTGTATCCGCCATTAGACGGAGGGTTGTTTGAGTGGGGGACTAGAGTTGCTGTTGGAAGGAGGATTGCCTGAACTGGGAGAATGGACCCCCGCCGGGTGGTGGAGGGTTGGATGAACCGGGCGCATCGTTCTTTGGTGAAGTCTCGCCGCTCCCAGGAGCAGGACTTTCGTTGTTGTAACCACCATTGCTAGGCGCGGGTGTACCACTGGTCTGTGTGCTGGTAGACGTTGTCGTTGCCGCTGGGGAGGAGCAGCGTTATTGTTGTAGTCACCACTACTAGGCGCGGGTGCACCACCGGCCTGTGTGCTGGTGGAAGTTGCCGCCGTCGTCGTCGTCGTGGAGGGAGGGGGAGCAGCATTGTTCGGGTTTCCACTGAAGATATCATTCTGAGCGCCTAAAATACCAACAAATGATCAACGACCATCGCATGGGGAACACAGAAGGGAAATACCATCCGGGAATCCGCACTTCGCGTTGTAGGCTGGCGATTTGGGATGGCCGGACAAGTCGAAGCCGTCTACTGAATGTTGTTCCCTTCGTTCTGATTCCAGTAGATCATCTGCTTGGCACCCTTGACACACTTGCTGGGATCATCCTCGCACCAAACGGGGGGCTGGGGTGGAGCGATGGGTACTGTGGATGTAGCGCCAGTAACAGTACAGCGGAAGGCCTGGTGATACATATTTGGTTGGCCACAGCTGGAAATGTTCAATTGGCATAAAATAAACGACATGTGGGAAACATACCCGTTGGGAACCCAACCCCACTGGACAACGACTATGAGAACAAGCACAAATAATTATCAAAAGCTAACTTACAGCACAGATGCATCCGCCGGGTGGGCAGGAAGGCATGCCAGCAGGGACAGAGTACGATGTGATACGCTTCCAGGGAGTGCTAAATGGGTTGTAAAGACATGGTCGCTGGGGAAAGATGAAGCAATGCTCACTGATAACGGACGGTGAAGACGGCAAGGTTTTCAGCCGTTACCTGCTTGATATCCGACTGAATATGGCAATGTAAGAAATAGCACGATGAGATGGAAAGATGTCTCACAGTATAGGAGATGGCGAACGCAGTTCCAGCGGCCATAGACTGGTTCTGTGCATGCACTTCAAACAATTGAGCTGAGGCTTCAATGGATCCTATGGTAAGCACGCACAATTGGGAGAAATAATGCATTCCGGGATATTCTAGAATACTTTATCAGGACGGCGGGGAGAATGCGAAAACGGATTACGCACATAATCCTCTGGGTAAGTCGCACCATCAGGCCAGTCTGTCGTATCCCGGCCGTTGTATGAGAGCGAGGTTTTGGCGCGATTTGAGGCAATCTCGACAGTGAAATCTCCGCCGGCGGGTCTGGAGTCATTGTTCATTGTTCGTTGATGAGGGGAACAATAGACCCAAGTCAAACTCACAATTCCAAGAAATCGCCATCAGCTGGAGGGAATTGATCGCACTGTAGAGATAGTTGAGGGGAAATGTGAGGAGATGATGAGAAGAAGTCCGACGTTGTTGACATGATGAACTGTATGGATCAAATCAGCGACTTGATGTAATAAACTAAGGGGCTAGGACTAACACCACCAATCGTTCTTTGAGAGCTGATATAACGGGGTTACAGGGCTTGCGGTGTTGAGGTCGATGGAACCCGTGTTGCCCTGTATAAACCTTGGTCAGCTCTGAACCAGCCAACAGCTTGCGATGGGCGTACATTGAGACAGTACATGCCCTTGTTCCAGGCAGCCAAGTGAGCGCTGGCGGCGCCGGTCCATAAGGCGATTGAAAGGAGGTTGAGACGAGTTGGAGGGGCCATGAAAATCCTGATTCCGAAAGTGAATGACAGTGGATTTAAATGAGAGTGGAACGCCTTGGAGGCGGGGACCGAAAAATTCGAGAGAGCGAAAGCAAGAGAAGAGGTGGTTGAGAATTCCAACTGAGGGGTCGTTATTATAGAAATGGTTGGAAAGGGTTCCAAAGCCAATTGAAGTCAAGTCAGAGTTAGGCTCACCCGCACTTTCCCGGATCAATGCCCAGGGCGGTAATTCGTGTACAAATATTGTGTTTGCGCACGGGATTTCGACCATTGTGCCATCTTTTGGGTGCAAAACCCCTGCAGGACCGCCCAAAAGCGGACTACACCAGGCCCAAATTGTGATCTATGGTTGGATAATCCCCATGACGACACCGCAAACCCTACGTGTCCTCAGCCTCGCGGCGGCGAACGCGAGCAATTTCAGCTGTTGGCCGTACTTTGATGGTTGTTTCAATCATATACCATAAATCACAGCGAGGTCCAGCCTGGGTATGTCAAGGTCCCTAACCCTACTCGGGCCACTCGCCGCGACCATCGACGCCTGGTGGCGATGGGAATTTGAACGAATGACCCTTTCACAGAATATCACACCAGCAGCGCTGGGAGCACAAGCAGGCGCCGGGCGACGCCTTGGCATCTAAACAGTGCGTCGAGGTATGATCGTCACTGCCCAAGAGCCTACAGAGGTCTTGGTTATGATATCTTATCCTGGCATCATTCACTCACTGGTCGTGGTAAACGGGTCCTGTCACATCCCCTGCATTAATCAATAGGTCATGATACGGCACGCACCAACGAAAAGTTCATGGACTGAAGATGAAGAACTCAAGTGGCCTTAGACCGCCCTCGCCACTCGGTGTCTGTGTTCTTAAATAGCAACCGCTCTCACGTCTCGGCAACCGCTGGGGTTCATATATATAGCGAGAAAGTCGTTATAAAAATGGTTATCGCACAGAACTGTGGGTGGGACCGCATCATGCCGCACCACCGGCAGGGTCCAGCTTTATATTCTTGCATTGTTCAGTCCCACCTGGCCGCATTCCTTTCAACTTCTTGCCATCTTTTTTGTTGACCAGCATCCGACTTCGGGCCCTGAATTATGGCAGTCATGGACGTGTCAGCGATGACTTGGATTGATGGATAACACACTATTCTGAAATTTGTGGCCGTCTCAGGCCAATCACACACCGACCTCGTAAAGCCGAGCAGAAAATCTCCCGGGGGTACCTTGACGTGCATTCTATCTCCTGCTCACGGATGCTCTTTTGGGCTTCGCATTGACATCTTTGGGAGCGATACATCATGGAGGTGGTTGCAACCGCGGCATTCTTCCATCCTTCGCAAAATTCACCCGATCAGTGCCTCATGCTCAATGGACTTAAAAACGAGAAGGGGGATTCTGCGAGGAACAACACGCAGCCTCCTACTCCACATCGTCAGCAGAACATCGATTGAATTTCAATACCCTCAGGCAACCTAAAACTTAGGTGAAATGGGCGTGATATCCAACGTTCTTGTTCTTGGTTTCACAGCTTTTTCTATTCGTGTAAGTGACTTCTTCTAAACAAGAATCATCTGATAGGGTTTTGCTCAGTCCATTCGCGCCCAATCTATCCCGTCTAAACTCCCGGGCAACTGGACCTCCATAGGATGCTACACGTCCGTAAACTTTCGTTCACGTAACAACTCGCAATGAACCAACCCTCACAGTGATATATCAACATCCCGCACGTTGAATGCCATATCCACCAATCTTGATGATATGACGATAGAATCCTGCATTGCCTTTTGCGAACCCGGTGGTTATATCTACGCAGGCCTTGAATTCGGACGTACGTCGCCCCCCTCGATCTACATATGTAATACTCACGCTTCTTTCTTCAGGGGTAAGTCATATCCTCGAAGGACCTCACCTGACCTCATCACGCATTCAACTTTGCGATCATTTAGGAGTGTTGTACGTCCCAAAATAAATTTCCGTCTGCGCGGCGATGGACCCTCATGGCATCATATAGATTGCGACTCGGCACTCCAAATACCAAGTGCCCCAGCACCTGCGACTGACTGCACCTTTTCCTGCAGCGGGAACTCCTCGGAAGTTTGTGGCGCATCGAACCGACTCAATGTTTTCTATAGTGGCCAGCCAAGCCCTATCCTTGCACAAACCGTTGGTGGTTGGACGTACCAGGGCTGCTTTACGTTTGTTTCCACTTCATTCCCGGCGCCCTGAGGTACTGACATCAAGTTTGTGCAGCGATAATATCAGCCATCGGACGCTCGGTGTGCCAGTAAACATCCCGAGCGGGTCACTGCTGAATCGTGCACTGCCGCGTGTCAAGCCCTCGGAGGGTACACGAATGCAGGGATGGAAATTGGGCACGAGTGCTGTAGGCATCCACTCTCACTTATACCCGCTAAAACTGATTGGCTTGGCTGGATAGGGTGCGATAACCAGCTCAACTCTAATCAACGTGTATCCGACGCCGACTGCCGCGTGGTATGCGCGGCGAACCATTCGGAATTCTGTGGAAATCAAGACAGGATCGCTGCGTACCACTTTGCGCTTCCGGGAGCCCCAATAGGCCCCCAGGCGTGTGAATCAACCGATGTCTCGACTTTCACGATCCAGGCAGTGTTTAAGAATCCTCCGACGGACGGGAGCCCCACGAGCGTAACCCTCAAAGTTGTGGTGGTGGAGATGGTAGGAGATACGATTTGGACAATCCTGTCGGTGCGTCTCCCAGCTCATGCCATTTTCCCCTTATGTTCGACAAATTTCTCACTTCACAACATTAGTCGTGCCCAGCATGCTGCACCGATTTCCCTACGTTCTCCCTTCAAAACTCCATCCTGCTGCCCCGATCAGTCTCCAACCCCGGGCTCACGATGTCTTCATCCGCCCCGTCTGATGGTGAATCCCCCGCATTCGTCGCGTCCAGCCCGCCTTTCCCCGGATTCCAGGCTTACTGCACAATGGTAAATCATCAGTGCCGCTAAACCCTCGCATGTTCATTTACCCTCTTTTCATAGTCTGACGGAACGGGAATCGTATCGAACCCACCACTCCTAGCATTGAACCAGAAGTCTGATGCATTTTCCCTGTGCCGGAACGATTCGACCTTGAACCAAAGAATCGATTTGGTCTTCTCGCCCGTTACCGGCCACCCGCATTAATCCTCGGGAACTGCCAACCCGTGTCGTTGAAGGTCATCACTGGGAACTAGACCCCTATACCCTCACGCGATGCAAAAATGGGAGGATGAGATATGTAAATTGTAGTTTGTGCGTTATACCCTGTTACATGGACAAATAGCATTCCATATCGAGCAAAGGAGCCCTCTGAGAGCGAATTATGTATCATCCACCCAACAGAACACCTTGCGCGCTAATGTCTCGCTATCCAGGCTGCTCATCTCGTCTTGTGCCAGGTGGTGTTTTGCAACAGAGATATTAATCTTTGCAAAGTCGGGGAGCCGGAAATCCATCTTGGGGTCCGGTACTTTCCACACCGCCTCGGCAATATCCTCCCAACCCCATCTTTTATCTTCCGTCCGCACATCGTCCCACCACAACCAGCCCATCCCGTTTCCCTGCACCCCGCTCGCAAGGTATTCCCTAATCTCTGCCCCTGCGCCCAGAAACAGCGCCGTTAGCGCGATGAACACCCCCGGCTCCTGCTGCTCGCCCGAAAAGAGGCCCTTGATGATGACATCCTCCATTTCTCTCCAGAGCACCGGACGGAACGCCTCCTGCGTCGCAAATGCGCGAGCGAGAACCGTCGCATTGAGCGCGACGGTCGCGTAGTATGTCTTTCGGTGTCGTCTGTCCAATTTCACGTCTGGTGTGGCCGCGCGTGATGTGTGCTCCCAGAGGAGCCCATAGAGCTTCTGGGAGAGCCGCTCTGCGATGACGCCCGGCCCGCTGCATGCCCGCAGGAGGGTAAACCGGTAAACCGGTTCGTCCGGCTGCGCGACCTCCCCGGGGTGGGTGAGACTTGGGGGTAGCTGTCGGGCTACGGAGGCAAGGAATGCAATTTGAGCATCAATTCGTGGGCGATCGGAGGAGCAGAATAGTAGGAAGCGGTCGATCAGTGTTTCTAGAACTGAATCAAGTGTATCGGGAGATGCTGTAGCGATAAGAGCGGCAAGACTGGAAGCGGAGTCTTCAGAGCGCTGGGATAGATGATGGGAGATGGCATTATCCGGCAAGGAAAGTGAGAGATCTGAACTTCCAGCTGACATGGTTGATCAAGATAAGTATTGTCGTGATGTCCGAATGACAGCCAACTTGATGTAGTGATGAAGTACATCAGGAAACCAGGCAAAACAACATAGACCCCCAGTTAGTTATGTTGCCATATGTAGACATTGTTGAAGGTAACGCCCGTGACACCGCCGGATGCCAAATATGGTATCCCGCTTGGCGAGCGCGCCAGCGCGACTCTATTTCATTTTTACTCTATTTCATATCGTCTCTACCGTTTCACTTACATCTCGTTTCACCAACATCAATGACGCGGGTTCAACACGCCGTGTTTCACTATTTTCTCTCCCTTATATACTTCACCCTCGTACCTACACACCTCAGTTTGCTCTCACTCGTGTGATGGCATCTGAGGTTAGTTTATTCTATACATATCGACATGGACACTCGACTAACTACATATCCTATATAGCTTCCATTGTCAACAGGTAGCTAATATATTAGTTTGCTCTCACTCGTGTGACGGCATCTGAGCTTCCATTGTCAACAGGTTATGGGCCCTGCAGCCTGAACAATACGGATACTGTTACACGCGCAAACTCAATACGTTTATACTTACCCAAAATGACTTCCACTACATCGTCTTCCCATCCACCCCTTTTCGCTGAAAAAGATAAATTCAATGGTTCCAACTGGATCGTCTGGAAAAGCGCCGTACTCCGAGCCGCTCGACTTCGTGGTGTCGGTGGCTACCTAGATGGCACCATTAAAGAACCTGCGGAGAGACCTACACTTGAAGATGCAGAAACTTCACCACTTCCCCCACCTGACCCAGACACCGCCGCCGCCACCCATTGGTGGTCACTTACCCCCTCCATCAACGAGTGGAATATGCGGAACGCGTGGGCCATGACGTTATACAATCATTCCTTGGAGGTACCTTCAAAGAAAAATACCAAAATTTTAGAATTGTAAACAGGCCATCCTTGCATTAGTATGTCCAATATTGTATCCTATAATTTACTAAGGAATTGGCGGACCTGTTCTCGAGATATGGCGAGCTCACTGTGTGTGACATGTGTCACATTTGTTACATTGTTGTGATGTTGGCCGTTACTTTTGGCTGTGATGTTGGTAATCAACTAGGGTAGTCATGATAATACCAAAGGTGGATTAGGGCAGCAGTAAAGCCCTCTGATGAGCCCCTTTGCAAGGGCAAAATCCCCCTAAGTCCCAAGATCTTTGGTTCGAACCCAAGACTGGGTACTTTGGCTTCTGCTTGCCTTATCCTCGGAGATGGCCAAAATGAACCAATGTGCTTATGTCACTGTTCATACCCCACCTTCAACACTGGAGCTGTGGTCAAGATTGTGGTCAAGGGATGACTATGGCTGAGGCAGAAACTGCCTCAGCTGTGGTCATTACTGGTCCGCGGATCTCAACTACGGCTCCAACAATTAATTGATCTAAAATTTTGTTGAACTCTACACTTTATACTTGCAGCTAGGGCATGCCACGAGTCTGGGTACCCACAGGTACCCATGGGTTGACCCGTGGGAAAACTCACGGGTTTTCTAACCCACAAGTATTTGACTCATGAGTATCTAAACTCATGAGTATTTGACTCATGGGTCTAAGTACTTGCTGTGGGTACCCGTGGGTCTGTTTTGACTTGTTTGGCTCCCCTCACTGTGTTTTGCCACCTCCCCCCTTGTCACATACTCATCAGTATGTGACTCACAGATCCGAGTCTTTGTGAGTTTTCATACTCACATTGATCTGTGGTGGTGAGTACCCACATTGTGGGTACCCGTACCTGCGGGTACTTGTTCCCACGGATCCGGGTCGATCCGCGAGTGCACTCGCGGCATGCCCTACTTGCAGCCATGTTGATCTACCTTGGCCATTGCTTTGGCTGTTGCTTTGGCTGTTGCTTTGGCTGTTGCTTTGGCTGTTACTTTGGCTGTTACTTTGGCTGTTGCTTTGGCTGTTACTTTGGCTGTTACTTTGGCTGTTACTTTGGCTGTTACTTTGGCTGTAATAATATTATTATATTTCCACATCCCCACATATTGGGCAATAATATAGATCCCATGGTATACTAATCAAATGTGCAATAACCTCCTCTCCAATATCATTTGACCAGAGATCAGATAGCTTTCCTCCTTTCCTAATCACAGATTTTGCCTTCTGTTTGATATTTCCTGTTCCAACTATCTGCCAGTTACCAGACTCATGAGACCCATCATATCCACGAATATATGGAATTTCTCCTAGAAGCTCCAGCCCATCATCCTCATTAATAGTTGCATGGGCAGGGCCAATACACTTCTCATCATACCATGCTTGGCATTTGGGACAATAGCGCTGTCTATCCAAATCTGGGTTATAAATTGATCCACAGCAGCCAGACAGTGATGGAATATCCTATTTAATCACTTAAATACTACAATATGCAGTTCAACTTATAAAACTTACCTTAATTATGTTGGTTTTCTTGCCTGTAATCAAGGTCATTCTGTAGTACCAATGTCCTTTTTTGATAGGTCTTGCTTTGAGGCTATTTTCGTCAAAAAAAGTAATTGTAATGTCGTCTAATTGATATAATTGGTAACAGTCATTATAAGAATTATCAGAACATACCAATGCAACATTGGACCAGGACTATGTCTCTGTGGTCTGATAAAAGCAATTCGGTGTTGCCCAAATAGGGGTAGATCTCTTGGCTAGAAGTGGAAATAATATTCAGGTATACCAATTTGATCAATAGGAAGGTATGGCTCACCACTGCTTATTCTTTATCATGGCCTTGATATCAGATGGAGAATAGTACCATTGGACCATCATAAATGGTGATTGTCCTGGCTTTGAGTCATCTCTCCTTAGTTCCAGGATATGAGCCTTCCATGTCCGATGGGCCAACTCTTCTGTTGGATCTGTAATCTGATCTTCTGCAGGTTTGACAAAGATGCTATAGAATGCCAGGTTGGACATGAATTTATAGCATCAATGGTAGACTTACTCTGTTCCCTCCTCAAATGTATATTCCTCGCCACCAATGCATGCTAGAAACAAAATTCAATCAATTGATGCTCAAGTAAATGAAAATTAGATACTCACTGACAATCTTCTTCCAGCGTTTAAAACTTTGGAAAATTTTGGGCGAAGGGATTTTCTGCATGATATAAATAGTAATAGGGATGGTTAATTAATTAGCTGCAGAACATGCCACTTTATATGCTGAAGATCGGTGCTAGTGCATCTTCAGGAACTCGGGATGTGTCTGAACGTGCGTCGTGGCAATACGACATATCACTTGGCACTCTCCAATAACCATTGGTTAGAAGCCCACATTACATAAATAATAATTTACGAGCCCCATACCATTGCAAGTGCTTTACAAGCTCTTATGAGACCTTTGTTAAATGATGGAGACAATGGAATAGAGGAGCAAGCAAGCAGCACAAGACGAAAAAAAATGCAACTCAACAGTGAGCTGAGACAGCATGTTAAAAGTCGAATCACACTGCACACAGCAGATCTGCTGGGCCGTGCTCTGAGCAGGATCATGCTGAATGCCGCGAATGCATCAAATGGAGTAGAACGAGACAAAAGCGAGCGAAGCGAGCTTTTGTCGAGTGGGTGTGTAGCAATGAAGAGCCCAGTACAAAGGACTAGGATGGGGATCTCTCCCTATCAAACCTTTCGCTATTTAAGCTCTTCAGGTCCTTGTTTGTACATGGATGCATAGATCCTATGAGTAAGTGATATTACGGATGATTACTCACTATTCTCCGCGATGAAACGGCTGGGCGCACGCCTGACAGATCATCAGACCAGTACCGCGCGGTGTAGCGAGCTAATATTAGCTGTCGGGCACCTGTGCCCGACTCATATGACCCTCGGACGGAGCACCGTCGGTCAATCCTTTGCCAAGCGCGCTTGCGCGCACCTAACCTGGACAACCGTCCAAACTCCAAGTTGACGTTGCCCAAATGGGGAACGCAGGGTTATGGGGGGTGGTAGGGATCAGTAGGGTTTGAACTTAGGGTGTGGCAATCCCTAGGAGGTAGGGTGTGAGGTAGGATGTGGGATCCCTGGGAGGTAGGGTGTGAGGTAGGATGTGGGATCCCTGGGAGGTAGGGTGTGAGGTAGGATGTGGGATCCCTAGGAGGTAGGGTGTGAGGCAGGATGTAGAACCTCTAGGAGGTAAGGCATGGGAATAGGAGGATCCAAGTATGCAGGACATGAGGGAGGACATGAAATGGGAGACTCCAGGGGTGGCATGTGAGCAGTCCTATATAGAATGAGGCTGAGTACTAAATATGGAAAGGGATGACTCCTCAGGAGGAAATGTGGGTCCTCAGGATCAGTTGGATAGAAGGTGCAAGATGATGCACCTACTTTGCTCAGGGATTGTGATGTACCTGGGCATCCACTGATACATGAAGAGTGCCCCATCCAAATCCGTCTGAGTCTCTAAGACCCCTTTGGTGTACTTGTGATTTGATAGCATGATACACATGTGTAAGTTGCATCCCTACGCTGTATACAAGCCGTAATTTACAGCTTTCAATGGCATACGGGCCACTGCATACTATGCCATTCAGGTGTGTCCAGGAGGCCTTGACGGCATGGTATGGAGGCCATGTTACAGCACCCATGAACCGCCCATGAACCGTGTTATATGGCGCACACAAGTTATGCAATATAAGCATGCACTCACGGCTATAGAGACTGTCTCCACCTCACACCCCCTGAGCCCCTGCATGCCGACCACCGCATCAATCGATGTGCATGGTGGTGTTGAGGCAAAACGGGGGCATTGAGGTGGGCAGATTCCTCTACCACCCGCATGGGTTTCTGGGACCTGCAAACTTACCCATGCCAACCCTTACCCTTAGTCACCCCACCAAAACCCATGCCCACACCTGGGGGCAGGGGTTTTGATGGGTGGGGGTATGGGTGGCAATTTTTACCTGCGGTCACTACTGGCGGTGCTGCGTAGACTCACTTTAAAGAAGGCTCACTTACTGTGATTTTGCAGGACAGGTAGAACACACCAGGTCAAGCTGAGGCAGGCACTTGCACGCCGTAGATGCGGCTGTCAAGCAGGGCACCCATTCGGTGTATTTTGTGGATGAAGGCAGAGGTGGAGGGGGATGAGCACGCTGGTTTTGTAGTGATGCACACAGCCCGGCTCGGCCCAAAGCCCCAGCTTTGGCCCGGCTCACCACGGCCAGGGCTTGTGGCAATGCCAAGCCGGGCCTCAACCCAACGGCCAGGCTCGGCTCTGGCTCGGCATGGCCCAAGCCGGGGCTTGCTGCGCCAAACATGTAACACGTCCGCAACGGTTGGTCTATGACTCAACGCTCCCCGCCAGACAACTGGACAACGACACAGTGCACGAAAACATCAATGGTGATACCAACAGACGATTTGGGCCTACACCGGACCCACCACACATCCAAGATTCTCGTGCTTTTGAGCGCGACTGAAAGGTTCTGCTAGGTTTGAAGTCCTCTTCTCCTCATTTGTGATTGCGAACTCACCGCACCTGTGCTGTAAACCACACCTGGGTTCCGACTCACGCCTGAACCTCAAACAAAACCGTAACGGATGCCAGCAATGGATGCCAGCACTACGCACTCTGCGCCTGCAAGCACAACCGCTTGCACGTCCGCCCACACAAGCCCTAGCTCTCACCCGCACGCTTGAGCTGCCGATTGTCGGCCTGCCTCCTTCCCTGGCCAATGAGAGAATTCGGGCCCACAAGCTTGCCCACATATATGCAGGCAATGCCTTGCTTGCTCATGATGTGAATGATATCGCATCACGATAATGTAGGTGTCATTAGGCATGATTTGCACACATGTGCCTGCGGCCAGCTCTCGGCTCACCCGCCCCCTCCCCACCCTCGAGACTGCGTTTGCCATGTCATTTGACATGTGCAACGATGCTGCGAGGCTAAGTTTGGGGGTGTGAACCGCAGCTTATGCAGCCACCGCGCGGTTTTGTACCATACCTGTCACGGGCGTGGCGTTTGCAGGTGGGGGTACGCGTTTTCGTACCTATATTCAGCCATGATGGGGGATCTAAGGGGCACACCTAGGCATACCCAGAAGCCCCGGCTTGACGGCTCGGCTCGGGCTCAACAAGACAACGAGCCGGGCCCCAAGCCCCCCAAGGTTGAAGCTGGGCCATGCGCATCACTACTGGTTTGTCACTGGTGTCGATGCCGTCCTATTGTGGCAGCGTGGGACGATTAGCCATTGGCCAGTCACATGGCAACTGCTTTGCACAATGCCTAACAAGGAAATGTGTTACGACGAGGTCAATGCACTGGTTTGAGAGTCCCTCAGGCAACCGTTGTGCAAAAAGCTGATTTTTTCATTGTGAGTTTGCAGGCAGAATGAATGGAACGATTGCTACGGGCCAGCCGCTTATGCGTCATCATGGACGATGCTCATTTCACTGCGATAAATCCACAGGCAGAACAGAATGACCAGAGAAAGTCGTCATGGACGACAGCTGTGGGGCAATGCTCATTTTGTTGTGAAAAACAGTGCCCATGTTGTGGACAACACATACTGAATCAAAAACGTCAAACAAGGCAGCCAGGTGAGGGATACTGATTCAAGACATCTATGTGTAATGTGCGGCAACTACTACTACGCATCCAATCCGCCAACGCCACTGCATTCAATCCGCCACTTCTAAAATGCTACGCCGGAGCTCTTGCTCGTAGAATAGGTCGGTTTCCAGCGGTACGTCCCATCGATTGCAAATTGAATGGGTGGCATTGACCAATGCGCTTTTTTTCCCCTGCAAATCATAGCCAATGAAGCTGAGCGTGACTGCGGGGGCTCTGGCGGAAGTCCGAGACATGATTTCGTCTCTGCATGGGCTTATCTCGTCCACGTATTGGATAGGCACGGCATAGGAGCCGCAGTAAGAGACACGGTTATGGTCAAGCGTGCCGATGCACTCATCAAGGAATACTGCAAGGACGTAGTTGGTGGACTTGTAGGCCCACATCTCGTTTTCAGAGAAGAGCCCTGTATAGAATGGAAGCGGAGTCTTGCAAGTGCAAGCGGCACCAGGTACTGAGCATGCTGATATGCAAAGGCTTGGATGTAGCGCCCAAGGTCTGTCGCTTGGCCATGGAATAGCTCGCGGCATCCTGCGGCGTGTGTGGGGCCGCGTTCTATTGGCTGTGTTGGGGTGATGTTCAGCAGATGCGACTGATGGGAGAGGTGTTGGACGTGCCTGAAATAGCTGAAGCCCACACCATGGGCAGCGAGTTGGGCTGCTACCCAGATTTGACCTTGCGCGGCAGGCGGCATGGATGCACTAGAATCGTCGTTAGTATTAGAAGAGGTTTTGGCAGAGAGTTCGTACCGATGTGTTCCCTGTGGGCAATGACATGGGTGGGCGGTTTTGGTTCCGCTGGTTGTTTGGGGCCCTACATATACGACCTGCACTGGATGTCGTAGGGGCTGGATGTCGTGTTCTGACAAAGAAGTGAGCTTCTGTGGATCCGGCTGAATGCGACCAAATGCTTGAGGCCTGCCAAAAGAGAATACCCAGTGCTGCCAACAGCGCGGATTTTTCCCGCAATGAGTCTTGCAACAGGAATATTCACCACGTACAAAGAAGCTCCTGGCATGTACTGGTGAGATTCTAACTCAGTGACAGGCAGCAGTCAACGGCTACGCCGTCGAAATGAACTTGTGGCAAAGATGGCCATGACGGCGCAGGTCTGCTCATGCCGCGGAATATGATGTGAGGGAACATGGATCAAGATTCATGGTGCCTAATTACGGCGCCTAATTAAGCCTACTGCCTTGAATGCTACGTCTAAAGTAATACTCATAGCATGCGGAATCAATTTCGAGTGCCATGTCCCATTGGTCATGAATTGAGTGAGTGACATTGACCAAGGCGCGTCGGTCCCCCTGCATGCTGTGGCCAATGAAACTGAGAGTGACCGCCGGGGTTTTGGCCGCAACGTCGGACAGTATCTTCCCCTTGCATGGGTGTATCCCATCCACATATTCAATGGGGGCAATGCAAGACCCGGAATAAGTTACGCAGTTGTAGTCAGGTGTGCCGATGCGCTCGTCAAGGAAGACGACCAGGACGTAATTGGTTGACTTGTAATGCCACCTCTCAGTCTTCAGGGGGCAGTCGTACAAGGAGAAGAGATCAAGTTTTGCGAGTGCAAGCGGAACAAGGCGCCGAGTGTATTGGGATGAGAAGGCCTGAACGTAGCGCTCAAGGTCTGTTGGCGGCGTGTAGTGGATGAGCCTATGGCACCGCGTCAGGTGGGTAGGCAAGCTGTCTTTGCTGCATTCTGCCGACTATGCAAAGGTAATGTTGAGCATGCTTAATTGATAAGGGAAGTGCGTGGCATACACAATACAGCCCTAGATCACACCATGGGCACTGGGTAGAATTGAGTTTTGCATTGCAGGCGGGGCGAGCACACTGCCAGCATTTCACGGCATCAGTTTACTGCATAAGCATGGGATAGAGGAACCTACCGATGTGCCTGTTGCAGGAGGCATGGAGAATTTTGGATGCGGTCTTGGGGAATACTTTTAGACACCTTAGCACCTGAATCGCACCTTCAAACACTCCTATATCCGGCTGAGAATGGCTTGGCGAGCCTGTGGGTCTGGCATGGCAGGTGGGGCTTGGATCCAGAGCGTCTGGAAGCCAGGAAAGTGCTGCTGTTTCGCAGCAACGGCGTCAAGGGCACGTACCCTGGGCGGAAGGCATGCCTGGGAGTGTGCTGAAATTAAATAGTTGACAAAGCAATGTCATGCATTGGAGGGATAAGGAAGTAAATGAGAACGTCAGAGGTTGCAAGCGCTGATCACGACGAGGTGCTGGAATCATCTAAGATGACAGAGGGTGCGGTTTTGTTGCCAATTTGTGACGTACGAGCTGGGATGTCCTGGACGCCCTTGTGGCCCAGAGGAGGACGCAAGGATGCCGGGGCATAGCAAGGCGCTGCCTGTGAGAAAATGGACTCGTCAAACGGGCGTGATCAACAAAAGCATGGGCCATGCGCTTGGCCGTCCTTGTCCAGCCCACCCTCAGCAATCATCCATGACGGGAGCAACCTAGGATGGCTTGGCCTTGGACGTGCCGCAGGGCATACCCGGGTCACAGGGCCCAGGAATAAAAACGGCAATGCAGGTGCCAGAATATACGCCTCTGGCAATGACCCCGCGGCAAGGCCGGTGGATGCTTGGACCAGTGATGCGGACGTACGACGCCTGGCATGGCAGTGCCCGGGAAATTTGTTCAGAAGGCTTCGCATGACAGAGACACATAAAGCACTCTTCCTATTTGGGTATTGTTCACCAGGCCACGCCTTCAGCGTTCTCAAGGCCTTGTCAACGAAGACACATAAAGCACTCTTCCTATTGAGGTAATGTGTGCCGCAACTCCTGTCAGTGTCTCAAACCGGAAAAAGGTGGTTCTATTACACGCCCATGTCATCCCACGCGTGCGGCCTGTGCAAACATCCCTGGGGCTGCATCCTGGTGAGGAATTGAGTGCAACATGCTGAGCTTCCGTGGATCCAACCCGGTGCCTGTGAAACCGAGGCTCAAGGCCCGCCAAAAGCTGAGAGCGCCTGTCAGAAAGGGCGTTGGTCCCACGGGCAGTTTTCCGCATGCAAAACTGGCACGGTGCTGGCAAGGACAGGCTGATTCACCGGCCTATGTTCCAAACATAGACTCTTGAGCGGGCATTCAAAGCCATGAGAAAGACACGGCGGTTGATTCAAGGACACAGGCTACACTGCAAGGTATGGACGCCTATGGCGACGGCGGGCGGTATGGATCCTCTGCATCCTCCTCTTGCCCATCCTCCTCTGCGTCCTCCTCCCATTTTGGGTTCCGCCCCTTGACCAACAAGCGCGGTGCGGCACCGGCGTGACCTTGAGGCAGGGTTGTAAATCCACTCGGGGTCCGTGAGGTATTCCATATCTTGTCAGAGGTCGCGTGAGGAATCCAATAGAGACGGTTCACCTTGGCACGGATGTGGCTTCGCATGACGTTGGCTAGATTGTCGTCCACTGAGGCTATGAGTTCTTTGTATGAAATAAAGTAGCTGCATAGCCGGTAGTTTTGTGCCTTGGCGCTTGTGACGCTGTGTTTTGGCGGCCAAAGGTGTCCAAAGGCGGTCTCCCACTCTGTATCCTTGGCAATTTTATACCGGCATGCTCGCCAAATGTCAGAAAGGGTTTCGTTTTTATAAACATCCTCTCCAACTTCAGTCCGCGCCCCCACAGAGATTCGGCAGTATGACGGCTTTCCAGCACCGTGCGGGTTAGGGGATTTTGCGACTATATCAATGAGGAACTGACGCCATATCTGACTCAGCCTTTCGTCCAGGGAGTCTGAGGGCGCTTCCACACAGGCATCGCCTTCCAGATCAGAGCCAAAGTCAACTGGTTCAGGCGGGAGGCTATACCCCTGGCGCTCTAAGGAAAATACGTTCGGGCGGGGCTCTCCAGTTAAATTGACATAGGTGGGCGTTAGTTTCTTGCTCGTCGGGATCCGGTACCTGGCCTCCTCATCACGCGTTAGGATTCCTATTGGATTGATTCGGCGTCTGAGCTCGCTCAGTGTTTTGCCAAAATAATGGCGAAGGGTCTCGTCGTTGACTGTGCGACCGCTTTTTAAACGGGGGACGGCAGAGACATCCGGGAGTGAAAGGGCCCGAAAGAATACCGCTCCATAAGGAACGGATGGTCTTGCCTGTGCGTCCTCAGAGTCATCTTGGTCGTCACTGTCGCTGCCATCCTCGTTTTCGTGGGCAGGGCGGTGACGCCCAAAGGTGTAGAGGTCCTCATGGTCGTCGGGGCCGGCGTGTGGTAAAATGGAAGCGACCAAGTCCCGGGCCGCCTTCCCCTCCTCAGGTCTGGAGTGAAGGGAATTGATGAACCACACGATCCCGGCGGTCAATGTCAATGCGTTGGGAGAAATCCTCAGTTTAGCAGGTCCGTTGTGCTGTAGAATAAGGGTCCTAGAAGCAGCCAGCAGCCGAAAGGCTCTGAAATCCCTGTTGGCTCATTGCGTCAGTACGAGGCGCCTGAATGAGAACGGACAGCCATGCCATAGGGTTGTGGAGTGAAGTCCCACCAGGGATTGCCTCAAAACTTCGGGTGGGATGTTTAACAGCACCGTCTTGGCGGATTTGATGGGCACGCGCACCTCAAGCCTGGCATGGGAGTTGATGCGGGACCTGGCGTTGCGATACAACTCATACAGCGATCTGCAAAAGGAGGGCTCGGCCTTAAATTCAATGGCGCCCATCCCTGTCATTGCTTTTCCGTGGTGCCTCCCATCAGGGTTGTAAACGAGCGATTTTTCGGTGGTGTACATCTGGATGTACATGATCTGATGGGGGCCCCGGGTGCGGGAGCCTGGCGTTATACGACATCCGGAGACAGCAGTCAGGTGAGACGTCAGGTCTTGCTGGTAAGCTGAGCTTCCTGGGCTTGTGATTTGGCCGGCCTGCCTATCTGTTATCCCAGAGATATGTTGCACGACGTGGCCGTGTGAGTCTGTCCTCCAGAGCAAGCAGCCCTTACTGTCAATGCACTCGACACCGACATCGATCCACCAGCTTTCCTTCCCCTGGATGCGTTGGTGGATGCTGTTTGCTTCGAGAAAGGCGTCGAGGGCGAAGGAGGATTCGTCCTCCACAGGATCGTGCGTGGTCGCACTTTTTGTGCCCCGGACCTGGTGAAGAAACAGGCAGCCGTCAGCCCACCCAAGGTTTTTTTCATCTATTTTCTCTCGAAGGGCCCCAGGCAGCATGGGGACGTGGTAGGCGTCCAAAATCTTCTGCTGAAAGGAAAAGGCGCCGTTGGCCCGACGTCCCCTAAACATCTCGTCGCTGTATGTCACAGGCCACTCCTCTGCCTCTTCTGGAGTCAAGCTTTCAATTGCAGGGCGCAGGGCTCGCTCAAAAAAGTCCCTCTGCATGCCCTGGGACAGTTGCTGCTGGTACTTCTTTCCTGGGACCCAAGCGGCCGGAAACATCACTCGCAGCATGTTCCTGACCCCCCATTTGCCCAACATGATGTTGGGAATCTGGCCAATTGGGACGGCGTGGGTCATCTAGAGGAATAGAGGCTGTTCAGAAATCATGCGGCAGGGCGCATGGGTTGCGCATGGACGTACATTCCCGCGTCGGATCGGCCACGTCAAGTGAATGTTTGTTTTTAAGGTGTCTTCGTGTCGAGACAGCGGAAATATGTAGAGCTCGCTTTTGATTTCAATTTCACTCGAAACCCCAATCAATGAATCGTAGTCTCGCCGCAAGTTGATTGAGTGGCGGTTGGAAATGCGATTGACATACGGGTCGATCACCGCCTGATGGCCGTCGACCTCGCCTGTTAGTGCAAACCGAATGAAATCGGACTCGCGACCGGCGCCAAGTAGCTCCTTGGATAAGGCATTGAATTCGAGGAGGGTGTAGGTGCGATGAGGCAGGCCTTCCATGACGGCAGGAGCAGATGGCGGCAGGAGCAGACGATTTGGGAGCGGGGGAATGCTTGGGGATGTCCCTGAACGAGCGTAAGTCCCAAAGGACGGCGCGGGATGTCGCAGAGAGGCGGGGATGGGCATGACACATCCGCCATGAGTAGACCCTGTTTCTTCAGCAGAAGCAAAGCTGCAAGGAAGCCGTTGGATAAGGCGGACGCGAGGAAGACTTCTCAGGTCCCGCAATACCCCTTTAATGACAGGTGGCCAGGCGGCATGACAGGGCATCCGCATTGAGAAAAACTCAGCAGCTACGGCCCCAATGAGGCGCTAGAACAACGCGAAGACGTCGTGGAAGATGGGCCTATGCAGGTCTACGACGTAATTCCGCAACACCAATAAACCTACGGGCGTTTTCCTGATGTGCAGGTAATCCGCGGGCCAGGCAGGGGGCATGTGCGAAGCGAATCATGCAAAATTTAGGTCTCCAATCCATGAAAACTGCACCTGGGGCGCTGGAGAGCAAGGGACCCGGACCCCTCCGGCGCAGGGTGTGTCGGCAGGGCGATTTGGCTCCTTGCAGCCGGCTGACGGCTCGCCGCTGCATGCCTGGCAGATTCATGTCTCACGGGTCGTCAATTCATCGATCATCAGTTTTCCAACCCAACCTGCATACGTGTTTTTCTAATAAAATGTGCTTTACAATGCATGTCTATCAACTTCAGCTCTACCAACAACTACCCATGGTTCTATTAAGCAGCGCATCTGTGATTTGAGAGTCGTTAAACGGGTCGTCTTCAGGGGTGTACATGTAGGAATATTCGTTTTCAAGCCCTGGCGCATGGGGGTCGAGGGTACGGCGCCCTCTCTCATCGAATGATTCGGGTCCTCGGGACAGCTCTACTTCCTCCTCTGTGCGCTCGCCGAATATGTCTAGAAAACCTCAGGTTAAAGGCGGGTGGGACGGAGTGCAAAGTTGGCTCACCTTCTTCAGTAACACGCGCAAGTCGTTGGTTGCTATGCAGCCAACTGAAGCCCTCCACAAATTTTCGAAAGCAGACGTCGTCGCTAAGGAATAGAAGTATGACCTTTGCACCTGGCATAGCCGCAAGGTTGTCTTCAATGTCCTGGAAAGGGAGGCTCCGAATGCCGTCACAAACGCAGTCGCCATCACGAATGATGATTCGCAGCAAGGGGGGATGGGTTCTGACTATGGGTAGGAGCCAGTAGGTGGCCTGGTCATAGACAATGTCTAGGACCATAAGGTTGGTGAATTCAAACGCAATCGGCGAGTCATAGATGCCGCAGATTTGATCGAGGGGGGCAGGTAGTCGTAGTTCATTTGGTTAGTTAACTCCTTTCGTAATTCCAGGGGGTATGTTGCTGGGTCCCCAAAAACATCTGCCCGCCTGATGGCCCTGGATACGATTTCTGGTAGATATTTGAGCTCCATATCCATGTAATTACGAGCGACGATATAAGATGACTCTCGATGGACATATAGCTGCCGGAGGAATGAAGCCGGCGTGTGCTCCACAATTATGGACGTCCCGTGGGGAGCCCAGCCGCCTGAGTCAAGGAAGTGGGTTCTGTTGTGGCTTGCTACCGGCATGGCGCGAGATGAGTGCGAGGGTGGGCGGAATGAAACTGAGGGAGACAGCAAATTTCAGGATACGGGGCAGTAGATAAGGATGCCGGAGAGACAGGGCTAAAATGTGTTCTCGGCAACGGCGGGAGTCAATCCTGGTGACAGGCAGCTTTAGCTGCCGACCTGGGACGTAGAAGCCCAGGACGTCCTGGACACCCCAGGGCTTTCGTCGGAAACATGCCTGTCGGAAGGGCGTGGTGCAGCGTGATCCGCGATTGGATGTCACCTGTGGCAGGATGGTTGCACGCTGGCGCATGGGATCCTCCAGGCGACAAGTCTCAAGCAAATCGCGGCAGGTGATTGAAGCGGAGGGCTTCCTCAGGGAGAGAAGGCCGGTCTTCGTGCCGCAGGGTAGACCCGGAGATGACCAGGGCCTTTATCAGCCAGGGTAAGAGGTGAGTGCCGGGGAGTCTGCCTCAGACTGGCAGTCGATTGGTTCGGTCAGTGACACAGGGTTTCGCATAACAAGGCCATACATGCACAATGACAAAATAGGAATTGTGCGACCATGTGGCGTGTTGGTGCCTGTTCTCCTACCTCAAGGCCTCACCAGCGAACAATTGGCCATGCGCCGGGCCCATCCCATGGCGCGGCCGGCACCAATAAAAATAAATTGGTCGTGAGCCACTTCAACGGTGCAACGCATCAAGGGCTGCTGGCCAGCTCTTCTGGAAATGGCTGGCTTGCCGGTGCGCTGTCAAAATTCGTTCTCCTGAAAGAAACCAGTCCTGCGCCGGTTGTTGCGGCAAGGAACATTCCTGTCCGATGGCCTGCGTTCTGAATGCGCCCTTTCGCTCCCTTTTGCCAGCTGCTTGGAACCTGTCACCTGGATCAGCGCCGTGCATCTGCGCACGGCTTTCTTGGTGCGATTTACGTGCCAATGCCCAGCGCTCAGCCTTCTGACAGGCCTATTTCCGAGGACAAACAGGGAGGTGCGTCTCTGGCCCGTGCGTCCTAGGCGGACGGGCGATTCCCCACGGCCACCTGTCACGCAGGACGACCTCATACCCATCCGCCTGACCCACCAACTCCCGTCGTCATCTCTTGCTTGCTGCGTTTATCAAGCACATTTTCTTATTGGAAGTCGGCAACAACACCCCTCTATCATGCCCAGCCATACCCCTGCTGAGGCGTTCATAAAACTTTGGTGCGAAGACGAGATCCCTTGGAGGTGGCCAGCCTGGCAATCGTTGACAGGCATCAGCCATGGCCTGTTCCCCGCTGATGGAACCCCCCCCCTGCTGGCTGGAGCCCAACTGATGTCCGAGACATTCGTTCATATTTTGATCAGTACGTGGCCAAAGGGTCGGAAGAAGCCAAAAAACGATTCGCTGGGCAAAGGAAGGGAGGAGAGGTGGTTCCAGGTCGCGGGAAATGGCGGCAGTGGGTTGGGGAGCGTTGGCGTGTTTGGGGGCTCCATGCCCTGATCGTAGGTTGTTTGAGCGAGGAGCGCATCCACCCCTTCACCCTGCTTTGCAATTCGACTGATAAATGGCCCCCCGGGGACATGTGGATTCCTCTCGCTATCGACAGCATTGCACTGAAACTCTTTGGCCCCGAATCGATGGACCACACGGGGGAACGCGCCCTTTCCCAGATAAGAGTGCCCATCCAAATTTGTGCCCAGAAATCTTGGGACACCCTCAGGCGGCAATACATCCGCGGTCGAAAGGATCTCGAGCGATATGAGAAGAGCGCCACAGAAGCATTCGCCGGTAAGCAACGCTGCGCCAAGCTCATGCCCCATAACTCATCCCGCCGCAGACCTCGACAGTCCACCTGTCACAAAAGCCAAAATTGGGAAGGCCATGCGCCTCCTGAATCGCTGGAAACTGCTCGCTGAGCTTTTCGAGCTCCGAGACCATCTCGACAGGATGACTGAGATGACTGCCTCCATGGCTCGCCTGCTGCAGGCAATGGGGAAAGAAGTTGCTGAGCCCCCCGCGGATGGGCACGGAAAAGGCATGCTGCGCTTATATATCCATGCATATGTGGGCTTACTTGCGCCTTTCCCAGATGTTGCGAAACTCACGCAGGACATGCTGACTCAATTAGCCTCTGAAGACGACGTGGCTGATCTTGTCCGCCTTTATGACGACTTGTTTTCAACAGACCAAGGCGAAGTTAATTCGTTCGCAGCTCGTGCAGAGGTGGATGAAGCGCTTTGCAAACTCCCCCACGACGGGGACGTGGGAGTGGACGTTGAGCTTTCCATGGACGAAAACCGCCTTAGCCATGAACTAGGGTTTGCCAAATGCCGACCTTTCCAGTTTTCTGCCTTGCGCCACCACCTCGGTCTCAACGGGTGGGATCATCCGGGGCTGTTGGAAAGCCTGGTGAAAACTCAGGCTGTTGCGCCCATTCGCCTCCACTGGCACCAGCTGGCAGGGGTGCATGCGATCATTCGGAGCTTATTCCATGACAGGGCTCGAGCGGGGGCATGTCGAGGGGTATTGGTCGCCGACGAGGTTGGTCTCGGAAAGACTGTGATCGCCCTATCCGCCATTGCTTTTCTCAACCACGCCATCTGGCTGAAGGCCTCAAATAAGCCCGTTCCTCCTGTCCTTGGTGAGTGACTTTCTGGCAGGCTTAAGCGTTTTCTGATCGCACGTATCCTCCAGAAAAACTCCCATATCTGGGGAACAGCGACACGATCCCCAAGCTCCCTCACCTCATCGTTGTCCCGGGGACCCTTGTTTCTCAATGGGAACAAGAAGCAAAGAAATTTCTTTTGCCAAAGAAGATGGACATATTGATATACACGGCGGCAAAGGGCCAGCAGCAGGTTTTTTGGAGCAAATCGGGCCCATTAGCAAATTCCAAACACGAAGAACAGCAAAAATTGATCATTGCAAGCCACTCCGTAAGCATGAGTTGCCCATCAGTGATTGTCCGACCAACATCTATATAGGCGCTCCAGTCCGATTTCCTATCGTGCTACAAGGCGGTCAACAAGGCCAGGGGCCGAAAGCCATGGGACTTGCCCAACATCCACAACAGTGACGTGTCGAATACCTTGTTTGGCCAAAGGTACCTCACCGTTACCATTGATGAAATCCATCACATGCGAAATGTTGGGGTAAAATACTATGCCTGTCTTCGACTCCGCGAACAGACGCAAATCATGCTTGGGCTAACCGCTACCCCGCTCCAAACGGCTCCAAAGGTAAGGGGGCCTGCCTTTTTCAGTCCAAAGAGGCGGCTTCGCTAATGATTGCTCAAGGACATTCTCGCCATCGGGCGTATCATTGGCGTCCCTGATTTTCTGGACGATCAATCATTTGAGGATGAAAAGAATGATATGCGGGCGCAGCGTCGGGCGAAACAAAACGTAACGGCCGTGAAGGATGAGCCCGAGGAGGAGCAAGAGGAGGCGGCAAATGCCTTGCGTCTGACTCATCTCTCTGCCATCGCCCGTATGCACAAGACCTTCGCCAACCACATGATTCGACGGACGACGAACAGCAAGGACCATATGGGGCGACCCCTTGTCACCCTCCCTCCATGCGTGGACATCCATGCAGTCCTCAAGTTGACAGACCGAGAGATGAACATCATCCTCGACTTAGACCAGAATGCAAAGGATTCGTAAGTTCCGGGTTCATTTATGAGACGAGCTCTAAACCATGCCCCAGCATTTCCACTGCCAACGGACTACGCGGCTTTGCGACGAAGGTATGTCACAATTCCATCGCCTTGCAAAATTGCTAAACCGGCCCTGCCAGAACTTCTACCTTGAGTACCGGATGGCTTTCGGCTTTGCTCGAGAGGACCCCGACACGCCCATCCCGGTTTTCAAAACGCTCGAGGAATGGGCGCCGGTGAAATCAACAAAGGTTGACCTCTGTGCGAGGCTATGCAAATATCTCTTGTCCCGAGACGACGCCCCGCCAATTTCCTTCCACGACGGGGAGGCCTCCTTCCCGCGCTTAGAACCCGCAGTTCCGTCCATGCAAAAGAGAAGGATATTGATCTACCAAGAATTCCCCTCTCTTGGACCCCTGCTGCGAAACGTAAGGCTGTTGCTTGCCGCCTTACCTACCGTCGGCTACTACTACTCCCACAGGTTCTTGCACTCTACGGAGTAGAGTGCTGCTACATAGACGGGCAGCTCACCCTTCGGCGTCGGCGGGAGGTGGTTGAGAAATTCCATTCCCCCGGCGGGCCCCGCGTCATGATTTTCTCCAGCGTTGGGACAGCTGGGCTTAATCTGTCAATTGCTGATACCATAGTCCTCCTCGTACGTCCCGAGTCCCCAAGCGCCTAGCCACGGAACTGATCAACCGAAAAGGACCAGCCCTGGAGTGCACAGGATGAACGTCAGATTCGGGGACGTGCTCATCGACAGCCGCAAAAAAAAACCGTGCATGTGTACCACCTATTAGCAGACAATACGACGGATATTCTGCTCTCGGGCATGGCGCAGGGAAAGCAGGAGCTGCTAGAAGCATTTCTCAACCAGAAATCGGGCGCAGGCAAGTCCATACCTAGTCTTCGGAGTAGCTTTCTCATTTGGCTCACCAGATTTGGTCCGTCTTCTCTCCGGCAAGGCGCTTGATGACGACGACGATGAAGCCATCGATGAAGAAACTCCAGCCCTCAAAAGAAAGCGGCGGCCTGATGCATTGACTGACGGCGTAGCTGATGGCATGGAAGCGGATGGGGACCATGGCGCGGATTCGGACCGCGTGATTGCCAAGCCTGATGCCCCAAAGGCCAGCGCCTCAAAGGCTTTGTCCCAACCAAATCGACCCCCCTCACCTAACGCTTCAGCCCGGCCCCTCACAAACGCAGTCAATCAATGCAAGGGTAAATCAAAATGCGCCAGCGCCCCAGGGACAGACGGCGCGGAGGGCGTAGGCTCCATCGCAGGGGCCAATTCTCAGGCTGTGGCCAGGAGCCTGGTCAGCCAGAGGCAAGGAAATAAACCCGACGGCAGAGGCCCTGTGGCACCGTCCAAGCGGGACAAGAAGAAGAGGAAGCTATCCACCGACTTTGTAGGCGCAGGTACGAACGCGGAAGATCTAGATCCCACCGTAAGAACGGTCTCCCACGCAGCCCCCGACCTGCGCCGTGTGCCTCAGGTGCCGGTAAGCGAGCCCAAACAGAGCGGGAAACAGCCGTCAGCGACGCTGCCCCGGAAAGCCGAGCCCCGCTCAAGTGGCCCAGCCCATGTGATAAAGCCAGGGAATGGCTCTCAGGTCATGGTTCGCTCCCAGGTTATGGGTCTCCAACGAGATCCGGGCGAGGATTCGGATGAAGGTTAGCAGTACCGCTACGGCCACGCCCCACCCGCAGTCCTAACGGCGTGGTTTGTAGATGACTCCATTTTCGGGACGTCCCCGTCCCCGCGAGGCCAACCCCAAACGCCGGAGTCATTTTGTAAGCTCTGGTGATGCTCTGCAGCTTTCTTTTGTTAAAATGCCTCAGTCAGCCAACGGATTCGGGCGGTTGAGCATAGCTTATACCGTGCTGCTGGTAACCCATGAAAATATCGCCACGCGAACAGCGCTAACTGACCAAACTTAGCTCACCCAGCTGATCACCGCGAGGCATTTCGCACCCCCCGCCGCCGCGGCCGGCTCAGCGGTCCAGGTCCAAACAGGAGCGGAAAACGGGGCTCCGGCGGTGAAAGTGGGTATCATTTGTTCCCAACAATTTTCCAGAGGTTGAAAAACGCTTGGCAGATGCAAATGGCTTTGACACAGATGGCTTCGAGACAGATGGCCCAGTAGATACGGACGGCATGGATGCGGACGGCCCGGCAGATACGGACGGCATGGATACGGACGGCGTGGATGACGAATTCCCACCAGGCTCCGAGCCGCCACTCGTAAGGGATGACGACGACGACGGTAAGCCTCCTAAAAACTAGCTTTGGGGGAGTTTACCGGGAAGCCATGCAGGCGGTTACAGCCAAAACGCCTCCCCTCTTCGAGAGCCTGAGGACGAGAAAGAAAGACCCCGCGACGATGATGAGTCACGCAGGGGTCAGCCGCGAGGAAGTGCGGATGGCTTCAGTCAGTATCAACGCGCCCTCCCTTCCATGCCGGATGAAGCTTTCGGTGCAAGGAAAAAAGGCCCAGCCGAGGTGAGGGCCATGGGTTGCGCCAACAATCTTGCACTGACGGCGAGTTCGCCTGCTAGGACTCCCCTTGGCCATGCCCGATCCCGAACCCGCTTTGCATCGTGCGCGTGAGTGCCAACGCGTCTCTATGCATTACTCTCTGACCTGGGCAACCGCAGGGCCGGCCCGTCCGCCATCTCCGCCACCCAGCGGCCTACTGGGGTCGTTCACGCTGGGGAAGAAAGGCTACGGCAGGCGACCGTGAGGGCTTCGGGGTCGTTTTTTGGTCTTTTCCCTGCTGCTTTATCTTGCCTACCAATATCTATGCCCCTGTAAAGACGTATTCACTCATTTTAGCCGTTGATGGCCTTGACCGAACAAACGAGTTCATGGGCGTGACGAGAGGCGCTCGCCGCGCTGGGCACTGAGGTGGTTTTGTTCCCTATGGCGCGTCGGCCGGATTTAGAGCAATCGTCCGCGACGGCGAAGCACCCGTGAGCCGCAGGGCGGAAGGCACAGGCCGCCAGGCAGCCGACTGGGAGCTTATTTTTGACAAGGCTCAGGCGTGCCTCTGGTGTTGCAGCCTTGCAGGGCCTGGCGCCAGGCGTGGGGCGCTGAACGTTTGAACGGATCGGGCCTGCAAAAGAAATAAGACACACTTCCTATTTAGGTGCTGTGCAGCCGGTCACCGGTCACCAGTTAGTCATAGTGTGACTCTCGTCACTGCGTGACCACAACTCTTTTCCACAACCACTTCTGCCGCACTCAGCCTGCGCCCACGGCGAGCCCTCGTGCCCGCCGCCGCCCAAACACCAGTCCCCAAGAACCCCCGGTGCTTACGCCTCGTTTTCGTTTGCTTCCACCCGCGCCGCCTCTTCTCTCACGCCTCTTTGGAGCCCGCCCGCCGCCCGCCCTCGCCGACCCCCCGGCCCCCGCAAAACCCCGCGCGCATCACTTGGCGCAGTGAGCCCTCTGCCTGTCGTCTAGCAGCGCGTACTGCTCAGGCTTGACTCGCAAGCCCACGCGTCCCGAGCTCCCCTCCTGTCGTCTAGCAGCGCGTACTGCTCAGGCTTGACTCGCGGGCCTCGTTTCTTCGCCGACCCACGCCGGCCGCCCAGACCAAGCCCGCGGGCACCGTCGCTTTTGAAGGCCCCCTTCGCCTGCCCCAATGCCCCGCCAGATTCCGCCGCTCCCTTCGCCGCCCCCTTCGTCTTGCCCGCCCCCAGCGCCCGCCCAAGGCCTCTTTTCGCAGGCGGCCTCTCCCGCCCCCAGGACCTGCGCCGCCCATGGCGTTGGTCCCCCGGCCTCTTCATCGCCTGGCACCGCCCTGACTGTCTCTCCGCCGGCGCCCCCTCCTGCCCTCAAAATCCGCATCACTAGAGCCCAAATCGCCACGCTTCCTTCGCACGCCTCTCGCGTCTTTCATGCGGTCCTGAATGGCCACGTGCCCACGCACTCCTATGGAACTCGGTTTAGTCTCAAGGCCGCCAAAGCTCTGCACGACGAGGCCTCCAAAGCCCCCGGCCCCGACCACTACGAAATCCCGCCCTCAGAATCCGACTTTGGTGTCTTTGGCGAAATTCCACCTGCCTCGCCCTCCGCCGTTTCCAAAGACGAAGTCGGCCTTCCGGCTGCTCGCTGGCAGTGGCAGTAAGCTCGACGCCCCTTGCTCTGCCGTTGACTTTGCTGACGACCCCGCGCAGGCACGTGGCATACGGACCCGCCCCCTGCCCCGCCGGGGAAAGGGCCTGCGAGAGCGGCGGAGAGCAAGACGATGGCCCTTCACCCTTAGAGCCAGCTCGGGCACCCCAGGGCGCCAGGGGGAGGAAGCGACGTAAGGATGCCGAGGCCTCTGGGCTGCCTGAGGTCGAAGGGCTCACCTCAGAGCAGCCTGACTGCGGGCCAGGGAAGAAACGCCGGGGTTCCAAGGCCCCCAAAGAGGAGCCTGGCGGTGGGCCGAAGAAGAAGCGCCGGGGTCCTAAAGCCGCTAGGCCGCGCTCGAGGGGCGGTAAGCCCTTGACACAGGCCGGCGGCAACAAGCACGTCGCGAGAGTTTCGCGACTGCAGGATAAGAAGCTTCGAGAGGCAGAGAGCCTCCAGAACGTAGGTTTTTCCATGATAGAGGACGCCCGTGTCGCCGGAACGGGCTGGCACGGCATGCAGCTCAAGCCTACCTCGCGAGAAAAGCTCTGCGAGGACTGCGACTCCGGGACAATCAAGGCGCAGCTGGCCTGGTTCTTCCCCGTGTATTACAAGGGGTAAGTGGCCCCCCGTTGTCCCGTATGCGGTTCCTGACCTCGGCCATAGACAGGCAGTGCGTCTCCTTGATCAGGACAACAGGATGTTTGGCTATCGAACCACGACCCTCCCCTTCATCCAGGAAGAGGCGCCCTCGCTTTTGAAGGCCGTCAGGAGGCTCCTGGGCAAGCACCTGGTCAATGAGGAGGCCGCGAAGAGACACAAGGACGGCGTGCGAGGGCCCCACTTTCCTTGCATCATGGGCCACTTCAGGGCCTACTCCGAGGCAAGGACCCCGCGCCGCAGCTTTTCTAGAACTGACACCCCCCCAGGTCCCCAAGCTCACCAGGTTCCACAGAGAGAATGCGGGGGATGTGGACGAATTCATTCGCACCGGAATTGTCCAGAAAGCAACGTATGCGCCTCCCTCCACCCGCAGCTGCAGGCCCTGCTAACTCCCCCTAGGCAAGTCGTCTGCTCCATGGTCCGACTGATGTTCCCTGGGGTGGCGGAGCGCCTCGAAACATCCGCCGACTGGCACCAGGAACAGTACGGGATTAGGCCGCAGTTCGACCTATTCTGGAACCTCTGCGTCAACGGGATCTTCCCCGGCCAAAAGCGCGTCCACAGCAGGCCCCATGCCGATTACAAGAATGTAGTCGGCGTTTGTGCCCTGCTTGTATATGAGATTCCGGGGAGAGGTAAGTCATTTCCTAGGGCCGCTCCTTCCTCTGACCTCCTTATCCGCAGTCAAATTTAACCACTCCAAGAGGACGTGGCTGGTCCTTTGGGAGGCAGGGATCGTCGTCCAGCTTCCCCCCTGGGTTGTTTTCCTATACCCCTCCTCCCTCCTCACCCACTTCAACATCGACATCGACGGTAGGCAACTCACACTTCTCCCGCGCCCTCCCTAAGCGCATGCCCCTAGATATTAAGTTTGTCACCACAGAAGGCGACGAGCGACCGACCCCAGCCAACTCCACCCCCTTGCTGACGGCGATGACGAGGGGAGGGGCAGCTTCGTGTATTTCAACCAAGCCGCCCTATACCAATCCTCGGAGACAGGCCACAGGACCCTCACCGAGGCTGCCAAAGCGGGGAAGGCCACCACCGTCGACTACGACAGGATAGCTGAGGTGGCTTTTCCAAGGCATGGAATAGTTGCTCCAGTAGCCGGAGACGCATGCCCTTAGGGCATGACAGCCGCGGCGTTTTTAAACACATGGCATAGCTGTATATACTGAAGTCATATAATCTCTGCTTAACCGGTGCGTTTGAGCCACGCCCCAACGCGGGGGTATGCCTGAGGCCTATGATACGAGCGCCGGCCATGCCACACAGCGGCTGCAGGCAAACCTTCCAGGAATTCACGCGTTCATCCCACAGCGGATCAGAGTCAATTGGTCATCTCCCGCAAATCATCACGTTCGACAGAAAATCCAGCCCAGGCCTCACGGACCGAGTAAGAGCTCGACCAGCACGAATTCAGTAAAGCGCAAGCGCGATGGTTCCATTCCACTCAAGACCCAATGAGAATTTTGCATGGAAGCCGTCCGCGACGATGCCATCCAGACAATTCACCATGCATTGGCTCCAAAAATCAAAAACATGTCTTCATTGCTACAACTGCTCTACATATCCCTACCCAAGCTGACCTTTAAAAATAGCTCGTAGGCCTCCGGGTTGGGGTTGAGCCGCAAGCTGTCGTTGCTGTAGGGGGCGATGGAATGGGTGGACGTAATCATGGCGACCATGCGGCCATCCTCATCGGAGACGATCAATCCAATTGTAACTGCGGGTGCGCGGTCCTCTTGCACTTTCCAAACCGCCTCCTTGCAACTGCGCAACCCGTCAAGGAAGGAGATGTTGGAGGCACCGGAGGATTTGTAGGCGATTTGTTTATAGTCCGGAGTGCCTACCGGCATATCTTGAAGCTTTTGTAAATAGACTACGAGGACGTTGTTCCTCGCCTGTTGATTCCAGATCGCTTCGCGGTAGGAAGAATTGGGGAGGTTTTGGAACCGAAGGGTCGCGAGCGCCAGGGGGATGAGGCATTGCGAATACCGATAGACAAAAGCCTTTGCATAACATTCCAGGGCAGAGGCAAGGGAATTGGGCGGAGAGAAGATGGGACTGCAGTGGGTTGAGTGGATGGGGAAATCCGCCTCCTTGCACGCCGTCGACTAAGGTTCATTGAGCAACCGTGCGGTCAATGAAGGCATCGGACTTACGCAGTACGACCTAACAAGGCATACGGGGCACCGCAAACCCCCAGGGCCTATCGCTGGCCTATCACACGCCGTATTTCCGCAAGAAATCTATGGGATGACGCGTTAGCTGATGACTCGAGCAGCGGTCGCGAGAGCATACTGTAACCGTAACTGCGTACATGCGAGAGTTGGGCACACAGGTGAGGGTGACGGCAACTTGAGAGATGTGGGTTGGAAAGAAAGAATAAAACAGAATCAGCCTTAAAAACCCCATGGCCAGCGGTGAGAACATACCGTCGCCAGGAAGGGAGATTCAGGCTTAGATCTCAACACGCCATGATAGAAGCTTTCCAAAAATAAACAAGACCAGCAGTGAGGGCCGTAGGCAATGTTTGAGCTGACCGCGCAGGAGGGCAGGGATGCGGCGCGGCAGTTGGGCTTATGGCGAGGAACCCTCCAAATCCGGACAGGCGCCGGTACCTAAGTGGGAAAAGTGCTTCGTTTGTTGTGCGAAGACCTGGGGGATCGATCTTTTGCACAGCACCAAAATTGGTAAGGTGTCTGACCAGGCAATGTTGCGATGCTTGTCTCCGAGTCTTCTCTCTTTGCTCCCCGAGCAAGGCCGTTCCCGTCGCGGACGAAGCTCAGCTCTTCCGAGCCAGGGTTGAAGCGACGTCGGTGTGGTCTCGCTGGCCTAATTTAGACGTCAAATTTAGCAGGTTTCAAGAGCCATTTGGAGCCGCCCCCGTCGCGGCATGTCGTCCATGCCTTTCAATTTGTGACACGCGGGTGCGGGAGGCGACCCCGGCTCTTATCTATGTCCAATCATATCGACATCCACGCCGCGTGCTTTGTGCATTCATGGAGAAGGCGGTCCAAGAGGTCCGTCATGCCTGCGAATCCCTCGGAAATTCGCGGGCGCCCGAAAAGAAGCCTGCCACGCACGGCGCGAACTGCCTGCTGTGCCGCGAGAATCCGACGGAGAACTGGGCTCTGGCTCATGAATTTTACAGAATTTCAATTGAGTTGGAGCCCTGGCTTCAGCCGCGCTGCAGGATAGGTCAAGGCCAAGGCCCTGGGGCCAGGGTGATCCCGCAGCAAGGCCCGGCACATATGGGAACCGGCTGCCGGTCACGAGCAAGATGGAGGGAACAGGCGTTTGTGAGCCGGGAAATAGCACCCGCCACATGCTTTGCGTGCGTCTTAGGAGGCGGCGAGTGCGGCTGCTTATGTAGTGCATTGCAGGAAAAAACATCGGCAAAGATCCAGGTGCCAAGAGATACGCCCCCGGCACTGACCTGAGGCGGGGAGCGGCGTTGGCGCTGGAACGATGCGTCGGCTTGAACCCAGCGCTGAGTAAGGGAAAATCAGAGGCGTGGGAGGTCATGGATCTTGCGCAGTGCCTAAGGTGGAAACATGTTTTCTTCGTTGTGCAAAGGCTTGATCACGGGGATACGTCGCACAACGCTAAAATCAGATAAGTGCATTGCTACGGGCTTCATCAATCCCTGGACTCAACGCCTGCTTGACCGGCGCGTTGAGCCACGTCCGTCGTCCCCACACGGGGGCATGTCTAAGGTCCACTCCGCAAGGTGACGGGTTCCCAAAAATGCCCAAGGCATGGGACTGAAAGGCCAGCCATTGGCGTCCAAAGCCCAAAGATGTCGCCTTGTGGTGGAGCCCCTGAACAGAGCGATGGAAGTTGGAGAAAGCACTTGCATGTCGTCGTGGACGATTGCGGTAGCAAATGCTTGTCTCGTCGCGGCAAACTTGCAAGTCGAACGAAAAAGTCACAATCGGACTAAGTCACGCGCTCGCACGTCGTCGTGGACGACTGCTGCACGAAATCTCCGCCCGGCGAACCTACGGCTCAAAACGCGTCGGGCCAGGCCAAGGCAAGTGCCCGCACAGCCGCTGCATGCGGCTGTGCAGAATTCCGATGCATAGTTGGGCTTGCAGCTCGTGCACGCCGTCATGGGCGGCCTTTTTCACCAACGCTGCGTGAATGCCGGTCTGCCGCGCAGTCGTCTTAGGATGTGCCTGCATAAAGGGGTGCTTCATCACAGCGAGACGGGTGGGAAGGCGCCGGCACCAATTCCGTCGTGGATGACTTGCGGCCGCAGATAGCCCTCAAGAGGGAAAGGAGTCCTTCGGACCAACCGTGCCTCGGGGTGGACCAAGGGCGGGTGAGACACACTTCCTAATTAGGTATTGTGCACACACGGGCCGGGTCAACCGGCGCCGTTTCTCTTCCCCACATGCCACCGTCCTATGCTTCCTGCGAACCCATGGCGTCTACGCCCTGCGTTCGTTGCCGCTCAAACACCTGGCCCGGAATAACCCGCTGTGCTTACGCCTTGTGTGAACGAATTGAAGGGAAGAGGCAGCTAGTTAAATTTGATAGGTCGGAGGGGCGCAGGTTGCCTTCTATGTAAATTCCTGGCGCATGCGCCAAGATAAGACAGGAAAGCGAGAGATACGAAAGGGCTAAAGACGGGAGGGATCTACAAGGTAAATGTCGACATGATCACAACGGGTTGAGGCGGAGGGCAGGCGTGGCAGAGGGGGGCAAGTCTGGTAAAGATAGGGGCCAATTAAGCCAAGGGCGAGTCGCGGTGATTTTCCTGCAACTTACCATGCAAAGCTAAGTCGCTCACTCTCTTTCAGAGCCTCAACCCCCGCCGAGGTGTCACGTCCGGAATCGGCCGAAATGGTCTCATCTGCAGATGGGAGGGGATCGAGCAGGACCTGTCGTTCCCCACTGGGGGAGGTGTGGACAAAGATTGCCATCACGCCCAGTAGGTTTAGCTCAATCAACGACATGACCTCGTGCAGCAGACCAAATTGCAAAGCCGCGCCAACGAAGTTCATCGCTTCGAGCCTATGGTGGACGCACTTCCCTTGCTCCCCGTCTTGTAGATGAACCACAAAGATTTTGAGGTCTAGGAAGTGAACCCCAGGGGGCATGGGCCCTGCCATCGCGACTGCCAGTTTCCCAAGAATAGGCTCGTGTGTGTCGGAATATGTAAGGATTTTTTCCCTAACCGTGAAGGCGTTGTCGATTGGCGGCACCAGCGTTTCACAAAGGTGCGTTCCTGCATGTAAGATTTGGCAGGAGATCGACTAGAGAGCTGGCCGTCAGCCCCCTAAAAAAACGCTGCTTAATTAGGGGACTTACGCAGTAGGCGGTGTGGCAACTGTGGCATCGGTGGGTAATGTCTGACTGCTCCCCGCATGCAGGGAAGGCGCAGATGGGAGTTGGCTGGGTTGTCTCTGGCATGGCGACATTGAGTCTGTAAAGCGGCCTGTTCTTATTTAATAGAGGATTGGGGGACGGGGAACGAGGGAAATCCGCCGAGGAAGCGTCCAATCGATGCTGAAGGAGACGGGCGTGAGTCGCAACGAGGAGGCGGGTTGACGTATGGATGTATAAATGCCCGGCCGTCGAGGAACGGCACTGCTTGGCCAGACGCGGGAGAGCGGGAGAATGGGTTCGACACAGACATTGTTACGTGATTAGGCCAACAAAAATATATCCCCTTTGACTTATCGGACGTTTGATTTTCGTGTGCTAAGATTGATTGTCTCAAAAAGAGTCTACCATGGCGCATTCAAGCAATTCAAATCTAATTCATCGCGCACGGAGGTGGCGTGAATTACCAGTGTTTCTTGCCAGTGCTAGTTCATCCCAAAACGACCCGAACCTAAAGCCGTCTCCGGGGTCCATCCAATTCTTGCCCCACGACAAGAAGTCCTCCCCTTCTGAACCTCTGCGTGCGATGTGTTGGGATTTCAAGACCGATTTTGCCAACTTGACGGCCTCTGGTTTGAATTTCATGACGGGTCCCGCGTGGTGTTCAGAGCGGTAGTCCCTGGGGTGCAGGATCATGTTGCACAAGGCAGCAATGGGCTTCCGAAAAAATTCTGGATAGATTTCAGTTAGCTAATAGCAAACCGCGTCCTAGGCCACTCACCCCGGTCCCTAAGCGAGGGGAGTGCAGTCAACATGTGCTCCAGGGTCTGGTCAATCCCGTTGTGCTCGGAATTTGTTAACCCAAGGCCGTGCGAGGCGTCCAAGCGCCTGGACGCCTCCATCAAGTGGAGGGTTTCATAGGGTACGATGTGGCCGCCCAAGACCACGCTCTTACTTGGGGTGAACACCTCGTGCCAAGCCCCAGGTGGCTGAATGCTGCAAAGCATGACGGCGTTAGAACTAATGCCAGTGTTTAGGGAAAGACCTACATGATGTCTCCCGGGTTAGCAAAGATGACTTGCGGCCGGTAATCGACCCAAGGGTTGGCTTGGTCTGGGTTGGTGGCGGGGATTATCTTCTCTTTGACCATATTCGTCATGTCCTTGCGTGATGTGCAGTATGAATATCCTCTGGGCCGAGAAAACGCCCAGAACTTTTGACCTGAGCACACGGCTATAAACGTGCCCAGGCCATTTGCGTCATGATGGGTGTAGGTGTGGTACCCAGGCTGGTGAAGCAAGGCCCAGGACCTGATTGACACCACGTCAGCCGGGATGGTCCTGATGGAGTGCGCGCCGAAAGCGGTGCCCCAGCCAACTGAGCAGCCGTCATCTAGATGTCTGGGTCTGGGTGGGAACGGGGCCTACGCAGGCAATGGGGCCAGCCACTTACGAGATAACCGGTGGTATCCAAGGCGTAGCGATGGGGACGTCTAATACACACTGGACGCTTTGTCCCTCGGTGGCATTGGCACAAAAATCGTTGACTGACATACGAACATGGGGGTGGGTCCAGTCCACCACCCTTGCAGTCGCATCTAGAAGGGTGAGAGCCGTGGGCATGAGGACACAGCAATGGGGAAACGTACCATGGGCCTCCACGACTCTCTCTGGATGGATGACGAGCTTCTCGAAAAGAGCCACGACGTCCAGACTAATGGACTCAACCTTATGGCCCCGTATTACGATGACGTCGCCGCGGGAAATGTGCGAGCGTATCTCTGGCACAACGCTGCTATGTGGGTTGAAGGCGTCTATGTCGATGTACTTGATCCAAGCGCATTCGCGAGCGTCCGCTCCATTGGTAGCCAGTTGATTCACGCGGTCTTCATCCTAAAACGAGACAGGTCAGTTTCTGCTTTGTAAGGAACGGCTATGCTACGCACGTCCTGGAGAAAATTTCCATGGGGTCCAAGAACGAACGGGAGCGCCGTGGTCTTGCCATTGGCCCACAGAGCGGTCGGGCCCAACGATATTCTAGAAGGGGAGATGGGAGGCGAAGAAAGAGGCGAGGACGTTTGGGAGGCAGTGTCTAGCATTAAGGCAGAGGGGGATTGCGGCGCGGCGCCATACAGCGGGTGATCACTAGGAACGTCGACGACGACATCCGCAGGTGTCGACGCGGAGGGGCACTGGGGCGCAATGTCCTCCGGTGGGTTATCGCCAGGAATGTCGGTGACGGCATCCGCAGGTGTCGGCGAGGAGGGAGGCCGCGGTGTGGTAACACCCGGCAGGCGATCGCCAGGTTTGTCAACAACGGTATCCGCAGGCGTTGATGTAGAGGGACGCCGTGGTGCGATGGTATCCAATAGGTGATCACCGGGCGCATCAACGAATGCGGAGGGGGACTGTGGCGCGGTAACGTCCGGCGGGCGATCATGCATGTTGACATCAACAACGCGTGATGACAGCGGCCATTTGGCGCTTGGGGAACCATGCCATGGGTGCGGCGATGTTGAGCGGTGCTGTTGGGGCGAGGAGGCATCTTCCAAGCGATGTTCATGCATGTCGATGCCGGCAACGGATGAAGGCAGCTGCCCAGCAACAGCCGGGGGCTGCGGTTGGATTGTAGAGCCATCTGTCGAGTGGCCAACCTGCTCTTTAACGCCGGCGATGCGCGACGACGACGGCAGAGGTGAAGTGAGCGGGCCTTGGGCCTGAGCCTTTCCCTTTGCGCTAGCCCCTTTTCAGCACCGCGGCGGGATGCATAGGGCGCGGAGGCTCACCGTTTCCGCCTCATCCTTTCTGCATTTCGCTCCCTCTCGGCCTTGATTTTTTTCTTCTCCGACTCCCTGCAGACCCAGAGCTTAGCGTTCGAAATCTGCCAAGATCAGCGACACCTACGACCGGCCAGCCAAACGCGCATCCTCAAACACGCCGTGCTCATTCGCCAGCCTGAATTGAAAAGGCCGAGTCGTTGGTTTCTCGGTTGTTGATTTTGGCATTGAGAGAGGGCTGAAGACGCAAAGTTTGCTCGGGTGGCTTCCGACAGCCACCAAAGTCAAGTCACGGGATCAACTTGCCGTGCCGGCCGGTTCAGCGAAAGATGAACGGGATGCTCGTGAAGGGGCACCCGCCCGTCCATCGATGGCCATGCGAGCTGCGTGCAGATGCAGCACTCCAATCCAACCCAGGCATTCGTCCACGACGTAGGGCTGGCTAGGGATGGCCCTGGGAATCGGCACCATGAGCGCCGCGTCGCCTGGGGGGTGGAGGAAGAAGGCTTGGAGAGGCAGGGATCTGGGTGCCAAGGGCCATGCCTCCAGTGCTGACTTTGGATGACGAAAGCGTCGCGGTTGATCTAAAGCCTTTGCCTAACAAAACACTTGTCTGCTTTTAGTGCTGTGCAGCGTATCCTCATGATCAAGCCTTTGCACAACAAAGAAAACACCTTTCTAATTCAGGCACCGTGCAACGTCTGTCACCTCCCAGCACTGGGGCTGGCACTGGCTGGCGCCGCCGCTCCCCCGAATTCTTCCGGCGCCAACGCCGCTCTCTGCCGCAGATCGGTGCTGGGGCCGTATCTTCTGACGCCTGGATCTTTATCGGTGCCTTTTTGCGGGGCCGTCCGATCCTTGTGCTTCGGGCGCATCCTGTCGCACAGACGGCGCGAGATCTCCGCCAATGCACCCCGGGTTGGGAGGGTTCCCCGTTGAGTTGCAGGCCAAGCCTCCGCGTTTTTCCGGCGCAAGTCTCACCCTGTCCCCGCCTTCCATGCCTTCAGCTCAAGCATCGCCAATGGCCATGACCCGGCCAGCAACGCGCACTGAACACGGCCACACGCTCTGGGAGTGGTCCACAACGGCCTGGAGACATGAGTTTCATCGAATGGTGGCCCCGGCCGCCAAGCTGCTTCGTCCCACCTCGTGAAGAACTTCTCCGCCAAAGGCCCAGGCGCCTACTATCCTTCCTACAAGATACGACGCACGTAGCCGCCCCTGCCGTCTCCCAATACGTACATGGCATGCGTAGCCGGCGTCCTTTCCCAGTTCACGGATCTGCTCCTGCCATTTTTCTCGTGGCCACTGGTTCCCGGGTGCCCCGGGCTTTGCTGCGGGACCGCCCTAGCCCCAGGGCCATGGCCTCGGGTCTACCCTGCAGCAGCTGAAATCAAAGCCTCAGCTCAATTGAAATTCCGTAAAATTCATTAGTCAGAGCCCAGTTCTCCGTAGGATTCTCGCGGCACGGCAGGCAGCTCACCGGTCAGCGTTGGCAGGGACATGTAGAGCAATCATGGCAACTTGAGGCAGAGGACCATCGCGCAGCGCGGCAAGTCCGAGTTTATTCAGGATTAAAGAGCTATTAGTATCAATGTAAAATACATGAACTACCACATCAACGCGCCCGCTGATATTACCGAGATTAGCCCTCTCGTTTGCGAGAAAGCGCAGGATCAGCAAGCGCCACAGTGATCACATCGCTCGTTTGTGAGAGTGGCCTTGAGGCGGCGGGGGTATGCAAGTGGGAGTGGTACTTAGCGGCGCTGTAGATGCGGTGTTCGCAGGTTGAATCGGGTGGTCGGTTTTCCGGCGCCCAATTCCAACGTATATCAGGCTAGTTGCTTTCATATGCCTCCCTATATGACTTCTGATTGACTTGACACAACCAATCCGTGCAAAATTTGGCGTCCTAGTACGAAAACGCCCTGTGTGAGAGGGACTGTGACGGGTACAAGCATAGCGCACAGATTAAGTGCGGGTGTCTTAGCTGTCCACGGTTCATCGACACATCGCAGGTTCTCCCACCATGTGCCCCCCGTTTCGCCTCGCAACATCGTTGCACACGCCAATTGACGTGGCGAACAACATTTCGAGGGCGGGGAGGGCTGGTGGGGTAGCCCTGGGACGGTGCGCGTGGACCTCGTTTATGAGGTGGCCGGTGCCACTCTTGTCTGCGAGAGAGGGCAAAGGAGAGCGTGTGGGAGGATGGGATAGGGATGAGCATACGGACGGGGAGAGGGACGAGCGTGCGGGTGGGTGAGACGGAGATGAGTATGCGGGCAGGTGGGCGAGCAAACGGCATGCGTTCGGTCGCCTGTGCTTGTATGCCGTTTGCAAGTTGTCGTTCATGACCATTGCAAGCAGGGGACCCGGAGAAGCAAGCACGTCGCGGGGAAACAGGCCGTGAGCAGAGAGCCATGCTAGCCTGGACCACCAAGTGAATGAACAAATAAGAAAAAACAGGTTAACTCACTTGATGAAGCCTCCCATCGTGTTCAAAAGCACAAAAATCCACACACCACCCCGTCGTCAGTTCGTGGGTTATTTGCAAGTCGTCGTCCGTGGTTTCAAGGGCCAACGGGCATGTGCGTATGGGAGATGGGGAGGGAACGACGCCTGCCTCATTGCTCTGGTCATGCGCGCCGTCGTCTGGTTGGTGTGCTCATACGTGTGCGCGCCCGGCACTGCTGCCCATTGCGTTTATCGACCTGCAAGCGGCTTGCGATCCCGTTTGAGATCTGAGCGTTGTCGCTGAGATCTGTCACAACAAAGATCAAGCGTATACGAAAAAAAAGACTTACCTGGCCACTGAGACCTTTCAATCGTGCCCAAAGCCGGAGGCATGTGTGGAATCTAAGGAATTGAAGGCTTGAAAGGCCTGGGAGTAGAAATTAATATAGACGTACGTTCCAACATCTCGAAATTCAATAGTTTTTGCCCAATTGTGTGGTTTCCCCGGGATCTGGTGAGGAAATGTGGGATCTGATCCGGGGGCTAGGGTGGTCAGGGCGGAGGTCGTTGTACCGCGGGGCGAGATTATGCTGATAGAAATCACATCCAGCGGCATCTATGTGAGGATGGGAGAAAGGCTGCAGAGTCAGATACCGATGGAGTGGCCACTGCGGCCGCGCCCGTTTAATTGAAACTCCGCCACGGCTATCACCGCATCGCTAGAGGTGGGTGTAAGACCGAGTTTGGGACTCGGAACAATCAAAGCATTTTTGTGATTTTTTGGAGGCAATACATGGGCAGGCAAATTTGCCAGTAGGATGGATGGCGTCGTCGTGGACGGCTGCGGCAAAAAGTGCTCATTTTGTCTGTGAGCGGAATAGAGCGGCCGCACCTGCGCTTTGTTAGGTCCATGCATGCCACTCACTCAGCCCGTGCCTGGCTTTTCTGCCAAACGTGATCTCATGGAGGTGACCGACCAGCTCTGATCCGCCGTGAAATAAAAGTGTGAGCCCCACCCCACCAGCCCGGCCCCCCCTCCTTCCCCTGCCCTATTACATCACGGACACAACGACGCGGGAAAGCAGCGATGAATCCCCGCCACCGTCGGCGCAATGTCGCCTACTGCTGCCCGTAAGTCCTCCGCAATAAAACGAGCCATTGGCCCGTTGCGTGGCAGTCGTCTACGACGACGCATGAGCTCTTGCCCCAGTCGCTCCGTTCCACCTGCAAACCCGCCATGACGAAATGAGCCTTTGAGAAACAGCCGTCCACGAGGCGCACCCGGTGAGAAGTGGCCCCGGAAAAGCCTGTCAAAAGGAGCAGGCGCAGGTGGAGGGAGGTTCCGTCTGCGACGTTGCTGTAAGCTTGTGTTGGCCCAACCACGTAACAACGTCTGCGTCGAACCCATTCTCCCGCTCTCCTGCGCCCAGCCAAGCAACGCCGTTCTCCGACGGCCAGGAACTTGTACGTCACACGCAGTAAACCCGCCTCCTCGCTCTGCGATCCACGCCCATCCCCTTCAGCATTCATTGGACACTTCCTCGGCGGATTTCCCTCGTTCCCCCGCCGGCTATCCTGGCCAGGCCACCCGGGATTACCCCCGTTCTGCCGGCACACGTCGCCAGTCAGCGCCGAGGCCTCAATCCTCCATCAAATAAGAGCAGACCTCCTTGCCAACTCAACATCGCCACGCCAGAGACAGCCATGCCAGAGACAGCCATGCCAGCTCCCATCTGCGCCTTCCCTGCATGCGGGGAGCAGTCAAACATCATCCACCGGTGCCGCAGCTGCCGCACCGCCTACTGCGTAAGTCCCCTAATTAAGTAGCATTTTTTTAGGAGGCTGACGGTCAGCCTTCTAGTCGCCCTCCTGCCAAATTTTGGACGCCGGGGCGCACCCCCCGATCTGTCAGAGGTCAGTGCCACCAGTCGACGACGCCTTGACCACCAGAGAAAAAATTCTCGCATACTCCGACACACACGAGCCCGTTCTTGGGAAACTATCAGTCTCGATGGCAGGGTACAAGACCCCCCAAACACACTTCTTGGACCTTAAGGTGCTTGTGGTTCATCTACAGGATGGGGAGGGAGGGAAATGCGTCCACCACACGCTCGAGGTGGCGAACTTTGTTGGCGCGATTGTACGATTCAACTTGATAGATGAGGCCAGCGCGTTGGCCGTGCAACATCGCCTTGGCCTCATGATCATCTTTATCCACGTCTCCCCCAAAGGGGAGCGTCGGTCCCTGCTCGACACTCTCCCGCCCACAGATGAGACCTTTTCGGCCGAGTTCGGATATGATGTTTCCGCAGGGGTTGAGGCCTTGAGAGAGAGTGAGCGACTAAGCTTTGCATAGTAAGTTGCAGGAGAAGAGCGCCGCGACCCACCCTTGGCTTATTTGACCCCCATGCTCAACAGGCTTGCTCCCCTCTGTTGCGCCCACCACCCCCCTCAACCCATTGAAACCACGCCAATGCTTGGCCTGTAGATCCCTCTCACCTTTAGCCCTCCTACGTTTCTTGCTTTCTCATCTGATCTTGGCCCTGGCGATGCAAGAGTGCTAGCACGCATGCGCCAGGAATTTAAATAGAACAATTTGTCAATACCTACCATCAATCCATCCACTCCCGTCATGCCCACCAAGTTTAAGAGTGAGACGCATGCTGCCATTCTCTACGAGTCGCGTGTGGTGCGACACTCTCCCAGCTCCTTGCACCGGTTGACCCGGCCTTTGCATGCACAGCACCTAAATAGGAAGTGTGTCTTATTTGCCATGCGGCCCGCCCCCTTATCATTGTAGCGTAGCCGGCCGTAAACATCACGCATAAACATCACGCATAACTTTGCGCGTCACCAACTGCCCCCAGCTCACCCCACGGCACGATTGGTTCGAAGGACTCCGTTCCCTCTTGAGGGTTTGCTGCGGCTGCAAGTCACCCGCGACAGGCCCGATGCTGGTGCCTTCCCACCCGTCTCGTTGTGATGAAACACCCCTTTATGCAGGCATCTCCATCAGCAAAACAGAACATTACCATAGACTACTACAGAGTAGTCCATAGCGAGGGTCTACTAGTCCATGGTGTACCATAATGTACCATAGTGGCCATGGTGCCATAGTAGTGTTCTGTTTTGCTGATGTCCCAAGACGACTGGCCACTGCATAGCAGACCGGCATTCGCGCAGCGATCCATGACGGCATGCAAGAGACGCCAGCCAACTATGCCTTGGCATTCTGCACGGCCTTCTACGGCGGCATACGGGCGCTTGCCTCACCCTCGTCCCGTGCGTTTTTGGCCCGAGTCCATAAACACATGCATCTCCTGGGCTCAAAACCACCCACGTTTTACCCGATGGCATTTAAACGCCCTCCTGTGCCAAACGCGCAGCCTGACTGTCCAAGCAGTCCGCCGCCACAGCCATGCCGCCTGTGTCCTGTTGTGCTGATTCCACGACACCCTCACCTTAGATTCCCCATGCATGGCACAACGCCCATGACGTCAATGAATCAACGCACCCATCGCCCTCCACCCCCGCAAAATTCACTAAATGGCCATCCCGCCTGGCAACCGTCGCCGTCTGTGACGACGCGCAGCTGCCTGCTCCAATTCTAACCAAGCACATCCCATGTTGGGTTTGTAAAACAACTAAACGGACATACAAAGCAGCAACCGTCCGCGACGATGCGTAAGCGCCCCTGGCCGAACCCTCCTCTGCATCCCGGACACATCTTGCGGCACATCGCAGATGCTCCCACAAACCCGCCGTAGACGATTTTCTTGGGATCAGTGGCGGCAAGTCGGTTTGACAGGCTACGCCCGCACCCACCCAGGCCATGTTGCGCCCGCGTGACCAGCCCATGTTCCCTCCAGAACATCTCATCCTGCGGCACCACCACTTAAGCCCGGCATAATAAAATCTGCTACGCCGTTATCGCCGTTCAAGCCGTGATGCATTCAAGAAACACTAAGACAAATCTATCAATGTTGCTCGCTCACTCTCAGAGCCTCAATCCCAGCTACAACGTCATATCCAGGCCCAGCTTCAACAGCTCCGTCTCTAATCGGCAGGGTGTGGCCGACAAAGTAAGGTCTCCTGGAAGGGGAGGCGTAGACCAGGAAAATTGCGACACCAAGAAGGCTCAACCTGGCCAGCCCTTCGAGCTCTTCAGCCAACCCAAAGGATTCAATCACCTCGAAGAAGTGTTCCACCTCCAGCCGGGAATGGACGTATCGCCTCCTCCCACCACCCTCCGCATCTTTTAGATGAACCACTAAGACCCGGTGGTTGCCCCAACCGTTCCGGGGGCTGTAACACCCCGCCATCGCAACGGCTAGCTTCCCCAAAATAGGCTCATGCCGGTTTGCGTACATTCGCATGCCCTCTTCAATGGGATCAATGGGCACAGCCAGTGCCGCACACGTTGGTGGGTGCTCAAAGTTGCCCAGGACATAGCAAGAGGCAGACTGGAAGACCGGCCGTTAGAAAAAACACCCCTACGATTTAATTGGGGGACTCACGCAATACGCGGTGCCGCAAGAGAGGCACGTAGCAGGGTTTACTACCGTCTCCTCACACGCGGAGTAGGCGCAGATAGCAGGAGGTTCCGTTTGCGACATTGATGTAAGAGAGCTCAAGAACTCAGGAGAGATGTGCCCTTTTATCCCACACCAGACGGGATTAGCCAATGTTCCTGAGCCATGACATTGGCGCATTCACGCGTTTTCTGCAGAGAATACACGACGCCTCATGGACGGCTTCTTTAAGTGGACTCTCTGCATTTTTAGGTGCATGCATGCGTAAGCTTCGTTGAAGGCAACTTCAATGCGATTGCCACATGGGAAATCCTCTGCGGATGCCATCATCGACGCACTCGGTAATCACTGGTCACCTGCTGGATGAAGCCTTCGTTGCAACCCGATGCCAGTCATGCCGGGCATGCCCTGCTCTCAGGGAATAAACCCCTGGTATCAAAACCTCTGGTATCAACGCGGAAGAGAAACAAGCCTAGGCGCCCCATATGGCAAACGTCTACGACGTGCGTCAGGCAGCGTGACCCCCCAGCCCTCCACTGACAGATAACCTTTTGCCATGCACTGGTTCATACGTCATGCCTCGATAAGCCGTGACCTAACCAAGGCTTGGATGCACGGATGGTTTGCCAGATTACGTTGCGTGTATATATATATGCAGCAAATTGCAGCGCATCCATTTGTGTTCTCCCCGGGCCGTGACATCTGTGGGAGCGTCACCGTGGGCCGTGGAAAACACCTTCCGGAGAGGAAGTCTCGTTTATTTTGATTCTCCCGAGGGTGGCGAGTTCGAAGGCGGCGGGATGGCAGCATCCGATGCCATCTGCCGCGACATGTGAGTCAATTGCGACCAGCCGTCTGTCGCTTTACTTACAAATTTGCCACAACTAAATGTGCGCTTTCCGCGGCTGTCGTCTACGACGATATGGGAGTGCTTTCTCGATTTTTTTGTTCTGCTTGTAAATGCGTCGCAGTGACACGCGGCGGTCGCCCACGACGGCACATGAGGCCTTGCCTGGTCGTTCTGTTCCGCCCGCGACGTCCATGACGCTTCGTGAGGAGCTGCCCCAGCAAAGCCTGTTAAAATGTGCGCCGCATGGGGGGTTTTAACAGCGGGGATTTGCCACGCGTCTTTCCCGCCTTGCGGCGCATCAGCCTCACCTTATTCTGCAAACCTTTAAGCCACGGCCCCTGATCAAAGATATGTTTGCGATCCCATCCAATTTCTCCAACTCTGTTCATCTCTATGTCGTCACTGCAGGCCTTACAAAGCTAGATAAAACACATTTCCTTATTAGGCACTGTGCACCAGGTCAACTGCGTCATTCATACTCCGCATTCCACACCGCCCCCAGCATAGCGCAACGTCAACGACGGACCAGCACATGCATCCCCCTCCACCCTTGCCTCCTTGCATGAAATACACAGAACGAGCGAGTGTCCCGTCTGGCAGTCGTCTACGGCGTACGAGTGGCTGTCTCGGCTTGAGAAATCACTAGGCAGGCCTTCCGGGCAGCAACCGTCTACGACGACACGTGAGTGCGCGAGCCAATTGTGACCCAGCGCCCCATTTACCTGGAGCCTCAGGCCCAACATTCTGCGTTCAACACCGAGCACCTGCTGCCATGTCATCTCGATTCGGTATTTCCATTTTACTCCAAATAACACATCTCAACGGTGCCATTGAGCCACTTGATGCGAATCATGCCCAAGTTCGAGCCCTTGGCCGCTGAGTGTCCTGGCCGCCGTGCCGTTTATACTGACGCGGCTAAGTCTGTCGTCATCGTGACGCCCACTTGAGCCGCTGAAGGTGCATCCCGAACCCAGGAGGTGCCGGGACGGGGGCATTCTCCCAACCAATGCTGCATTTGGCAAGCAGTGGGGCTGCTTTTTGTTGCGTGGCATTCAAACTAGCGGGTTAATTAGCAACTTACACTGAGCAAAACAGAGGCAGCGAAATTCACTTAGTGAATTTCTTGTTTTGCTCAAAATGAGCGAAACCCGGATTTGCTCCAAGGGTGGAATGTATTGAATTTCAAGTGAATTTTGCTTGACCTATAGGTGCCCGTTGGCGAATTTAATTCACCAAAGATATCACTCATTTTTTGATTGAAAAACCGCGTGAAACCAAACAGGTCACGTCACACAGCCACAGCCTCGGGCGATTAGTTTCTTTTTTTCCAAGTCCCTCTTCACACTGACCGCTGACACGCATACGCAGCGCAACAAACGACGAATGACAAACAACAAACGCACTGGGGACACGCGGCCAACAAAGGATGTGACGACGAATGCATTGGCCACACAAATGGCAAATGACAGATGCATTGGACAGCGACGGACGCACCTGCATTATTTCTCGTCCTGCTCATCGATCATCACCCCGCTTGAGTAAGCTGCACCATTTTTCTCACATCCCCGAGCCCTAATACCCTCTCTCCCCACGTCACCTCTGCAACCAGCCCTTTTGGTCTGCTCGACATTGCACCCCATTGCCATGCGCCTGACACCTACCCACTCGCTTCCACCTTCTGCCCGCCACCTGCCTGCGCCGCACAACATTACCCTCCGATCTTCACCCGCATTCAGAATGCTTAGCAACATCCCGAGGTTTGTTGTCAGCCCTCTGGCCCCCGTCCGCACCCCAAGCTGACGCAATAGGCCGCAGACCAGACGCAAATGAGGGGGAGTGGCTTGGGGATTGGCAGAGCCATGTGCTATCTCGTTACATGCAGCATGGTACGTTGTCTATTTCTTATAATCTGACCACAAAACTTATAGTTTTCCTATCCACAAACGACAAGCGGCAGGCTGCGACCTAGGGCACAGCCGTGAGGACTGCAGGGATGGGAGGCACGTGGAGAGATAACCACGGGGGGGGGGATGACGGTGGCCGGATAATGACTTGAGGCATGACCACAAAAAAAAAGCAGGTGCAGGAAGCACGAGGATAGCCCTTGGTGCGACTGTGAGGGTGTGGGAAACGCGATGGAGACCTGCAGGACGGCTGCGGTCTGAGGTGTGGCCACAAGGACGATGGCTGATGTGGGGGGCGTGGTGGGCGTGCACCGGTTGATCTTGAGAACGTTATATCCATGTCTTTTTATTCAATAAAATAAAATTCCTCCCCAATGTCCATGGCCCGACGAAAATCACTGAAAAACCAAGGAAAATATGGAAAATATAATATAAAACAATTCATGCATTCTTATCTCAAAATTCACTAGAATGATTGCATGAAAGTCAGATGTGTAATTACAATGAAAATGATATTGGTTTGGAAGAAAACATGTGGGTTACCTGAAATCAAGTTGACATAAGTAATTACTAGAGTGGATTGATAAAATAAAATAAAATGATACAAGATGAAATGAGATAGGGGAATAAAATATGAGATAAGATGAGATATGAAATAAGATAAGATAAGATAACATGAGATGCAATTGCAATATATTTTTGGCCAGAAGTAGGTTATTAGGGATGATCAGAGTATTTGATTTGAGGTCTGATTCAGGATATGATTTTAATACCTAGAATTACCCAAATTGCTAAATTGTTTTAAATTACTAAAATACCTCTGGAGGTGTTCCGTTAGATAATTTACATGTTGGTTTTAATTCTTATTATTTATTACAGCTGATTCTGAAAACCTTAATACTGTGTAAAATTTTTATTTCTCACTAGCAATATAATAAATTGGCTTTGTTATCTGATTTAATGATTGTGGTTACTTATAGTAATATTGTTCAGCTTTGGAGTCAGTTAGGGTGGAAAAATATCAAAAATCCAAGCAATGAGCTCAAATAATGGAGGCGGCAGGACAAGGTTGGGGGGATTACCTCCAACAAACCTTTCGCCTTTATAGGCTCATCAGGTCCCGCATAGCCACGAAGGCAGTGCTTCTTTTCCCATGTCACTGTAGTGACAGATCATGGGAAATCTCTCGCGATGTCAAAAGAACAATTGCGTGTGTGTTGTGCACTCACGCTGTCACCTGTCAATCAACTTGTATCCAAGTTACGATCATTCGTCTCACGCTGTCAATCAGTCAGCACATCAGTCAGCATCAGTCATCTGAGGACCTCCACGGTCCGGAGTCCCACGCTGTCAGTCACCAAGGCAGAACGAGACAAAAGCGAGCGAAGCGAGCTTTTGTCGAGTGGGTGTGTAGCAATGAAGAGCCCAGTACAAAGGACTAGGATGGGGATCTCTCCCTATCAAACCTTTCGCTATTTAAGCTCTTCAGGTCCTTGTTTGTACATGGATGCATAGATCCTATGAGTAAGTGATATTACGGATGATTACTCACTATTCTCCGCGATGAAACGGCTGGGCGCGCGCCTGACAGATCATCAGACCAGTACCGCGCGGTGTAGCGAGCTAATGTTAGCTGTCGGGCACCTGTGCCCGACTCATATGACCCTCGGACGGAGCACCGTCGGTCAATCCTTTGCCAAGCGCGCTTGCGCGCACCTAACCTGGACAACCGTCCAAACTCCAAGTTGACGTTGCCCAAATGGGGAACGCAGCTCAGGGCCGGCACGGCCCGCAAGTACGGGCCGACTTGTGACGTCGTTGGGAGACACGTGTGTATTATGACGTGTTCCATATGACCATTAGATCACCTGACGATTAGCTAATCAAGACGCGTAACGCGTTGTGGTTACCTGTTTGTCGTGCACGTGCCGTAGGGCACGTGACTGTGTACGTAATTCTCTTACGTAACCAAACTGACGACATACCATGCACGTGACCAAAGTCCCGATTTGTTGGTAGCCTGGGTTAGCGTTTGGGTTAGCTAGTATAGAAACGTCAGGTCGTTTCAAAGCGATGGCATTAGTCCATCAGACTCACGGTTAGGGTTTGGGTTACAAGCCTTACGGGGGGACATTGTTATCCCCCGCCCCTTTAAAGCGTACCTGCATTGGGATACGTACGTGAGCCCTATGAGAATAGGGATACGAGAGTTGTCTTTAATATTGTTCAAACATTATAACGGTGTCAAGAGCGTCCCGGAGGTTCGCTGGAAGAATACCTGCATGAGACACAGCCACTACCCCGCGTCCACACAAGAACCCGGGTTACACCCGTGAGGGCGCTCCAGGGAGTGGGAAACCGCCCGCTTAATGCAAGCGACCCCTGAGACCGAGCATACACCCCGCACCGTGAGGTGCCAGGCCGGAGTAATTAAACACCCACCACAGGGGTGGAATTGCCGTAGTCCAAGGAATAGGGTCGATAGAAGGTCCTTCTGGTACCATCAGCCAGCTAGGCAACAGTACGAGTACCAAGACACCGAATCTCCCCCAGTCGTCGCCGACCAGAGAAGCAATCATAACACGGACCGTCGCTAACGGGGGCCGCCATCCATAGCCGGGTACGAATCCCGGCTCTGCAGTAATTAAACAGCCGGCACATATAGTCCGGAACTGGATAGCCCACGCGCAGGTGAGTGATAGAGGATATTCATGCCGAGTTCTGAGCCACCAGCCGCCGCCTTGTGAGCAGGGCCTCGTGCGTCAGAAACTCGCTAAGAACGCTAAATAATCACGGTCGCGCTCATGACGTTCACGCGCTTCTTCAGATTGATGAAGCACGATTGTATCAGGGTCATCCTGAAATACCGGTTGCACCTCCCTAACGGAGGACTCGGCCGGTTGAACGTGAGGACCTCTACAAGTTCCTCATGAGGCGCGTCTGAAGCATCGTGATCAAGACGGGTGAGTACCATCTTTTTCCAAAGACTGGTAAGGTCGAACAAGTTCATGGTCCGTTTTTTGGACACAAGCAGACGACGGTTTAGGATTCCTATTTTACGTATGTCCGGCATCATCTGAGGGCCCTCAGTTGTAGAAATCAACGTACGAAACGTTGGATCCACGTCCAAGAGTGCCCCATCAGTCGCACTATACGCAGGAAAGTCCCTCATATCGAGGCGGCTTTCGGCATGAGACATATAGTCTCGCCAGAACCCTAGGATGGTATCACCAAGCTCTCGGCGGAGAATAATTCCAAGTGGTGTTGTATTCTGATTTAAGCACCAGAAGTTCGTCCGATGTGGCCGCTGGTTTATCCCGAAGGCGGTGAGCAACGAGCCGAAGGCGAGTTGCGAACGGTTGTTGTTAGTGGTGTAGCAACGAAGAGCCGAGTACAAAAGACTAGGTTGGGGATCTCTCCCTAACAAACCTTTCGCTATATAAGCTCTTCAGGTCTTTATTTGTACATGTATGCTGTGTTCCGATGAGTCAGTGATATTACAGATGATGACTCACATATCTCGCGCTGTCAACGGACGTGCGTGCATCCGGCCGAGAAGCCGGCTTCTTTATACACGCTGTCAGCTTGAAAATAGGACCGGGTACCAATTACCGGTTCACATGTCACTCCGACGGAGCACCATCGGCCTTCCGTACCCCGAAATAGATCGAAGCACGTCATGCCGTCCCGGTCCGAGCCGGACCGGAGGCCCGTAAGGGCCGACGGACCGGACAAGGCCTAGGCACACCGGGCCGTGAGGCCCAGTGACTTGTGACGTCAGTGTTAACACGGGTCATATAAGTTCCGCGTATCATGTGATATTCAAGTCACCTGATGATTAGCTAAGCAACGCGTAACGCGTTGTTGTTACCTATTTGTCGTACACGTGACAGGGCACGTGATTGTATACGTAATACTATTACGTAACCAAATGACGACATACCATGTGACATTACCGCTCTTAGAGTTAGGTAAGGTTAGGTTAGCGTTAGGTTAGCTAATATAGACACATCAGGTCGTGATCAGCGTCAGGATTAACTGACGGACGTACGGTTAAGGTTTGGGTTACAAGCCTTACGGGGGGACATTGTTATCCCCCGCCCTTTTAACGTGCCGCATATAGAGCACGTACGTATCGTCCTATGAGATAAGGGAAACGACAACTGTCTAGAGTCGTTTAAACGCTATAATGGTGTCGAGAACGTCCCGTGGGTTCGTTGGAAAACTACCTGCATGGGACCAGACACTACCCCGCGTCCGAGCGAGAACCGGGTGAGACCCGCGTAAGGGCCCTCCGGTGGCTGGAAACTGACCGCTTAGTGCAGTCAACCCTCAAGGGCCGCGGTACACCCCCAAGCCGTAAGGCCCGAGTCTGGAGTAATTAAACACCCACCATATAGGTGGAATAGCGGTAGCCCAAAAGAGTAGGGTCGATGCAAGGTCTTTCTGGTACGAAGGCCAACTAGGCCATAGTACGAGTACCAAGACACCAAATCTCCCCAGGTCCTCGCGGACCCGAGAAGCAATCATATCAAAACACTTCGCTAAAGAAGGCCGCATGTCCACTGCCGGGTACGAATCCCAGCCCTGAGTCGCGTGAGCAACTCCGGCAGGTATTCTCCGGAACCATGGTAGCCAACCCGCAGGTGTAAGATAGAGGATATTCGCGCTGACCTCTGAACCACCAGCCGCCGCCTTGTGAGCAGCAGCCTCGTATTCAGAAGGTCATTAAAAACGCCATATAATCAGCGTCGCGCTCATGACGCTCACGTGCATCCTCAGATTGATGGAGCACGATCGTATCAGGGTCATCCTGAGATACCGGTTGCACTTCCCTAACGGAAGACTCGGCCGGTTGAGCGACAGGAACTTCTATCAAGTCCCCATGAGGCGCGTCCGAAGCGGACTGATCAAGACGAGTGAGTACCGTCCTCTTCCAAAGACTGGTTAGGTCGAATAAATTTAGCGTCCGTTTCTTGGACACTAATAAACGACGATCAGGAATGCCTATTTTACGTATGTCCGGCATCATTTGAGGCCCCTCCGAAGTGCTAATCAGCGTACGAAACGCCGGATCAACATCCTTCAGAGCCCCATCAGTCGCACTGTACGTAGGAAAGTCTCTAATATCTAGAGTACTTTCGGCTTGCGATAAATACGCACGCCAGCATCCAAAAACGGTATCACCGAGTTGTCGTGCGGAGAAATAATTCCAGGTTGTATTGTACTCGGATTTAAGCACCAGAAGATCGTCCGTGGTCGGCAATGTACTTGTCCTAAGCCGACCCTCCCATCTGGTTGTGAAGTTTTGCTTAATCCAAGCACGACACAAGTGAAACGGATAGCCCCTTGACACATACAGAGAGATAAGATCTCTGATGGCCGTGGAGTAGTGTTCATGAGTACTACTCAGGGTAGCTAGCCGTGACATCTCGCCAACGAATGTACCCCTCTTGACATCCAAGGGGTGGGCGGATATCCATGGAATTCTCTCCATGTGGTTACGCGCTTTGCGATACGGCATGTGTTGTATTTGATTCTTAGCATCCTTATACAACGTCATGTCGAGGAAAGGCACAAATTGATGTGACGCGTCCCACAATATTTGACAGCCATCGAACTGGACTTTCGAGCCATGTATTCGCACGCGTCGCGCTCCGACTCGGCGTATACGATAGCAAGGCAGTCATCGATGTAACGACCGTAGAATGCAATTCTAGGGTCGCCCAAGACTTGAGCGATAGACTCGAACCAGTAGCCATAAGCAGGCTAAACTGGGCGAGGAGGAAACACCCATTGCAAGGCCTCTCTTTTGAAGATATACCTTGTCTTGGAACTGACAAACGAGATTCGTGTTGCCCACCAGTAGACACCTGAGGAACAGGCGGAACTGGTGTAGTTGCTGTCGGACTTTTTCCACATCGTCCGGTCTTACTTCATCATCAACACGCATTGTATGAGCATCCTCTCGGCTAGACCAGAGTTGCGAATCCGAAGGTAGAGGCCCCCGCCTGCCCCTGTGGGAAGGAGACGGGAACGGTACAGACGGAATCTCACCAGCGGCCAGGCCCGTGCCGTATGACCCAGATTGCTCCGGGCTTCCAGTCCTAAGGCTTTTCACTTCATAGAAGCGCTCATACAACTCCGTCACCACACTGATACAGTGATCTAGTGGTATGTTGGGATAAAAGGCAACCACATCGCCTGATACAAAGTACCATTTGCGATGGGCAGGTAACGAAAGTCGACTCAATTTTTGCGCCAGGTCTTTGGAACCGTGAATTAACGTAGGCGCCGATTTACAATCGGTTTGAGTTTTTTGTCAACGAACTTGGCGCAGGGGCCCTGCATGGCAGAATGACATGGTATGATTGGACGCATTTTAACCGGCTCCTTATGAATTTTAGGAATACCGTAAAACACGGGCAAGGCAGGGCGCTTTCCTTCCTCAGGTAGGAGGTGACGCAAATACCGATATAATTGTTCGCCGTAAATCGGATCGTGATTCAGTGCGTAATCCGCAATGGATTCAATTTCGGTTCGTTGACCAGCTAGAATACCCTCAAGTTCAAGCGGATGAAGCTGCTTGTAATCCAACGGATTGGATAGGATATCTAGGGATTTTTCTATGATCCAAGATCGCTGTGATACAGCAATGCCAAGATTCTTATCAGTACTCGTCACAATTAACTGATTAGTGACGAGATACTCCTGAACACGTTTAATCGCCGGGTACAGCGATCTAAACTTATCAACCGGCGGGTTTTCATCTGGTATATTAACGATCGTGTTAAAGACGAAGCGTTGCCCAAGATGAAGTCCGTGTTCAATATAAAGTGGCAAACGAGGGGCCTCGCGCTTGCGGGCACGTGGAACCTCGTAGTCGGGATCATAGGCTTTATCATCGTTCATAAACATAAAGAAGATTCGCCATCGCAGGCGTTCTTCAAAATCATTCCAAGCCGAAGAAATCAGCGAGGAACGAAGGGCTGATGGAACATAAAGCGCATTCCAACAGACAAGTCAAAATGATATTCGATGGGCAACACAACTGATGGTAGTAAATGTACATAATGCCGGAATCTCGCGGCGCATAAAACTTCATATGGCACTTGCAGTAGCACCCATTTGACAGCTGTGTTGAATGGGACATTCAGTATCCAATCAGGATAGGTGGAGGGCGCGTCATACCTGAACTCGGCAGGCACAGGCTGAAGTATTACTTCCTCCCACTGCCACGTCCTCTCTGTCCACGAGTACTCCCGCGTTGGAAGCGCGAGGTACCGCCCCGTGTGCGCGACTGACCCCTCCTCGATTGATCCGAGGGTTCGTTGGTCGTGCCTGAGCCCCGTCCACGTGAAGCAGACCTGCCCCGAAGAGCCGGGTGTTTCTGCGGGCGCGTGGATGAGGAACCGGGCTTAGGGTTAGGGTTTAGGGTGGAAAAATATCAAAAATCCAAGCAATGAGCTCAAATAATGGAGGCGGCAGGACAAGGTTGGGGGGATTACCTCCAACAAACCTTTCGCCTTTATAGGCTCATCAGGTCCCGCATAGCCACGAAGGCAGTGCTTCTTTTCCCATGTCACTGTAGTGACAGATCATGGGAAATCTCTCGCGATGTCAAAAGAACAATTGCGTGTGTGTTGTGCACTCACGCTGTCACCTGTCAATCAACTTGTATCCAAGTTACGATCATTCGTCTCACGCTGTCAGTCAGTCAGCACATCAGTCAGCATCAGTCATCTGAGGACCTCCACGGTCCGGAGTCCCACGCTGTCAGTCACCAAGGCAACTAACCGCATTAGGCAGGTCGGTCACAGCCACCACCCGGGCCGAAGGCCCGGGTGACAACCGTGGGATCAGTAACCACTTACTAATACCAACGTCACGAGTGACGTCAGAGCAACGTGACCAGAGGTCACGTGACACAGGTACGTGCTATCAACAGCTGCAAACATTACCTAACATAACCAATGGACGACACGTGCCGTTAGGCACGTGGTACCATGACGTCATACCTGTCAGCATTCCTTAGTCATCGACCCTGTCGCTTAGCTAAGCGGTTAGGGTTAAGGTAGGTTAGCGGTTAGGGTTAGGTTAGCGCTGTGTGACGTATAGCACGTCATTCAACATTATTATGTCATTACGACAAAATTAATTGCTTACGTTTAGGGTTTAGGCTCTAAGGCTTTATCCTTTCGGATCCTTTATCAATCTTGCGGTACTAAATGCAAGCGTAAGTTAATCATCGAGAGATGAAGGTTCTAGAGAGTGTACTACGGCACACAAAACGAGATCAACGCAGAATAATCAAGCGAAGAAACGTCTGTCAAGGGGGGTAGTCTAAAGGGAAGACGAGCGCCAAGAGCCTCCAAGGAGGAGGTTTGAACGCTGCAACTGCAAGCCATATCTCACGCTGGAGCGGCCTCTTCAGGGGCTTTTCAGCCTTCACTTCGTATCGCCCCGTGAGGGGAAAGTCAACCGGTCAACGCCGGCCCCGAGACATAAGAATCAACACGAGATCGAAACCTTGTATACATTACGCAACCAAGCGCAATATACGGTCCCTAGTGCCGAAGCAGAGGGGGCCAATCAGGCCACGGAAAACATGCTGGACATTCTGTAGTGAGCAGAACATGTCGTCATTGCATGTAGAGCGTTAATGTGTGTCTTTTGATCAAGAGTCGTTTAGGTACGTCCTCGGTGCGCGGTCAAGACCGTGGAGCACGATGTCATTATCACTGATCGCCAGAGGGCCCAAAATTCTATCGGGACCCTGAGGTACATCAGGAGGACGAACGGGGGCGTCAAAACCCTCGTCTAAATCGACCAAAACATCTTGATCGTACTTTTCGAGTACTGTCTTTTTCCAAAGACTGGTAAGGTCAAACAAATTCGTAGTGCGTTTACGGCTTACGATGACCCTTCTATCTGGGATTCCTATTTTCCTGACGTCCGGCATGGCAAAGGGGCCAGCGCTGGTGCGAATCAAAGTCCTAAGACGATGATCGACCTCGCGTAGCCCGACATCGCCAGCCGGTAGTGAGGGGAATTCTATGTTATCATCCATAGAGGATTCGGCAGACGCAAGGTAGCGACGCCAGAATCCCAAGACAGTATCTCCAAGCTCTCTAGCTGAGAAATAATTCCATGCGGTGTTGTACGAGGATTTAAGGACCAAGATATCCGCGCCCGATGCCACCGGGCGGGAGTCAAAGCGAGACTCCCATCTCTTGACATAATTGTCCTTAATCCACTTTTTCACCAAGTCCGACGGGTAACCTCTCACGCTATAAAGCCCTGCTAAGGATGATATAGCGTCGGTGTAGTGTTCGTGAAGACTACTGAGGACGGCTAGCCGTGACATTTCACCAATAAAAGTCCCTCTCTTAACATCGAGAGGGTGGTGACTAATCCATGGAATTCTTTCCTGGTGGTTGCGCGCTTTTCGATAAGGCATGTGCTGTAGAGTACCATTACGGTGTCGATACAGAGTCATGTCTAGGAACGGTTGATGAGAACCGGACGCGGACCACTCAATGGTGCAACCATCGAACTTAATTTTGTTAGCCATATAGTCGCATGCCTCTTGTTCAGACGAGGCGTAGACGATAGCAATACAGTCATCGATGTAACGACCATAGAAGGGAACTCTAGGATCGTTAATAATATCAGCAGCCCATTCGAACCACCAACCATACAGACTTTACCACCTCAGGGGTTGATGCAACTCCCATTATTGTTTTTTAAAAACAAGGTAATGCATTCCTAGGCACCTTCACTGGGTGATCCAGATCCCTGCATTTGACTTGACCCCTGCATCCCTAGCTTAGTCAGCCTGCTGGACCCTGAATTTCCTAATTTGGAAATACTCAGGTTGGGACCTTAATTTTCAAATTTCTTGGTCCCTGAAATTCAGTCAATTGGACCCTGAAATTTCCTAATTTGGAATACCTGGATTTCCTTATTTGAAACACATTACCCAGTTTTAAGTAAAATTTCATTTGGAGGACTTTGAGAAACTCTATTGGACCCTGGATCCTTTATGAGAATCCATAGCCCTAGGGTTATAGTACATGACTTTGTATTATTAGTTATTACTAGTGAACAGTACAGATTTGGAAAACCACCAGGTAACGGGTAGTCCCATGTAAGGTGGGTAGATCTGTGGGTGATCCGGATCCGTACTCATGGGTATTTGGTCACACAAGGTCACTACCCAGATCTGCAGGTAGCTTAGTCAGCAAGTACTTGTACTCACAGGTATTTTTTGGCAAGTACTTACAACTCAGTAAGTACTTGTCACAGATCCTGATTACTCATGGATTACTCATGATTACCCACAGGTCACAGGTCATTGGTCAGCAATTAGTCATCAGGGACAGGTATTTCACAAGTACTTATGGGTTTTTGTTGGTTTAGAATGGAATTTGAGCCTGTATGTACTGTGGGAACTATACTTTAAGGGTCCTTGAGGGTCCAGTGTGAGTCACAAGTACCTGTCACAGGTACCTGCAATGTCCAAATGCTTGACTTGGATCAAGTACCTGTTTAGGCCAATACTTGCAAGTATTCCCACGGGCTCGTGCTGAGCCTTAGTCCCACGGGTAATGTCACAGGTACGATGATGCACACCCAGTGCGCATGGTACTGATTAGGGTTCGCTATTCCCGTGCATCGCCGAAAGGTTTCCGTCCACCGCTTGCCTCTTGTTTCATACGCTTGGAGACCGCGCTATTGATCCGAGTATACTGGTATCCTGTTCACTTTGATCGGTTCAATATTCTTTCATTAGTAGTTATATTTCCATCATTTAGTATAAATAGCTGTTTTAGATACCTCAGAAAAATAAGAAACTTCTTCACCTTTCATTCTCGGGCCTGTTCTAAGTGGTTCCTATCACCACAGGATGCACTTCGCATCCCGGAGTAGTCTTGCTCCGTTCTGGCTGGTGTTTGGTTTTGCCTCAAGGCACTCAGACTTCCAGTTGGTGTATCAACGATTGTCACTGTTTTGACCTGTTTATGCTAAATCTGCAAAAAAAAAAAACCAAACATTTTGACCAAATATTCATCAAAACAAGCCAAATATGGTAACTCGCACCACTTGTGGACATATTACTAAGTTGATATTGGTCATAGACCCTAGATTGTCATTCCTGATGGTTTCCCTGAACTCAGGGGAATATTGGACACTAGTCCCTGAGGTCTCTTAGTATCTGCGGGTTGGGGTAAATGTCGAAAACCCACCAAACCCACAGGTATTGTGGGTTTTTGGGCTACCCATGGGTAAACCTGCAGAAATCTGAGACCCATGACCATGGGTATGGGTACAGGTCGTGGGAAAAAACCCGCAGTAGACCCGTGCCAATCACTAGATGCAGGTGCAATCTGATGTGGTTGACATCTGGGTTGTTACGATTCCTTCCTTCTTGATCATCATCACTTGGACATCTGACTGATGGTATCATTCATAGACACTTCTATTACTTCCACCATCACTACATCATCATCTGACATGCGCCATATGCTACATCATCAGATGATACATCATGCGCACCTTATCTACTTCGATACCGCATGGTCTCGTTCTATCTTGTTATCTCCATTGTTCTTACTCAGCTGCTCAGTCAGCTCGCTTCTTGTATCAGTCATCGCTCCCCATATG